>CM053274.1:70439521-70667021 GCA_028583415.1 Protea cynaroides
TTTGACCTATTGACTTTGTCACTCATGGTGACCAACCAGTGGGAACATCCAAGCTAACATATATGAAGAACTACCCCCCCCCCTTCTAACTTAAACTGCAACAACCATAATCCTGCTACCCCTCCCATTGGCCAACCCTTAAATCTTGCGGGTACTCCTCCTACTTGGAATGTTAATGCCAACCCAAGCCTCAACAACACATCGAACCCTAAACATAGCCTTAGATTTATTCCTCCAACCTCATGGGACTCTTGAAAATTGGCCTTTGCTTCGCTGAAGTGGTTGCGAAGGAAGTGGAAGAGTTGAAGACAACTTCTGTGGGATTCTTCATGGGGAAAAGACCAAGTTTTAACCTCGTCAGAACCTCACTTACTAAACAGTGGAAACTAGATGGATTTGTGGAATGCTACCTTCTTTGTCATGGAGGCTTCGCCTTTAATTTCTCAGTAGTCGAGGATTGTAAAAGAATTCTGGGCATGGGTATTTCTATGTGGAGGGAAGGGTGATGTTTATTAGACAGTGGGAATGTCATGTGCACTTTGGAGTATTGGGTCACAAAAATATTCCTCTGGATGATTTTGTCGGGATGATTTTGTCGGGTCTTCCATTACACCTGTGGGGGGAGGAAGCTTTGAGTATCATTTGTTCCTTGATTGGCAAGCCCCTTTACTCCAACCAGGTTACATACCAAAAATCAAGGAAGGAATATGCAAGAGTTTGTATGGAGTTTTTTTCAAGTGATGAAAAGCTTTATGAGGTGATCCTGATTGAAAATGATGTCAGAAATCAATTTCTGCAATTAGTGAAATTCGAGTGGAGCCCCTACCCCCCCCCCCTACTACCTTAGATGTAAGGTGTTTAGCCATTCCGATCAAACATGCTCCTTGAATCCTGCGGCAGCGGAATCTTAGGCAAAGTTCTCTGTTGAGGCAAAAGGTAGAGTTACGGGGAGGACAAAGGATGGCTGTCGATCTCAGTCCAATAACCTTGTGCTGGATAAGGTGAATCTTGGTGCCAGAAACCAGGCACCAGAAGAGGGGGAGGTGGAGCATGGGCCAACAATGGAAGAGGTTGATAGGGGGTCTCAATTAAATCCAGGGTTCGAAGAGGTTGTTTGTACAACAAAAGGAAAGAAAGTTCACCTTAATCGGGTGTGGAAGAAAAAGGGTTCGGTGGGGACCCGAAAGAACATTAACCCTAACATGGACCATGAGGGTAGGGTTTCTAAACCCTGGGTCAAAGTGTCTTCCTCCTTTGCACTCTCGAGTGCTGAAACCCTAGCTGATCCTAAGTCTGTCTCTCAGTCTTGTGGGGCTACTTCTTTCGGCCTAGAGAGCCCGTCTTCCCATGCCCTTGGGAGTCATCCTCTCCCTAGTCCTCCTATCCTCATTGACGACCTTGAACCCTTTTGAGATATTTGGTGATCTGCCAGAAACCTTAGGTGAAACGATCCCTTTGCCGATTACAGTGGATGAATTGAACCCTTTGGGTCTTTCTCGAAACCCTTCCACTACTATCCCATCTGATACATCCTCAGCCTTTAGTCTGTGCAGTCGCCGCCCATTGGGTCTATCGATGCAGAACCAGGTGGAGATGCAGGATGTAAGTGATTATCAAGAAGACTGTAATACCCAAGAGCATGGCGCAGGTATACTTGTCATCCCAACTGTGACTTTCCACCATCTGTCCCCTACATCTGAAACCGTTGTCAGCTGTCCTCCATCCAAGCAACCACCTGGCCTATCACCTTCCTCGTACAAATCTTCTATGTCCATTATTTCCCTTTGTCCATCGGTTACTTATAAGCAGCACAACCGAGGCAAGATGTTGTTGTGCTCTGATAGGGCCCCCTCCCTTCTCTCTCCTGATAGTTCATCGAATGCTGCCCCATACCTGGGCCAATCCCCTTCTTCCATCGACTCAGTGCCACTGGCTATCCTCTCTCCTCTTACATTGTTGGATGGTGATGAGGATGATCAAAGTGAAGATCCATGGTATGTGAGCGCTAAGGTTCCCATCAACTATTGAATGGAGAAGATTAATTTTTCCATTTGCAGCGTCGACAGGGTCTCTGGCTTAGGCTTATTGGCTGTTGTTCCTCTTCTTGTTTGATTTGTTCGGGTAGGGCCTATTTGGCCTGCGTAGGGGGTTTGTTTTCTTATTTTGTGGTGTTGGTGTATTGTTTATTGTTTTGGTGGATGCATGTTTTTTTTTTTTTTTTTTTTTTGGGGGGGCTTGCCTGCTCCCTCAGTCCCCTGTTTCTCCCTCAGTCCCCTGTTTAGTTGTTTGGTTCGGTGGGTTTCAACTGCCTGTCTGTAGGTCTTGCTTTTCATGTTTCATGTTCTCTTTTCCCTTTTCCTAGGTTAATAAAAAATTTACCTACCCAAAAAAAAAAAAATTTGTCAAATGGGTCTTGTGTCCGACCCATAGTTAGTAAAGTAGCATTACTACGCGAATTATACAAGTTTTAAATTTTTAAACTTATTTACGAACTAGTGCGTAGGCTCACAAAAAGTCGTATTTTTTATATTGAAACATATTGAACACTTATTGCCGTATTAAACATGAAAAAATGAAAAAAAAAAAATCCCCCCTTCTCTTTCTTTCCTAATATTTTGTTTTTTCCCCAAATCCCTGAAATCCCACTACCGAATGAATCCTTTCGGCTTTGATATATGTTTTATGTTGATGAGATGACAATTTTATGTGAATTTCATGGATTGCAAGCTTTGTTTGTATATAAATTTGTATTTATATGTTATTATTTTATTTGTTGAATGAGGTAAATATCTGTTGCATAATGAATATGTGTTCGTATTTTTAGTAAAAAAGTTGTTTTATCTGTTTTATTAAACACGTACGTATAATACCGTATGTGTTTTTTTAATCTGATTTTCAATCCCCGTATTGAAGTCTAATTTTGTTTAATAAACTTAACTTATCTGTACTCAAATGTTTGCCTTTCCTAAACTTACTATGTTCCGGACAAAGTGTGTCTGATCCCTGCTACTGGATAGAGCATGAGCAACCTAGGTGGAACCATAGGCTGGTGGACCCTTGGGTTGGCCCCTGTTGTGTTCACACAGTGGCATGTAGGCCCTGGTCATTGGATCCATGTATAGCAGATATGTTGGTTATTATTTAATTAATATGATTATCTAAGGATAATCATTGATGGGACCTACTCTCTCCCACAAGGGGACGCAAGAGTGGGTAACCGTATACTACTAGGAGTGTTAGTTAGAGGGGAGATGGGGATGCCAGACAGATGACACACCCACATTGGGCTATTTCCCTAGCCACGGATAGGGAACCACACGTTTCCCCCTAGACTCTAGCATGGAAGGCATATGGCACCTAACCCAAGGGATTGCTACATGTCATGGGTGATAACCACCTGCCACGTAGGGGAAGGAAGTTATCCTCTCATGTGTACACTTGATGGATAAGTGACAGCAAATGGGGGCCCCTTCCCTTGGAAGGTAGAGTTGTGCTAGGAGCTGGAGACTTCAATCCATGAAGGTCTCCCTCTCCGTACGCAGATCTTATAAAAACCCTGAGAAACCTCTAATGCGTTTGAAGAGGAGAGGAGTTGCAGAACTAAAAAGAAAGAAAGAGAGGAAGAAGGAAACCTGTTGTGGGAATTCTTCCAAGGCAACCCGTCCCATTGAAGAACAGAAACAAGGTTGGGTAAGCCCAAGGAATGAGAATACACTTAGGAACCAGGAGAAGAAAACCCCCAAAGTCCACGGGGAACATAACTTTCAGTTTGGAATGATGATGTGGTCCGAACAGTGCTTCCGATAGGTTATTTGGACACAAAACTCGTGTGTCCGGATCAGTCCACTAGAGTTTTTCCTGTATAAAAGACCTCTCGAGAATCTTTTAAATAGAGGGTCAGGACACAAGTGTCCCATTAGATACTACTTCCGGACCATCACAGTAGGATCCCTATATATATGTACTATTTGGTAACCTTCTGGATGGAAGGTTCGAACACAGTGTCCCACCGGACACTGCTTAGTTAAGTTTCTAATAACAATTAATCATTATACATAGGTCTTATTAGAGTGTTGCAAGGGAAGGCCTCTGCTGCTATTATAAGATGTTCAGTGGCTCCCCAACAAGTGAGTGGGTAGATTGAGTTATTTTCCTGTTTTAAATATCCCACATGCCTATGTTGTAATTTTGTTGTGAATTGATAACATGTCATCTAATATTTGTGATAATTGTTTATGCATTGCATTGTATCTTTATATGATTGATTGCGAACATGATTTTTAAATAGTGCCAGGTGGCAATATGTATACTGACAAATTGAGAGCGTGGTTGCCATGTGGACATTGTTTTGCATATGCTAGTACCCTACTAGGGTGATGACGTCTTGGGGGGGGGGGCCTGAGTAGGGATCTTTGTTGGGGTACGACCCCTATTTGTAATGTAGATGATATGTAAGGATTAGTCAGTAGAACTTTGACTCCATGATTGTAACCCTTGACAAAGTGGGTTAGGTATTGGCGTAGATTCGAGGAGGAGGTGAACCTTGTGGTGGGCATTGTTACAACACTGGCTTGGTTCAATCCTGTTCCAAGAGGGAGTCTACTTGTCGGGAGGTGTTTGATGCCAAGGTATGACCGGGTTAGCATCTGCTCCCTCCTCTCGTATGAGAATTTATGTCCTCTTTGGTGTGACGGTTCTCTACCTTAACGCATGGCAGCTCATTCACCAGACTATATTATATTCATCATGCATTATTGTGATCTTGTGTGTCTTGCTTACTCACTAAGTATTATTGTTTGCTTGGAGTTAGACCAGATTGCTCGTAAGCTACTCAGTCACTCCTCCGAGATATCGTGGGATATCGAAAATGGAAAGTGATATGAAGTGTATGAAGAAAGAAAACATTTGATTAATTACTTTCACTTATTAGAGAATTTATCATGGTTGAAAATAAGAGAGACCAAAAACCAACAATTAATAATATATTCTTATTATGCTTGTTTGACTGGTGAAGAAAGCATCATTTTCACAGCATAAGAGAAAGAGACAATTTAGATTGTTTTTCTAATGACCAAGACAAGTATTTTTTTTTTTGGTGGTAAAAATGACCAAGACAAGTGTTAATTCAAGGAAATCTATAATGTTATTCATGCAAGGAAATCTATTATATTATCTTACCAACCAAAGATGCCTTTGTTGTAGATAATCAGGTGGTCAAATATTTAATTATGCACAAATATAATAGTGGAGCAAGTCTTTTTAGATTCATTTGCCATTAGTTTACTGTTTGAAAAACATAAAATCTAAGAAACTCAATCTTACTTAAGAGCTACTTTTATCTATAAGATATAAATTGGATCTCTTAAAAGATATCTCCATTCTTAACGCTCCCAAAAAAAGTTGAAACATATATATATATATATATATATATATTTTTTTTTTTTTTTTTTTTTTGTATAACCCATATAAACTTCAGGTTCAGCGGCACACACACACATTTGCACACAAGAGAGAGAGAGAGAGAGAGAGAATTTCAATCATTTTTTTAGCTCACAATTTCAATTGAAGCTATATAGGAGGATTCATTGTTATTCAGTTACCTCATGGTTTTGTTTGTTTTGATGTAAAATTTTGTGTAATATTTTATAGGTAATTTTTTCCGTATTTGTTTCCATGAGATAAAATATAGTATCTCTAAAAGGGAGGGAAAATGAGTTTCGTCTTTTCTTTTATCCTATTGAAAACAAACATTGAAAAAAATAATTATATATAAATGGTAAAATTTTACATTAAAACATACAGAGCCATGAAAAAAAAATTCATACCAACTTTCAAAAAAAAAAAAAAAATCGATTAATTAAGTATGAGGCCCATGACTTTAACCTAGTGAAAATTTTTGTTTATGGGGAAACTGACCACCTCCAAGTTAAGTCCAGCTTATCACAAGGTCAAAAAAGTTTTATGTAGATAATCATAATGGATTGAGATATAATCATGTCCATTAGGCCCCGTTTGTTTGTGTGGGGGTGGGGGTGAGGGTGGTAGAAAGAAAGGGGTGGGAAGGCCGTCATACTTTCCTAAAATTATAGATTTTTTATTCTTTGGTGGTTGCTATGGGTTGGGGAAGTTGGGTTTTAGAGGATCTGTATCCTGTCCTCCCAGTGGTTCTGGGAGGACAGGGATGCCCTGTCGGATGGTCGACACATGGTTCTTGAGAAAATCTTAGCCCCACGTCCGAGCCGACACCCCCTGTCAGCTCCACTTATCGACTGGGACGTGGGGCTAGGATTCTCCCGAGAGTCACGTGTCGGCTATCTGACGGGGGAGTCCCCATCCTCTTAGAGGTTCTCGGAGGAGAGGATGTGAGTCCGGTTTTAGATGTTTTTGTTGTGGGCACCTTTTCCGCTGCTGGTTCTCCCACCCAACCTATTTGAAAATCCCACAAAAATAGTGGGAATTTGCTAGGAAAGACAGGTAAAGGGGGAAGCGGCTCGTCTCAAGTTCAAAATGAACGTGAGACTTGCCAGTGTTAGTTGGATGGCCAACACCTGACACTCTAGCTGATCCAAAGGTTCGAGAGTTATTGAGTTTATTTTTTTATTTTTCTTTACAATAACTCTCATACCGTCATATTTGCTGGAGTGCCAGGTGTCAGCCATCCAATCGACACTGGCAAGTCTCAAGTTCAAACCGAACTTGAGATGAGTCGAATTCAGTAAAGGGAAGTACAGGAGTGAAAAACGATACATGTCTACAATTTTTTATGTAATGGATTAAAATCATCAGCTCTCCACAATTATTCCTTGTTTTCTTATTCTATTTTTTTTTATGGTTTCTTTTTTTTTATTTTTTTTTATTATTTGAGGATGGTCTCATATGAATGTCGATCCCATTTTGTTTTGTTTTGCTGTTTGTTATCGTTCTATGATATAATTTCATCAGGCTTTAGCCATCATTGGCATAGATTTTGAAAATTTGATTAAATACGAGGGATAGAGTCATTAAAACCTAGATCGATCTGCACTGTTTATTATACGTACTGGGTTTAGATCCAAACTATTATTAACTGATTTTTTATGGTGTAAGGGTGCAACCCGCCAATCGCCCGACTGCACCAACTAATTATGGATCAAAATCAAGACCGACTGAATATATGACCATTAAACTAAACCCCTAAAATAACCCTAAACCTAAATCACTAAATGTCTCTCTTCTCTGACAGTCAAACTTGTAGATGACTGAACAAGGCAAAGGGGAGGGGGTGTCAAACTTTGGCCCTGAGGACTACTTCGATGCTTAAATTAGGATGCTAGGGGTTGGACTTGATTAATATTCTTAAGCATAGTAGAAAGGTGTTATGGTAAAGAAAAGAACAAAGGTTGAGTTAGCCAAAGTGAGAGACTGAGTTGACGTGTTGCCAGAGCAAGTGGGCCAAAGCTCATAAAATATTCAAGTGATTTGACTTTGGTTGTTAAGAGTATTTATAGCTTTAGTTATTGCTGATGTCATCGTAGCCTACGTAGCGTGATATTGATTTTACCCTTGATCATTATAGGTAATGGTGGATGTATCCATTTACTCTTGTGAAATATCGTTCTTGTCTCTTGTCTCTGTTGAATGGAATGTGACTACTTTTCACGTCTTCTATCTTTATTGGGTGATGTAATTTATCCCCAACAATTTTCATTTAGGTTGTGTTCTTTTAGTTAAGATATTAAAAATGTACTATTATCTTGTGAATGTAGAATAAAATCATAAATAATAGCATAAGACCGAATAGCATAATTGATTATGGGTCGATTGATTTGCCTCATTGAAGCCTAGTGGAGATCGAGACCGACTGGTCCAAATATAAATGTGTCCATGTCTCGCAAATGAGGATCGATTAATTAAAGATGCTAGTCGTGGTGCAAAGTATTAAATCGGTGATGACCGATTAAGCCCGACCGACACTTATTAATTGATAACCCTACCAAAAGTAACCAAACAAATACAAGATTTGAAAAAAATATCACTTTTCCATAACTTCCCACAACTTGCTAAACAAATGGGCCCTTGGGGCCACTCATCGGCATTTGATTGCAAGGAAAATAAAGGAAAGAGAAGTGATATCAATTGAATACTAAAATAATTTCTTTTATAATTAATACCTAACAAGATTGAGTAACTAATTCTATAAGAGGAAAATCTGTTTTTTAATCTTTATTAGATTTTACAATCAAATTCTTTGATTTTTTAACCAAAAAAAAAAAAAAATCAAATTCTTTGATATTAAAAAGTAAAAAAAAAAATTTGTATTAGAGAAATAAATTATTAAATTTTTTATTTTTTTTAAATTTAATAACACAATCATGATTAATTACAAGGTTGTGTTTTCATTTTAAGATTGATTTCTCTTCCTTTCACTTGCAACCACACAAAAGGCTATATGTCTATCTAACTTTTTTTTTTTCGGTGCACATATCTATCAAGATCCCATTAAAAGAGAAGTAGTTGTTAGCAACCAATACAATTATACATGAGTTAAGCCCTCTTACAAAAATTTTTTTTTATACAAATAAGCTCTTACAACAAGAAAATTTTTGAGGGACCAAATTGATCTTTCAGTTCATAAACAATTACTTATAGCAGAATAATCTATTACATTAATAAAATTAAAATTCCTTTCCACCATGATTATTAACAATGTAATAGATTTCCTCCCATGGATGCAATGTATGCAGTTGTTGTTTTGCATAATGTCCTTTTTAAGTTGTATTATAATTTTTTTTTCCGAAATGATAATGTTAATTTCCATGCCCAATTTTATGCTGTTCTAATATATTTATTTATGGGGAGAAGTTCTCTCAAGAGCAGATTTGAAAAATGGGTTTTTGTTGGTAATTGGTTGTTGGTTGAAGGAGATGGTATTATAAAAACTTCAAATACAAGTAAATAGGAGGTTTTGTACTTTTTTTTAGAGTGAGATGCTCTACTATAGAATAGGTCTTCTTACCTGGAAAATAAACTAGAAAACTTTCCCCCCTTTGTTTATTTTGTTAATATTTTATGCTCACATCCCTGGCCTAACCTAGTATTATACCCAAAGTTTTACAAATTAAAAAAAATATTCATATTAAATAAATTTCTGAATTAAGAAATGAATTTTTTTTGGAAATCCAAATTGATTCATTTTCATACAGAATCATTCTCTTCGTTGATGACATATAAATTGGTTTTTATTAATAAATAAAGACTAATTTGATGACTTAATTATGAAGTTCCATGAGAGAAAAGTAGTAAGACAAATTTTCAACTCCAAGGCAATTTCCACAAGAATATTTTAGACCATGCAAAGATCTGGTAAATCTTCATTAAAATACCATTAAAACAAGCTAGGATTGAGGATCGGCTAGATCCAAAACTGATACAAATCGTTATACCCTGAAACATGCTTGAGAAAGAGCATTTGGCAATCAAGCTTCAGCTATAAATACTGGTCGCTATTGTGAAGCGCCAAATAGGGAAGCTGATGGTTTTGTGCTGGTGCTCTTCTACGTCAACACAATACTCATCATCGTCTATTACTTAAAGGTCCAAGGCCGTACTTGATATGAATTCTTAAAAATGCATTCCCAATATGGAGAGTGCATTCCTACCACAGAACAAGAATAAGATAAAGTGGGAGGCATTTCCTAGTTAGAATTTCATTTTTTTTGGTTGTCATTTCTCCCCCTTCTTTTATCAGTATAATAGTAGAAAATCAATGAAGCTTACTTATAAAATCTACAAGACTTTTGAATAAAAAAAATCAAAGATGTACGGAAATTTTGCTTCTTCCCAACTCTATTTTTAGGGTTTCAGTCTATCTGGATCGAATCGATGGTGGCCAATCTTGTATCCAATTCTACGTTTTTTTTAACCTTGGTATACTAAGGCTGTGTTTGGTATGTGTTCGAGATCATGAACACGTTATATATAAGACAGCAATAATGTCATTTGGAAATGCATTCTTGTTCTAAAATTCCAAAATGTACTGCATTCTAGAACATGCTCTTTGGTCCATTCTGCGTTTTGGAACGAGAATAGGAATGAGTCGTTCTAACGATGGATTCGTCTATGTCAGCACCCCATTTTTGCCACCTCTGACCGAGCTGAATTTTGCTGTTGGTTTTCGACAAATGAGAAAGAGTGAGAAAGTGAGAGAGAAAGTGAGGGAAAATGTGAGAAAGAGGAAGAGTGAGAAAGGGTGAGAAAGTGAGGGAAAAGGTAAAAAAGAGAAAAAGTGAGAAAGAGTGGGAAAGAGTGAGAAAGAGAGAAAATGAGAGAGAGAGAGAGAGGACGGAGGGAGACGAAGAAAGAAGGAGAGGGAGCATTGCCACCTCCCTCTATCCGCCGACCAACCCATACCCCTGATATCCCTCCCCAAAAGCCGGCAGCCACCTACCTCCCTCTGTCAGCCGGCCAGACCATGCTGCTACCACCTACCCCCCTTTGTCCGCCGGCCAGACCATGCTGCTACTCCCGCCTGTCCCCTGAAATCCCTCCCCAAAATCGGCTGAACCACCTAGCTTCTCCCCAGTCGCTGCCGCTTCTTCTTTAGCCAACCGCCAACCTACCTACCAGCCTCTTGGAGAATCTCCCATCAAGAGCTCGTCACCTAACGAGGCTGCTGAGGAGGGAGAAAATAGAGAGAGACAGAGAGAGAAAGTGTGAGGGAGGTACAACCACCTCCCTTTTGTCCGCCGACTAGGCCATACCCCCAAATCCCTCCGCTGCTTCTCCCTAAAATTCGGCCACCTCCCATACTCCCTCATGACTTCAATCTCCATCAACCCCCACTCCACCTCTCCTCATCCAACCTCCTGCTTCTATAAATACCCCAACGATGCTCATATTTTGGAAGGAGGTTTTGGAGTTTTTTTTGAAGGCCGACCTTTCTTTTTTCTCTCGAAATCTCCCTGCCCATCTGTCCTCAACTCGTGCCCAGTAACACCCCCCTGACCATTTGTCCCCAACTCGCGCCCAGTAACACCCCCCTGCCCATCTGTCCGCACACCAGCAGCCCCTGCCCATCTGTCCCCAACTCACTCCCAGTAATACCTCCCTGCCCATCTGTTCACACGCTAACACCCCCCTGCCCATCTGTCCGTAGGCTAGCACTCCCTGCCCATCTGTCCCCAACTCGCACCTAGCGACCATCTCATACCTGTCCGCAACCTGCACCTAGTGACCATCTGTCCTCAACTCGCACCCAGCAGCCCAGCGACCATCCCATACCTGTCCGCAACCTGCACCCAGCGACCATCTATCCCCAACTCGCACCCAGCAGCCCAGTGACCATTCCTCATATTGTCCGTAACCCGCACCTAGTGACCATTCCTCATACTGTCCGCAACCCGCACTTAGCGACCATCTCATACCTGTCCGCAACCTGCATCCAGCGACCATCGACCATCCCTCATACTGTCCGCAACTCGCACTCAACATCCGATTCTTGCGAGATCCCGTGACGATCATCTTCATCAACCCAGAGAGCCTTGCGACACCCTGCGACGATCATTGTCGGTCATCCTAGCAAGATTCTACGAGAACTTTCATCATCAACCCGAGAGCCTTGCGACATCCTGTGACGATCGTCATCGTCTACCTCGCGACATCCTGCTGTTCAATCTCGCCGGCGCATATCAGGTTGGTTTCTTTTCCAGTTTACCATACTTGTATGTCGTTTTGTGATTGTTTGCTTCATTTTTATTATCGTATCTTCGCATACGTGATGATTCTTTGATCATATGTGTCGACTTCCACATATGCATGTTGGGTTTTAGCTCCGCCATCCTTGTTATGCATGTAATGAAATGAAATATTAGTTGTTGATCATAATGGTAATGTGATTTGAAATTTGAATTGTTGGATTATCATCATGAGTGATTTGGATAAGTTTAATCCATTGGATTGTCATTATGGATGATATGATGCGATCTGAACCAACAAATTGTCTTTGGGAGTGACTTTAATGAATCTGAATGGTTGGATATGATTTTTGTGAATCGAAACCATTGAATTTTGATCATGAGGGTCTTAGATAAATCTGAGCTATTGAATCCTGACCATATGTGTCATAGATGAATCTGGACCATTGGATCTTCATCATGAGTACTTAAAATGAATTTTTAAACCGTTGGATTGTCTTTCTGAGTATTTTAAATAAATTTGGCCCGACGGGTAGTCCACTTGGGTATCCCGAATATGGGATATGAGTGAGATATTAGTGTACCCCCGTGTGTGGGGAGCTGAGGCATTTAGTCTTTCCTGAGTATTGCCACGCGTGTCCATGGCTCGTCAATCCATGAGAACTATGCTTGACCTGATTCTGGAGAGACAGAGGTCTCGAGAGATATGTAGGCTGCGAGGGAGTTTGGTCGCTCCACGCTCGGTCAAATTGAGGTAAGTTCCATGTATTATGGGATTACCTCACCGAGGGGACTTCCTTGTGATAAGGAGTACCTCAACACTGAGATGGGTCCCACTATTATGGGGACATCTCTCACCATTGGATGTGTTCTATGATTATGGGAGCATCCATCGCTTGGGATGCGTTCCAACATTTTAGGAGCGTCCCTTCTCTTGCACACACCTGGTACGTACACACTCGTCCGAATTACATTTGGCCTGATTCTTGCCGCACAAGGATACGTAGGCGGTCTGGAATTTTTCCAGACCTCGGTCATATGTTGTATATCATTTTTTCCTTTCTTTGGATGTATGATTAAGTTATTTATTAAATTCTTTAATTTATTTTGTGATTATTTTCTTGTTTAATTTTCTTACTTTCAGCTTATGTCATGCATAGTTAGCAAAGAATTAGAGATCAACTTAGGGTTCGCCCTTCTACCTTGTAATGTATTTAGATAGCATGTATTTAGATAGCCCCAAGTGTTCATAAACTATATGAAAATGATAGGATTTAGGAAGACCAGTTCAACCGGGCGAGTTGGGTGCCTAACACCTTCCCAACTCGTGATTTGGCACTTACCCGCTTTTGGTGAGACAAGATAGTCATTCCATTTGCGCGAGTCATTAGTGTCCCTCCATTGAGGGACATCATTTATAGGTCCTAGACCTCATCTAGGTGGCGACTCCAGTCTTCTTACCCTCCACTAGCATGAGTGGATGGAATTTGAAGGTGAGAACTTTTCAGATCTCAGTTTGAGTGTAATGAGGGTAGACAACTTTAACTACATGAAAACTCAATTTTAAAAATGAGGAAAAATTCAATTTTCAAATTTTTTCCCTTGTTCTCACAGTGTGAACTACCTGTAAGAATCGTACTCTGAAAATCCGATTTAACTCATGGTTTACGTCATGACAGGTCTCCCAATCAAAACCGGACCGGAAGACGAGGTCGAATAACGAACCACGATATCCAGGTATGAGAAACGATATGTAAAAACTTAATTTTTACATACCGGTCACAGTACTGGTCTCACTCAGAATGAGACCGGTATGTGCAACCGGTATGTTTTCTCGAGTGGAGACGGACTCCAGCGGGTCCCACACTACAAATCCGAGTTTAAGAAACCTTTTAGACATAGGAGATCTTCCTAGAATGATTTTCCACTATATATATACATCATTCTTTCTCTTTATATCCTTTCCAAACACTCTCAAACCCTAGAGCCGTCTGGAAGAGATCTGAGAAGGAGCAAGGAGGAAGGAGCCTGTGCGAGAAGGGAATTTTCTGTTGGAGGGGAGCACTACCATTCAACAAACACCGGTAATTACTCAACCTCTGTATTGATGTTAGGATTTTGAATCGAAGCCATGAAACGGCGTAATGATCCAAAATCCTAAGAACCCCAAAACCCTAGTTCTCATTGAGATCCAATCTGAGAAGGATGCGACGAAATAGTCGAAACCTAGATGACCAAACAAGTATTTGGATCTTAGAATGATTTAGGAAGAACCCTAAAAACCAAGCCGATGATCGACGGGAGAGGGAGGTCCGAGATTGGGCTCTCAGACCCATACCGTCGGGCATATCAGCTGGACAATAAGTCCTGCGGTATGGTTTTGCGGTATATACCATAGGCACATATCGGCTGCAGTATACTGAGACCGATACTGAGACCGGTATTGAGACCGCAACTCATACTGGTTTCACTATACTGAGACCGGTACTACAACTGGTATGCTTACCGAAGCCTGGTTGTTGGCCAGACTTGGTTTCGATCAACTGTAACCCGAATAATTTATTTTTAATTTATAAATATGATCCTGTAGGACCGGTAGACAGCGTGAGTGGATTTAGTGACGCAGAGCGGACTTGTTATCACGCATCAAGTAAGGGACAAGACCCCAAACCCTAAGTAACTAAATAACAGTAAACCGTTGTGATCATATATGTGATTATTATTTGTTGCTTGTGCATTTCAAATGTCATCTAGTTATTTAAATTTTATTATCTGTTCATGCATATTCTTATGCTAAGATGACGTTTGTTTAAGCATGTGATTGTTTTCGTTAGTGTGTAGAATGTGAAGGGGAGTGGAGCCATGGATATATCCTCACACTGACACCTTTTCGTATCGCCGTCTATCTTAACGAGCTTGGTGCGAATAGGGTATCAGGGGGAGGACGTGGGATTGTGGTGCTGCCTGCCCACTAAACTCTAGCTCTAACTCTATGTCGTAGGGAGCTATGCTGGGGTAGGGCCATAGATACTGTGATGACATATATGACTGATTAGAAATGGAACCCACTTGCAAGCCCTTGCCAATAGGGGTGTAGGTATTGGTACGGTGTAGAGTATCATGGGGAGGACACGGTAGTGTGGATTGTAGCCTGACTGCCAAACTCTAGCTCTATCTCTATGTCGAAGTGAGTGATGTGGGGCAATAGCAGTAGTGTGGATTGAAGCCTGACTGTTGGGTGTGCTCACACTCTCGTGCATGGAGGTGTGATGGCCGCCAAACCTTACCATAGCATTTTGCAAGTTATACCTGACCCAATTGTAATGTTATCTCATGCATTTTGTATGTTGCATTGGTTTTGTGCTTTACTGAGCTAAGTTGTGAGCTCACCCGTATATATATACTCTTTTTCAGATGTTGATGCAGGTTACGCCGTTAAGAACTTCATGGCTGCCCCAACATACGGGACAGTGGCTGCTATTGATTCACAGACAGTGGAAGACGAGCATGATGCCTCATGCGAGTGCTCTTACTGTGTGTTCCTTTAGGGTTATATATTTATTTTTCTTCAATTGGGTATAGACAATGTAATAAATTATTATTTATGGTTGTGGACGATAGCATAACTGGATAATTATTAAATTACAAATAGTAAAGTCAGTTCATTTATTTATTTAAATCCATTGCTATTTATTACTCTCTGATTATAGTTGGTTTGCTTGGGATGGTTTGTTGACACGGTCTATTGAGAACCTAGTTTGAGCCGTGGTTTGAAAATGATTTACTCACACTTCTGGTTCAACCAAAATTGGGGTGTGATAACTTGGTATCAGAGCACCAAGGCTCTGTCCAGCTAACCATTCTACATCTAACTGAGTCCAATAAACTGAGATAAAAAATAAAAAAAATAATTTTTTTAATAAAAACACACCATAAGCTTGTTTGATGTCTGAGACTTAAGAGAAGATGCATAACATACTATTTAATGCTAGAGAAGTTTATAAGCACTGATTTAGGGAGAAAACTAAATAAACATGTAATAACATGAACATTAAGGAAAATATAAAGTGTACAATAGAGTACAGTCCATAAGCCAGACAGTTACTCTGTTAACAAAATAAATCGTATATATGTAAGTAAATGAGACAAGATTTGACTATGGCGGAGTCAGGGGTTTAGGTGGAATCGGATCAGTGACATCATAATCACCCTCGTAAGCCTCTCTGAGCCAGTGCACTGGTCTTTAGTGACCTACAGGCTGCGAGCTAGACACCCCAAGTCATGACTCATCTCACGCTCAGCATCTCGAATCTCTATGAACATGCTCATTGCTGTATCTAAAGGAGGCTAAGATGGTCCTGCTACTGGAATGGGCTGGGGTGCAAGTGTAGGGATGTCCCTCATGTACGCATCCTCAGCACCCCCTTCCTCTGCTGCTGCTACTGCGACTGCCGCCTGATTCCTAGGAGGAAGAGGACGAGCCTGTAGCTCATCGTCACTAAGCTCCAGACCATCCATCTACATCTTGTAGATAGCCTCTGCGTCTATATCAAAGGTCATGGTGTCTTCATAAGCAGTCTCGCCGCGCATGTCTACCCCCAAACATCGCAATAACACTGTAATCAGCCTACCATAGGGAAGATTATTCGTAACATTGGGCCTTGCAGCATGGATTATTATGCAGATAATCAGGTAAAGCAAGCAGACTCGGTGCCTGGTAGTAACACAATAAGTAATGTAATGGGTCAATTGGGACACCTCCCCATAATGACCACTCTAGGGGACAATATCATGCTGTATGATGAGACAGTATAATCGAGGTACTGGGCGAAGGTTCGCTGCCAGCATGATCTTATCTGGTAACAGGATCTGGTCAGCTATTGCTACTCTCGTCTCCTCAGGGAGATATCCTTTTGCTCTGGCGGACAATAGATGAGCTCGCCATCATCTGGGATCCCGAGAAGTGCTGCCAACTCAGCTGTGTTGAAAGAAATCCTCACCCCTTTCACAAAGCTGGTAATTCAGAGATCCCGAGCGTGTTCCCAATCATTTGGATTCCCCTCTACATCTAGTTTTGCAAAGAACTATTTTACCAAGTTTTGGCATGTAATTTCTTCATATTGAATAACGGGCAACCATCCCATTGCCCCAAAAGTGGCTTCAACATCAAATCGGTGTAGGTGTTCCAGGTTCACAAAGCGGCCAGACTCAATGCTTTTGCCTTGGAACCATGGAAAGCGTGCCACCGCAGTCTCGAACCGAAATAATATCTCATCATAGAGGCGAGGAGGAAGGTGTGGCCTGTGCATACCCGACACATAAGATTGTTTACCTGCACCATGACGCTCAGACATGTTGTAAACTGTTAAGCAAAGGAAAATACGAGAAAAGTTAGCAAAGATTTTTGAAATTTCGGCAGCATAACGGTCAAAAATGGAGCAAAAGCCTCAAACTCATCCAAATATGGGTAGGAGGACTTACATAGTGACACAATGCCATTACATGAACAAATAATTTTACATAAGGCGAGGAAAATAAACGCATATCAACAAATTTTCAAAAATTTCGAAAACCTAGAAACCTAGGTTAAAAAGTCAAAATTTTGGTATTTCTCCCAAACCAACCGATGAAACTTCGAATAGGTTAAGGGGTTTTGCTCATTGAGACCCCAAGAACCATTCTCAAACAAAGAAAGAAGTTTTCTACGGTTGAAAATTCTCAAATCAAGAAAAATTAAGTTTTGGGCATGAAAGACGATGAGATTTTTCTCAAAGAGAGGAAAAAGAGGAGGAACTCACCTTGGAATCGAGTTTGGTACTCTTGGTCGAGAGGAATCGCTCCTAGGAACACCGGTTGGACTGTAGAAACTCAGCAACTCGGAGAAGAATCGCCACCGGAGTGAAAACCAAAAGAGAAAAGTGAGAAATAAGCCAAAATCACGATTTTAAAGCTTTTTTGGTCATACCGGTCTCACTCATGGTCTGGGGAGTCAGACCGGTATGTACCGCAGAGCATACCTGTCTCACTCAAAGTGAGACATTAAGTTCAATCGGTACCTCGACCGGTACCTCTCGGTAAGCTAGGAATTTTATAATGCTTCCCATATCAGCCGGGCCATTCCTACAGGTCCCCAAACCGGTATGGTACGACCAAAATAGGCAATTTTGCCTAGAAAATTCCAAAAACTTAAAAAAAAATTTCCATCCTTTCCTATTGATGAATAATTTTCTATAGTGCATATATGGAGACTGAATAATATCGTTTTGAATAATTATTTCATTCGTCTCATATGTGTTCAATGCATTCAGACATCGTAAAATTTCAGTAGGCTGTAATGGTGAGAGGAAATGGTCATAGAGTTCCTCACATACGCCGTCACTCAAGAGCACCTCCAATGGAAAGGGATCCAGGAATAGAAAACTTCAAAGAAAATGAAGAGAGGGAAAATGGGGAAGAGCACAACCCTCTCAATGGGAGTGGAAATCAGGTGGGAAGCAATGAAGAAGCTCCACTGTCGGGCCAAACACACACAAACTTTGAGACCATAGTGGAAAATTTGGTCACCCACATGGAGGCACAGAAGAAGTTCTTCGACGAAATGTTGAAGATATTTAGGCCACCTGGGCCTGCATCGGCACCTGCAAATATGCCACCCATAAACACAGAAAATGCAAATATGGTACTAGTGGGGGTTAGTACAGCTACTAAGGGGCAACAAAAGCAACCAAACCAACACAACACGTATCCCCAGTAGGTTACAGGGACACCCATCCCTAACCAGGATCAGGGTGGATATCAGAGTGGTTACTCATATCAGTCGCAATGGTATGGTTAGGCACCGTATGGGTAGGCACCATATGGGCAGAGTAGTCTTTTTAGAGCGGTGGATGGATTTCCAAAGTTAAAGCCACCAACTTTTATGGGAAAGCCAGGGAAACCACTATGGCCAGCACAGTGGATAGTGGAGATGGAAAAGAACTTTCGCTTGCTAGAGTATTCTGATGAGGAGAAAGTATTATATGCCACCAATATGCTGAAGGAAGAAGCCAATGGATGGTGGAACTCGA
This sequence comes from Protea cynaroides, assembly GCA_028583415.1. Classification (NCBI taxonomy): domain Eukaryota; kingdom Viridiplantae; phylum Streptophyta; class Magnoliopsida; order Proteales; family Proteaceae; genus Protea; species Protea cynaroides. Next base: position 70,458,261 of record CM053274.1, read on the forward strand.
CCAGAGCATATTTGGAAACGAAGCATGGTATAATCACTTGGGCCATATTCAAAGAAGCCTTCTTTGAAAAATACTTTCCAAGGAACTTCCGTGACCAGATGGAGAAGGAGTTCCTCAATCTACAGCAGTCTCAGATGACCGTGGAGGCATACCAACAGAAGTATGAGGAGTTGTTTTTCTTCGCTCCAACCAGTATGCAGGAGGAAGAAATTAAGACCCGTCGCTTCACAATGGGTCTTAGAGGCGTTATATGAGAACATGTGTTGGGGCGGGGACTGAAGATCTATAATGAAGCAGTATAGGTGGCTCGAGTCATTGAAGCAAGCCAGAGAGACAGTTTCTTTATACAGAATAGGGGTCTAAAGAGGCCTAACCTTGAGGCCCAAGGCGGAAGAAGCAACAGACCTTATCGTCCATTCAGGCCACCAACTAGTATTGTGCCACCTAGATCTGTTCCTGTAGTGACACAGTAGGTAATGGACCAGAACACCAGCGTGAAGTGCTTCAATTGTTAACAGGTGGGCCACTATGTCAGAACATGCCCACTACCAAAGAGGGAACCGCAGCAAGGCAAGGTGTATGGCGTTACCACAGAGGAAGCAGCCGCATCACCTGATGTGGTTACTGGTATGATTCTGTACTTACTCCTTTAGTTATCGTATTATTTGTATGAGCATGTAGAACTAAGGGCTAATTATTAACCTTAGGTACAATAAACATAGCAGGGGTACCCACTAGAGTCCTATTTGACTCAGGGGCCACCCATTCCTTTATGTTAGTATCATTTGGAAAAGGACTAGATCAACCCATCAAGACTTTGGAGCCGTCTGTTAGTTAGATCCCCCATGGGAATGGAAGTGGTATTAGAAGAGTATTATGAACCTTGCCCAATATATATTGAAGGGGGATTCGGAAGCCAATCTAGTTCAGCTTGAGATGTCGGATTTCGATGTCATTCTAGGAATGGACTGGTTATCTCAGCATTCAACAAGCCTATTGTGTGCTGAGAAGAAGTTAGCCTTCAAGGACAGCAAAGGTAGGGAGTTCAACTTTAAAGGGACTAAGTTGCCTAAGAAGAGAAAGCTTATACTCTCTACCCTAAAAGCAAAGAAGTGCTTAGAGAAGGGGGAGTAGGATACCTCGTATCAGTTGTGGGTGTAACCGCTGACTTGCCAAAGATGGAAGACATTGAGGTAGTGCGAGAGTTTTCTGATGTGTTCCCAGAAGACCTACCTGGATTACCACCAGGCAGGGTGACTGAGTTTGTGATAGATCTTCTACCAGGGGTAGCGCTGGTGTCTAGAGCACCCTACAGAACGGTTCCTACAGAGTTGAAGGAATTGAAGACCTAATTGCAAGAATTATTGGAGAAGGGATTCATAAGGCCAAGTATATCACCTTAGGGAACACCTGTGCTATTTGTCAAGAAGAAAGACGGTAGCGTACGCCTATGTATGGACTATCGAGAACTAAACAAGCTCACCATTAAGAGCAGGTACCCACTACCTAGAATAGATGACTTGTTTGATCAACTGCAAGGTGCAAGCGTATTCTCAAAGATCGATCTAAGGTCAGGGTATCATCAACTCAAGATCAAGGAGACAGACATTCCCAAGATAGCTTTTGGAACAAGGTATGGGCACTATGAGTTTCTTGTGATGTCCTTTGGGTTGACAAATGCACATGCATCGTTCATGGAATTGATGAACCGAGTATTCCATGACATGTTGGACACATCGGTTATCGTATTCATAGACGATATTTTGGTCTACTCCAAGGACAAGGAGGCTCATGCAATGCACTTGAGAGCTGCATTACAGAGACTAAGAAGAGAGAAGCTTTATGCAAAATTCAAGAAATGTGAATTTTGGCTAGATGAGGTAGCCTTATTGGGCCACGTGATATCTACTGAAGGAATTAAGGTGGATCCAAGCAAGATTGTAGCCATAGTAGGGTGGGAAGCGACGAAGACAGTTGTTGAGATTCGTAGCTTCCTAGGACTAGCGGGATATTATAGAAGATTTGTGGAAGATTATTTCAAGATTGCCGTCCCACTTACCAGGTTGACCAAGAAGGGAGAGAAGTTCATATGGATGGAAGAATGTGAGAAATGCTTCCAGACACTGAAATCGAAACTGGTTTCAGCACCTATATTGACTATTCCTGTTCCAGGCCTTCTATACAGATGCTTTGGGTTTGGGCCTGGGATGTGTGCTAATGCAAGGAGAACAAGTAATTACCTATGTCTTAAGACAACTGAAGGAGCATGAGAAAAACTATCCTACACATGACCTAGAATTGACAGTAGTTATTCATACTATCAAGACTTAGAGGCATTACTTGTATGGTGAGAAATTTTAGATTAAATCTGACCACAAAAGCTTAACATATCTTTTCACCCAAAAGGACCTGAACATGAGGCAAATGAGGTGGTTAGAATTACTCAAAGACTATGACTGTGACATTCAGTACCATCCAGGTAAAGCAAATGTTGTAGCTGACGCTCTGAGTAGGAAATGGACGTCGAACCCCGAAGCAGGGCCGAATATAAATGCTGCATTGTGTGCTATAGTTTCTGGCTCAATAGAGAATGAGGAACAGCTCTTACTAAAGTCGACAGACGACCCAGTGGAGCAAGGTTTGATACACAAGTTTACCCTGATGTTTGCAGCACTGAAGATTTTGTCTGACCTGACAGAGGAGGTAAAAGCAGCAGTCCTACAGGACCCATACCTCAGGACAATACAAGAGCATTTGGAAAAGGGTCGAGTCAATCCTGATTTCACCTTAGATGCAGACAAGGTACTCAGGTATCGTGGACGTTTGTGCATACCTGAGAATAAGGATTCAAAAATCAAAAATCGAATCATGTTGGAAGCTCACTCCACCCCATATTCAGTACATCCTGGAAGCACTAAGATGTACCATGACTTAAAGAGATTGTACTGGTGGAGGGGTATGAAAGTAGATGTGGCAAGATATGTCTTCCAATGACTAAACTGCCAGCAAGTTAAAGTGAAGAGACAGAGACCCGCAAGTTTATTACAGCTGTAAGACCCGCACTCCGTAAACCCGGTCTAAACCTTGGTTTTGTGTCGTAGCAGGTCTTCCGATCATCACCGGGCCAGACGGGACGAGCGGATGACAAACAGGTACGAAATTGGACCAAAGACGATCAAATCAACATGATTTTATGTTGACCGGTCGATGGTACCGGTCTTGGTATCGGTCGACCGGTCAGCTCTGCGCAGCTGAGTGCGGAGATCCAGAAATTGACTTCTGAGGTCCCACTTTCCTGATTTCGAATCCTAAGACTTTCCTAATCCTATTAGGGTTACTAAACCCTAATTCTAGCCTATATAAACACCCTTAAACCTCCTCAAATCCTTTCCATTGTCTCTCATAAACCCTAGAGAAGAGAAGGAGGTTGGAAAGGAGAAGAGGCTAGGAAGAAGAAGGAGGTGCCGCCATTACCGTTCGACGACGCTCACTTTACGCCAGTCGACGGTAAGTGTTTTAACCACTCTTCTTACCCTATGACTCTAGGATAGTTGTGTGGGTGGATCAATACCATGCAAAGTAGGTATTGATCTAAAACTCTAACTGGACCTTAAAACCCTAAGTTGCCGTCAAACCTTAGATTCGAGTTCCGAGATGATATTCATCGAAATAAGACTTGAATGAGTTGGGGATAACTCTAACTCAAAGATTAGACTTAGAATGGATAGGAGAAACCCTGAAAATCCAAGGAAATCGATCGACGGCAGTCGAAAAACCCAAAGTATGGTCTTCTGGAGACATACCGGTCGACTATACCGGTTGCACATAGTGCGGCCGATATGTTGCCACCGGTACCTTCCGGGGGGCTGGTCTGTGGGGACCGACTGACCATACCGATCGCCAGTCTTCCCCACAGAGTTGCGACCGGTACATGCCACTGGTCAGCTCTGTGAGGGTATTTTGTAACCTTGTTGGTTTTCGACCAACATGAAACCCTAAGAAAAATATTCTAATGAAACCCTAATAATATTATAGGACTTTGTGACTTTTCGTTTGGATCTTGCGATGTGGAGCAAGCTAACAAACGAGCTTCAGGTAAGAGAATCTGACCTAAACCTTAATGATTAATGGACAGTAAATCGTTGTTAATAACCTGGATATATATGATGTGATGTTTGTGCATATTCACATGCCATCCTTTAATTTCAGTTATTATTATTGTTCATGCATTGATAGGATGTGATTGTTAGGCATGTGATTGTTTTCGTTGGTGTGTGGAGTGGGGCATGGGCTTGGGATCATTCCTCACACTGCACTTTTTGTAGTATTCTATCTTAACATGCTTGGTACGGGTGGGGCATCAGGGGAAGGTCGTGGTACGGTAGTCTCCGATGTTGATGCTGGCCTAGTCATGGTTATGTGGCACTATGGTCTCCGAGGTCGACGCTGGCTTGTCCACGATGCTTTAGCTCTATCTCTATGCCGTAGGGAGTTATGTTGGGATAGGGTCTATCTGCGTTATGTTTTTATTCCTAGTGGGTTAGTTGCGGATAGGGCATCAAGGGAGGTATGGGGATGCCTCAACTCTATCTTTATGCCGTAGACGGCTGTGCTAGGATAGAGCGTACATTGATGACATATAGGATTGGTTAGTTGCGAGCCCAATTTGCGAGCCCTGGCCAGTAGGGGCTTAGGTACTGGTATGGGTAGAGCATCAGGGGAGGTACGGGGGTATCTTAGCTCTATCTCTATTCCATGATGGGTGCATGTGGGCCAATGGGGGTGTGATCCATGATCAGGTGCCACACACTCGTGTATAGAGGTGCGGGGGCCACCAAACCTTTCTATAGCACATTACAAACTTAAACCAGACCACAACATAAAATGATTGTTACTCATGCATAATATTGTGAAACTGTCTGATTGTCTTACTGAGCTAAGTTGTGAGCTCACCCTTTGTACGTACATTATTTTAGATGTTGATACAGGTTACTCGGTGGACGATTATGTAAACGCTCCGGCGTATGGTGGTGTTGCTGCCTTGGATGTACAGGCAGGAGAGGACAAGCATGATGCTTCATGTGAGTGCCCTTTCTGCGTGTACCTTTGATTGGATTTTTATTTATTTTAATTATTTTCGATTGGATTAAGTGGATGTAAGAATATTATATTTTATGTTTGAATTTGAATAATTGGATATTTTATTTTAAATTTATCAGTAGATTCTCGGTTCATTTATTTAAAGACTTCTACTGTTTTATTTATATTCTGATTGTGGTTATGTGCAATGGTTTGTATGAGTGGACACGGCCTATTCGAGATCCTGGTGTGAACCGTTGGTTCAATGACGGTTCACTCACACCATTCTGGTTGGATCAGAATTGGGGTGTGACAACAGCCATTACCTGAGCTGACGTGGAAATGAGATTGTATTACCATGGACTTCATTACTGGCCTACCTATGACTCCAAGGTTAGTGAATGCGGTTTGGGTAGTTGTAGATCGTCTTACCAAGACAGCACGCTTCATTCCTGTCAGACCACAATACACCATGGACAGGTTAGCAAAATTATATGTGAACAATATAGTCCGACTCCACAGCGTGTCAGAGAGTATAGTATCTGACAGAGATCCACGCTTCACATCAAAGTTCTGAGAGGGATTACAGAAGGCCATGGGAACAAAACTAAAGTTCAATACAACCTTCTACCCTCAAACAGATGGTCAGTCAGAGAGGACCATCAAGATCCTAAAAGACATGCTTCGAGCATGTGCTATCAACTTCAAGGGAGCTTGGGATGAGAAGCTTTCACTCATCGAGTTTGCCTACAATAATAGCTACCAGGCTACGATCCAGATGGCTCCATATGAAGCCTTGTATGGTAAGAAATCCCGGACACCATTGTTATGGAACGATGTTAGAGAAAGACGGATCGTAGGACTAGAATTTATTGAGGAAACCTGCAAAACAGTGGGTCAGATTAAGGAAAGAGTGAAGACAGCGCAAGTGCGTCAAAAGCACTATGCTGATAACAGACACCAAGACCTCGAATTCACCGTTGGTGATAAGGTATTTTTGAAGGTATCACCAGTAAGAGGCCTGAAGCGATTCAAAAAGAAAGAAAAACTGTGTCCTAGGTATGTGGGACCATATGAGATTCTGTCCCGATGTGGTAACGTGGCCTATCAACTTGCATTGCCACCAGCGATGTCCAGTGTCCACAATGTCTTCCATGTGTCCCTACTAAAGAAGTACGTAAAGACCCCTCACATATTCTTGTTGCAGACCCTCCAGATTTGACAAAAGACTGACCTTTGAGGTAGTACAAATCAAGCTAATCAGTCAAAAGATACAACAGCTTTGAAGGCATGCTATACACTACGTCAAGGTAGTTTGGAAGAGTTAGGATGTAGAAGAAATCACTTGGGAGGAGGAGGACGCCATGCGACAAGCATACCCTCATCTTTTCAACTCGGAAGGTATGTACAATTTCGAGGATAAAATTTCCTTTAAGGGTGGGAGAATTGTGAGATCTACAGGCGAATTTCAAGGACAAAATTTCTTTTAAGGGTGGTAGAGTTGTAAGAACTGTACTCTAAAAACTCGATTTAACTCATGGCTTACATCGTGACAGGTCTCCCAATCATAATCGGACCGGAAGACGAGGCCATATAACTAACCACGATATCTAAGTATGAGAAACGATATGTAAAAACTCAATTTTTACATACCGGTCTCACTCTCACTCAGAGTGAGACTGGTATGTGTAACCAATATCTTTTCTCGAGTGGAGACGGACTCCAGGTGGTCCCACACTACAAATCCGAGTTTAAGATACCTTTTAGATGTAGGAGACCTTCCTAGAATGGTCTCCCACTATATATATACATCATTCTTTCTCTTTAGATCCTTTCCAAACACTCTCAAACCCTAGAGCTGTTTGGAAGAGATCTGAGAAGGAGCAAGGAGGAAGGAGTCTGTGTGAGAAGGGGATTTTTCGTTGGAGGGGAGCACCACCATTCAACAAACACCGGTAAGTGCTCAACCTCTGTATTGATGTTAGGATTTTAGATTGAAGCCATGAAACGGCGTAATGATTCAAAATTCTAAGAACCCAAAACCCTAGTTCTCATTGAAATCCAATCTGAGAAGGATGCTATAAAATAGTCAAAACCTAGATGACCAAACAAGTATTTGGACCTTAAAATGGTTTAGGAAGAACCCTAAAAACTAAGTCGATGATCGACGAGAGAGGGAGGTCCGAGATTGGGCTCTTGGACCCATACCGCCAGGCATACCAACTGGACATAAGTCCTACGATATGGGCTTGCGGTATATACCGCAGGCACATACTGGCTGCAGTATACTGAGACTGGTATATACCGCAGCGCATACCGGTTTCACTATACTGAGACCGATACTACAACTGATATGCTTATCGAAGCCTGGTTGTTGGCCAAACTTGGTTTCGACCAATTATAATCCTAATAATTTATTTTTAATTTATAAATATGATCCTGTAGGACCGGTAGACAGCGTGAGTGAACTTTGTGACGCAGAGCGGACTTGTTATCACGTGTCAGGTAAGGGAGAAGACCCCAAACCCTAAGTAACTAAATAACAGTAAATCGTTGTGATCATATCTGTTTCTGTGATTATTATTTGTTGTTTGTGCATTTCACATGCCATCTAGTTATTTAAATTTTATTATTTGTTCATTCATATTCATATGCTAGGATGATGTTTGTTTAGACATATGATTGTTTTCGTTAGTATGTAGAATGTGAAGGGGAGTGGAGCCCTGGATATATCCTCATACTGACACCTTTTTGTATCGCCATCTACCTTAGCGGGCTTGGTGTGAATAGGGTATCAGGGGGAGGACGTGGGATTGTGACACCGCCTGCCCACCAGACTCTAGCTCTATCTCTATGTCGTAGGGAGCTATGCTGGGGTAGGGCCATAGATACTGTGATGACATATAGGACTAGTTAGAAACGGAACCCACATGCAAGCCCTGCCAATAGGGGTGTAGGTATTGATACGGTGTAGAGTATCAGGGGAAAAACGGATAGTGTGGATTGTAGCCTGACTGCCAGACTCTAGCTCTATCTCTATGTCGAAGTGAGGCATGTGGGGCAACAGCAGTAGTGTGGATCGAAGCCTGACTGTTGGGTGTGCTCACACTCTCATACATGGAGGTGTGGTGGCCGTCAAACCTTACCATAGTATTTTACAAGTTATACTTGACCCAATTTTAATGTTATCTCATGCATTTTGTATGTTGCATTGGTCTCGTACTTTACTGAGCTAAGTTGTGAGCTCACCCATATATATATATATACTCTTTTTTAGATGTTGATGCAGGTTATACCGTTGAGGACTTAATGACTGCCCCAGCGTACGGGACAGTGGCTGCTATAGATTCACAGACAGTGGAGGATGAGCATGATGTCTCATGCGAGTGCTCTTACTGTGTGTTCCTTTAGGGTTATTTATTTATTTTTCTTCAGTTGGGTATATAAAATATAATAAATTATTATTTATGGTTGTGGATGATGACATAATTGGATAATTATTAAATTACAAAAGTAAACTCAGTTCATTTATTTATTTAAACCCGCTACTATTTATTACTCTCTGATTATGGTTGGTTTGCTTGGGATGGTTTGTTGATACAGTCTATTGAGATCTTGGTGTGAGTCGTGATTTGGAGACAATTCACTCACACTTCTAGTTCAGCCGAAATTGGGGTGTGACACTTCCTATATCGACGACCTCCCTTATCGACTTCTCCAACAATGACCTCTTTTCCTCTTTCACTCCCCTCCTCAACTCTGGTCTGCTAACTAATCAATCCTTCTCTTCTATTTCTCTGGTTTATTACCTACGAAACGAAGAGAAAGAGATGTTGTTGGATATTGACGATTATTACCTTCTTAGGGTTTTTTTTTTTTTGGGTTTAGTTCGTCTCTACTTTTTTCTTGAGCTTCTTTTAACTACCAGAGACACTGAAAGCTAAGTGTTGTTGCACAAACTTGATTGCCTCTGGCCCGATGAAATCTACACACAAGAAAGTAGAGACAAAGTGATTGCGAGTTGGATAATCTCTAGACCACTCTGATGCCTAAGTCAATCCGTGAGACAAACAATATGAAACAGACACAAGGTGTGGCTGCTCCTTTGAATAGGTGAGGACAGATAGTTGGTTTAGCAAAATTGCGTAGTGCAAGCAGGGTGTAAAGAATTGGACCTGTTTACCTTTGTTGGTCACTGTACTTATGGGCATAGAATGGTTGGTTGATTTATGGCAAGAATCATAGTTATTTAATTCTCTGAATTATTCGTGAATTATTCTTCCAAATCGAATAATACGAATAATTCTCCCAAATTCTAATTATATTTGATGATTCTTTAAAATTTTCGCATTTTTTGTCTAAAAGTAAATATCACGAATAATTCTTTAAAATACGAAATATACTGAATAATTTTTATATTTAAAAAAACTATTAATATCGTAATGGAGGACTTAATGCCTTAACTACTATTCTCAAACAAAATTTTTCGAAAAAAAAAATGAAATATGAGTATAAAAATAAATATTTGCATCTTCTCCAATATAAGACTAATTATAAGTCTAAAAATCACTTCATAAAATAAAACATATCATTAATTTTTTTTTTCCAATGTGAGATTAAATATTATGAAAATCAAATCATAATACAAAGCAAATCATTAATTTTGTTCGACAACATGAAATTAAATATGAGTATAAAAATCATACCATAATACAAAGAAAATCATTACTTTCGTGTGCTTTTTCAATTGGGATTGAATATGAGTCTAAAAATAAATATTATAATAACCATGAAAAAGTAATCAACGAACATGAAAAAGAAATGAATTTCATGAGGATGATTGCATGAATTTAAGAAAATGTTTGATTTTATGAACATCAACTCCACTAGATTGGTATTGCAATCATAATAAAATCTAATGATCCACATTATATACTTTAATGAAATATAATAAATCCACTATTATATACACATACCCATCTATTATGTATTATATTATTATTTATAAATTAAATATTATTCTAATGTCACTTATATATTATGGAGGTGTAATAATTGATTAATAGGAGCACCAAATATTAAAAATTAACATCCGAATTTTTTTTTTTAGAAAAAAGAATAATTTTCGAACGGAACCAAATTTGAATTTTATTTTAAGTCCATTTTTTTGACCGTATCTTTGACTGAATTCTTAAATTATCGAAACAACTCATTCTGAATTATTCTCTTTCCGAATAATTCCCGAATCCGAATTAAATAACTATGGCAAGAATCGCCATTTATAGTAAGTGGTCAGCTCAAAAGGCACGACCATTGCCTCATATGAGAGGCCAGCTAAGTTTCCGTGTATGTCCGTTGATGTTGTCCGTCAGATCTTGTATTAATCCCTCTTACAATTATTATTTATAAACAAATAAGCTCTTTACAATAATTTTCTTTTTAAAGGAACCAAATTGATCTTCAGTTCATAAACAATTACTTAGAGCATAATAACACTAAAATTCCTTTCCACCACGATTATTAGCGATGTAATAGATTTCCTCCCATGGATGCAATGTATGTAGATTTGGTTTTCCATAACGACCATTTTAGGTTTTATTATAAAATTTTTATTTCCAAAATGATAATCTTAATATGCACGCCCATTTTGAAGCTATTCTTATTTACTTATGGGGAGAGGTTTTCTGGGAATAGTTTTGAAAAAAATGGATTTTATGGGTGGTTGGATGAAAAAGAGGGTATTATAGAAACTTTAAATACTGAAGAGTGGGATTTTGTATCTTTTTGAAAGTGTGTATCGTTAATGAAATATACTAGAAAAACTTTCTTCCCCTTTATTTATGTATTTATATTCTAAAAAAAGATCAACTAGTAATTAGTTAACAAACTTAATTAGTGTATCTTCTTTATCAAAAAAAAAAAAAAAAAAAAAAAAATCCTTAGTGTATCTTCTTATATGATTGTTTTTTCAATCTCCTTCTCTTTCACCTATTTATTTTGTTGATATTTTATTCTCACATCCCTGGGCCTAACCTAGTATTATACCCAAATTCTTACAAATTTAAAAAAAATAAATTTAAAATAAATTTCTAAATTAGAAATGTAATTTTTTTTTGAAAACCCATATTGATTCATTTTCGTATAGAAATCATTCTCTTGGTTAATGACATGTAAATTGGTTTTTTTTTTTTTTTATTAATAAATAAAGACTAATGCGTTGATTTAATTAAGAAGTTCCATGTGGGAAAAATAGTTGTAAGACAAATTTTCAACTCCAAGGAAATTTTCAGAAGAAATATTTTAGACCATGTAAAGATAAGGATGTGAATGAATAGTTGAAAATTCGAATTCGATTTGAATCTGTAATCCTTCAAGGGAATTCAAATCCAAACTATCAAATTCGAATGTAAATTCAAATAGGTGTAATTAGAGACTTTGGGATAATACTCCAAGGGGGTGTTTGATAACACTCCAGAAGTTGGATTCTCACTTCTGGAGCATAAATGGAGTAGAAACCTGTTTGGTAACCTGGTTCAGACTTCTGGAAAATCCATGAGTGAACCGGCTCCAAATAAGCTCTAGAATCCAATTTTTTGAAGAATCAAATAGATGCTTTTCGATTTTAGAGCACAATTTTTGGAGTAAAAATCACCTCACACCACTACTACCACCAACTACCACTACCACCACCACAACCACCAGCCACCAGCCACCAGCCACCACCCACTACCGCCACCACCACCACCACCACCACCACACTGCCACCACCCACACCCACCACTACCCACCACCACCACCACCACCACCATCCTCAATCACCACCCACCGCCAGCTACCATCGTCACCACCACCAGCCACCGGCCACCAACCACCGCCAGCTACCATCGCCACCACCACCAGCCACCAACCACCGCCACCACCACCAACTATCCCCCACCACCACCGCCACCACCACTACCCCCTGTCGCCACCACCACCAACCACCCACCACCGCCACCACCATCCACTACCACCCACCGCCACCTACTATCGCCACCACCACCACCACTACCACTCACCACCACCACCAACTATCACCCACCACCACCACTACCACCACCACCCCCCGTCGCCACCACCACCATCCACCACCTACCATCGCCACCACCACCACCAACTATCACCCACCACCACCGCCACCACCATCCACTACCACCCACCACCACCACCCACCCACCGTCACCCTTCACCACCACCTCCCACCCACCACCATCGTTACCAACCATCATCACTCACCACTAGTGCCACCATCCACCACCCACCAACACCACTCTGGAGTTCATGACTAAATTAGGTTAACAAACATGTTCTACTCCCATATATTCCTGAATCCTTTTGAAGTTGAAGTAGAAATTGTTAGAATATTATGAGTTTAGGGTTTCAATGAAATCCATTCCAATCCCATACAGTAGTCCTAAAACACAATATAGAAGCCATAAACAATGAATATAAAGACATACCTGTCAGTAAAGAGATTAATTCCCATACGCTCCACGACGCTCCAAGCTTTGATCGAAATCCCTCGGCCACAGTCTTCCACAGCCTCCAGAGGATATCTTGACGTCTCTTGCTAATGGGTGCAGAGAACTAATTAACCGTGGCTGTGAGGACTCTAACCCTGTATTTATAGAATACAGATGTAACCCTAAAACCCTTCCCACAATAGAATTAGGGTTACCAAACCTATCTCATACCGTGTGACGAACCAAACCAAACCGGTTATACCGTGTCAATCAGATTCCCACTGAATTAACTAGTTTAGGTAATTAATTAAGCCCACATAAATCTAACAATCTCCCACTTGGGCTATATTAATTACAAAACTATCGTCAACCAGTGTGGCCACGGAATCCAACACACTAAATCGTCACTAACTTTGAAACATCCATCAAGCTTTCCAATGCGAGCAACAGCGAATAATACACCTTAACGTATGGTGTATAAATTTCTGTCAGCCACAACAGAGGTCTACTCAATACATGAATCGCCTAAGATAATGCATGAAAGTAAACTCCCATGCAAGTCTAAACTTGATTAAAAAACCTTAATCAAAGTGCCACAAAACCTTTATGGGCAACTTATCATGGTATTTAAATATTCTGGAATTATAATACCATACTTTGGTTAGACACCACCTTTATTCTTTGATATTATCCTTTCATGGAAAACCGGCTCTAGCTTGGATTAATACCAGAATTTGACTTACCGTCATTATTTGTATGGCTGAATACCGCCTCTTATCTTGGCTGAATACTGCCTCTTATATCTGGCTAAATATTGCCTTGAAACTTTGGCTAAATACTGCCTTGAAACTTTGGCTAAATACTGCCTCATATTTGTGACATGTCAAACACATAACTATGTATGCAAAATAGCAATAACGTAAATGCTAATGTAAACAAAATCATAGTTACAAAAACTGTACCATCAAACCATGAACAATACAATCAAGCACAGTAAACAATGTGAAAACACAAATATAAACATAAAGAGTCTTCCACTGATTAAGCATATCTAGAGATTCCCACTGATTCCCAGATCTTTGGCCACTTAAGCATCTGAAAAAATTATTTGTTTTCAACCATTCTTATATTGGACATACTGTCCCTTAAAGACTCCCACTGACACAATCTTCGTCTGAGAATCTACAACGATATAAAATCTTTTAACATCTTTCTTACTTGAAGAGATTCGATCTCCATTATACTTTGAAATACTAGATTTCATATTATTCTTTGAGAATAACACAGCTGAACCACTGTCAGAATACATCTCAATAGATTTAGAAGTGGAGTCTACAATCTCCAAAGTAGATAATAAATTTTCACACAAGATATCTTGCTTGTTATCTTTACTTAGGGTTACAAAACCCTATCACCATGACAATGAACCTTGAAGTTGATTTCTTGTCAACAATACAATCATTATAAATTACATCAAAATAGCCTAGAGTGTCACTACTTTTATAAATGAACATATGATCTTTGGTCCTCTGCATATACCGCACGACCTTCCTTTTTCCCATTGTCCAGTAAGCTATACCAAAGATCCAACCGAAAAACATCCTATGACACTCAATGAAAAGGTTATATGAAAATATTACAACCTTAAACATATATCAAGCTCTTTCTCGCATTATAGATGCTAATACTCGATATCATTCTTTGCTTACAATCGCAATTTATCTCCTTTACTTGATCTTAGCATCCGCAACTTACTAGTTATACATGCATACCGAACCATTCAAAACACGAACAATATTTATACTTTGAGATAAATTCAGAATTTTATTTTTCCTCTGTCACGAGCAAACTCAATTCCAGGTACAAAGGTACTTGCTCATACAGTTTTATATGTCGAAGTTATCAGACAGAAAAACATTGATTTCAACTAGTAAACCATGTCACTACAGGCCAACGAAAACCATCAACACACATGATAAGGAAATGAATCCACTCCCACTAGAATTACACAATTTGTTGTATATCCATTTTTAGCCTATGAGTACATCACTCATTGACAAAAGCATAAATTCCAAGTCTCGTTATTGTTCATAGACAACAACACATCCCTTATGATCATTAAACATTCAAGAGCAATTTCATTATATTCTGGTAACATTTCTGTTATATCAACTGGTTACTTCACATCCATTTCCATGTGGTCTCATCACACTTCAAGTTTCTTGGGTTTATTTTGACATCCCATAATATAACAACTCAATGTCCTAAAATAATCACTTTCCTACGAGTGTTATGAAATCATGTCGTCTGATCTCATAACAAGAAGATAACTTAAACTGAAACCGAAACCGGAATCGACTAACTAGCACTCTATTAATAATATAGGCTGCAATATCAATTCTTTCCTTATAGGATCAAATACATTCTTAGGTTTTTGCAAACACTTGTTTAAATTTATCAGGGAATAAACCAGTATCACATGGTCTCCCAAAACTCTCTCATTCAGATCCAATAGTTTTAGTTTTTTTAATAAAAGTTTTTCCACCTTAATTTTCATTATTTGAAAAAACAACCATAGACTAAACTGTGACAAGAAGTCCTAGATGAAAATTCAATGTCCACTAAGTCCAATAAATTCTTATTGTGAATAACCTTTACTTACTTTAATCTTATCATCTTCTCTTTTAAATAATTCTCACATATATACATGTAATAAACCTTGGAAGGAGAATTTTCGAATATTATTCTTTCTAATCTTTCTTTGGACAACAGTCATAAACCCTTATGACCAGGGTGGAAGATTACAATATACAGTTTAACTTCTAAAGATATAATAAATTAAAGATTTTTATACTTCTATTGGTTCAGACTACGATTAATGCTTAAGTATCCAATATACTGCACCTTCTTGCTCAGAAGTTTCATAATCCTTCACTTAAGCTGTCCAGCTATTTAAATCTTTCTTTACATGTTCCTTCTAAGTCACTCTACAAGAATTTTATTCTACTTGGATCCATTTTATCTTGTAGTTCCTTAATGTCTAATTCTTTGTCATAAGGTTTCTGACTATTCCATGAAAAAAAAATTTTCTTTTTATGGGTTTTCTACCCCTTTTACAACTTGTCTTTGTCTGGGTATATATTATGCACTATGACATTGGCATTCATATTTTTCTCTTTTCTTTGAACTTTTATCCTTAGTTCTCTTACTTTAGGGTTCACTATATTTTTGAGTATTATAGGTCACCAGGATCTGACTATACAATTCTTGTGAGGAAGTGAAAAGTCTAAAATGTCACTTACATAGGTTTTAATGAACCTACAAATATTCATTTATCCTTGAGCTTATCATTAATACTTAACAGCTCTACCTTGTATTTTCTCACATTTTGAATACCATCTCTTATCATAAAAAACTGATACTGATGGACTTGAGTAATAAAACATCTCTCTACCCCCTTCTTGAAAAATCAAATATTTATTTGGATTTCTCAAGAAATATCCTTTTTCAATGTTTCTCATCTGAACATTGTTTTACTTGATCTTAAGGACTGAACACCCTAAGGATCAGAATATAATTTTTCTGTTGAGTACATCTAGGTTAAACAATCCTAGACTAGTTTTCAGTTTCCATGCCAATTCATAAAACTGACAGCCAAAGACAGACATCTTAAGGTATTTAATCATTACATGTCCACAACAATGTAAATAATTGTAAGTCTACGATTAATACTAAATAGAATTAGCTAGCAAGAATATATATATATATAACATGTGCAAGCTAATTAATATCTTTGAAAAGTCAACCGAACTGCACACACATCCTTTGGGACAATATGTGTACTGGTCCCCTCAATATCTGTGCAATAATTGTAAAGAGATAATGACTTTTGAAAATCTCACCACCTTTGGGTGGATGAAAACCCCTAAAGCCACAATCCTTCAACCATGTGCATGAGTTCTTTATTTTCTTTGACAACGCCACCTTTGGGTGGACAGTGTCATTCTTTGCTGCATCCATAAAAGTGAGAGTTTATGTTAGTGTCACTTTTGTGTGAACACTATATTTCCTTACAGTAGTTTGTAAATGCATAAATGCTAAATTTGAGCATATTATGATAAAACTAAGGTTGCCACTTTGGTGGTCACACCATAATCCTTACACAATAGCTATAAATCATAATTTGAATAAACTTGGACAATGTCACCTTTGGTTAAACATTATCAGAACTGAAATATTTACAAACACATATTGTAGAATTTGAACACATCATAATAAAACAAGGTTGCCACTTTGGTGGTCACATCAAGTTCCACCATGATATGAACAAATCCTAAACTGCAGCTTATGTGGGATATTTATTTAACCATGAATGCTTTAAAATACAATTTTACAAGTCTAAACATTCATATGAACATGCACATTAGCTCAATCAATCAATTTTGTACAATAACTTTAAGAAAAATCAGCAAAAACATTGCGAATCCATAATAACATATTTTTCAATGCATCAAAATGTACCAAAATATATACCAGATTGAAGAGCATTAAAAATGGAGTCCAACGAAACAAACCGGAGGTCAGTCCGACATTCCTAGCTCCCAGAATCACTGTTTAATGTCATTTTTATCAAAATCAGAGGCCAAACAGACCCTTATAGG
The DNA here is from genome assembly GCA_028583415.1 of Protea cynaroides. Lineage (NCBI taxonomy): Eukaryota > Viridiplantae > Streptophyta > Magnoliopsida > Proteales > Proteaceae > Protea > Protea cynaroides. The sequence goes on from CM053274.1 coordinate 70,475,503, forward strand.
AAAATTTTGTTTGGGTCGGTTTGGTTCGGTTCGGTCTGACAAAAATCGGTTTGGTTCTCTCAAAAACCGAACCGAATATTCCCTTTTTATTCTCTACCTTTTTTTTTTATTTTTTTTTTATTCCTTCAAACCGAACCGCTTTGGTCTGGCAGGGTTGAACCAGAGAGTTGGTTCATCGAGCCAAACCATCGGTTCAACATTGGTTCAAACCGGTTCAATGTTCCAGATAAGTGGGTCAAAAAATCGGGTTTCCGGGTAAAAAATTTGGGTTCTCGGGTTATCTATCGGGTCAGAATTCCGGGTTCGGATCAACCCAGTAGGTCAGAAATCCGGTTTCGGGTTGGGCTGGGCCTGATGGGCCGGGCTGGGCCGGCTCTGACAGACCCGGTCTGGGCTGGCCTTGCTTGGGCCTTGCCTGACTAGGCTTGGCTCGGCCTAGCCCGCCCTGGCTGCCTTCGGCTGGGCTAGGGTGGACTCGGTCCGAGGCAACCAGCTAACCCGTTAGGGTTAGCGATTCGGCGCAGAGCCGACCCGACCCGACGATGACTCGGCGCCGTCAGGCCTTTTTTTTTTCTCCCCCGCGAGTGGATCTCACTCGCGGATTCCTCCGGCGATTGTCGGCGCGTCCGACGGTCGACGCCGGCGATTTTTATATCGCCGGCTCCGTCTCTTCGAGACCTTTCCAACGGTATATAGCTTGATTTATTTTGTCGTTCGAAAATTTTTTTCGTCTATAGAAAACTCCGATAGATCTGATCGAGATTCGATCTAAAACTTGAGAAAATTTTCTCTTTCAATTTAACCATTAATCATCAGTCTTTATAATCGATCTCCATCGATTATAGGTCTGTATGATTGGCTCTGATACCAACGGTTAGAATATTATGAGTTTAGGGTTTCAATGAAATTCATTCCAATCCCATACAGTAGCCCTATAACACAATAGAGAAGCCATAAACAATGAATATAAAGACATACCTGTCAGTGAAGAGATTAATTCCCATACGCTCCACGACGTTCCAAGCTTTGATCGAAATCCCTCGGCTATAGTCTTCCACAACCTCCAGAGGATATCTTGACGTTTCATGCTAATGGGTGCAGAGAATTAATTAACTGTGGCTGTGGGGACTCTAACCCTGTATTTATAGAATACAGATGTAACCCTAAAACCCTTCCCACAATAGAATTAGGGTTACCAAACCTATCTCATACCGTGTGACGAATCAAACCAAACCGGTTATACCGTGTCAATCAGATTCTCACTGAATTAACTAGTTTAGGTAATTAATTAAGCCCACATAAATCTAACAGAAATTTGAATCAGAAATAAAAATCCTAGAATTGAAGTTTTATCAAACAGCCCCTAAAGAGGCGGATATAGTCTGCTCCGATACATTTAGGAATGTAAATGTTTGTATATTAAAATATATTAAAACCAACACCTAACCGTATTTCCAGAGCTTCGGAATGCCCACTATTTAAGCAATAAGATGTTTTGCAGGGACAGAACTAGTGGACGGTTTCTCTCTTTCTCGATTCTTCTTTCTATCTTATTCCTACTTTCTCAGTCTTTTTTCATCTTCACCCTCTTCCCTGATTCTTCTTTCTCATCTTTATATCCTTCGTCCTGCTCACTTCTTCAACTGCTTCATTAAAAAGAAAAAAAAAAAAAAAAAAAGATTCCGTCCAGTTAGGGGAAAATTGAGAGAAGAAGAGAGGAAGCAGCCGATTGCTGGTGCCGCCGCTGATCTACCATTGCCGCTGCCACTGCCGATCTGCGGTTACTGCTGATTTCCTCTCTTCTCATAACTTGTAAGTTTTGGATTCGTACCATACACAGATAACAGATGTGGTTTCCTCATTCGCTATCATTCTTAAAACTTTCTTCTTTTGTTCCCATCTCGAATGCTGCGATGCTTATTATGTAGGGAGAGAAACAGCAAGCAAGAAGTATTTAACCTCTTCCATCTGAAAAGAATCAAAAGTTGTGATTGTTTTTCATGAGATTTGCACATTGAATGTGCCTTTCGTTTTCCTTTTTATTTATTCATGTTTATTGTCGTCTACAAAGCTGGTTGTTTATTTTACCAATTCTGTGTATGGAAGATGACTAAACCACTATATTAGCTTGAAATGAGTATCCACATGAAAGATGTTCAATGTGGATCAACTGTGTTGTAGCTTGTAACTTGTAAGTTTCAGTTCAAAGTTTAATTAACTGTATTCAATTCTTTTATGCAAAACAGGAACTTTGTATTCTAGTTTACAGAACTACTGTTTAAAACGGAAATCCAAGTCCCCTAGAGTGGAGCAAGCACATTAACTAATTTATTTGCTAGATGCAAGGGACTTTATGTTATCATTTGTGTTCAATTCAGATCGGATTTTTACTCGATATATATCTGGTTAAAATTCAAATTCGAATTTAATTTTTAAAAATTCGATGGATGCGGAGGCGGATTCGGATAAGGTGGTTAGGAGTCGGATTTGAATTCGAATAATAATCCATCCGTGCCGAATCCAAACCATTTACATCCATATGCAAAGACCTAGTATTTATACAAGTTAGGATATTGAGGATTGGTCAAATCCAAAACCGAAATGAATAAGCTAGATTATACCTTGAACCATGCTTGTGAAAGAGAATCTGGCAATCAAGCTTCAGCTATAAATACTGGCCAATACTTGTGAAGCTCCAAATAGAGAAACTGATGGTTTCGTGCTGCTGCTCCAACCTCAACACAAAAATCATCATCATCTATTACAAAGAAGTCTAAGGCTGCATTTGGTATGAATTCTTAAAAATGTATTCTCCGCATTCTTATTGTAGAATGAGAGTAGACTAATGTACGAGGCATTTCTTAGTTAGAATTTCACTTTTTACTATTTTTTTCATCTTTTATCAGTATAATATATAGTAGAAAATCAATGAATCTTACTTATTGTAGTAAGTTCTACATGGCTTTTAAATAAAAGAAATAAAGATGTGTGGAAATTTTGCTTCTTCCCAACTCCATTTTTTAGGGTTTCGGCCTATTTGGGTCTGATTTGATCAGAATTGATGGTGGCCAATCCTGTATCTGATTTCAGGTTTTTAAACCTTGGTATACTGAGGCTATGTTTGGTATGTGTTCTTGAAACCCGTTCTAGATCAAGAACATATTCTAAGACAACAATAATGTTGTTTGGTATGTATTCTCATTCCAAAATCCCAAAATGAATTGGAGAATGCATCGCATTCTAGAACGTGCTCTTTCGTCTGTTCAATGTTTTGGGTAGAGAATAGGAATGAGTTGTTCTGACAATGGATACGTCTGAACTACATATATTGACAGATGCAACTCGTCTCTTGCTGTCCAGTCGTACAGCCATTGGATGGGCTAGGCTGTGTTGGCATGCATCCTAACCAACCCTTCTCGACTTCTCCAACAATGACCTCTTTACCTCTTTCACTCCCCTCCTCCACTTCGGTTTGCAAACTTGTCAATCATTCTCTTCTATGTCTCTGGTTCGTTATCAACGAAGAGAAATGAAAGAGATGTTAGACATTGATTTTGATCTGACATATGCCCTAATAATGTCCTAGGTTGCTGCTTAGGCTCCATTTGTTTTGACGTAAAATTTTACTGTAAAATTTACATGTAATATTTTATATGTAAAAAAAAATTTCAATGTTTATTTCCAAGAGATAAAATATAGTGATCTTTAAGGGGGATGGAAAAGGAACTTCGTCTTTCTTACCTATTACTAACAAACATTGAAATTTTTTTTTACATATAAAATGTAATACATAAAATTTTATGACGTTAGAACAAACGGAGCTTTAATGTAAATTGACATTATCGATTCTAAGCCAAATTGGTTGATTCTATCCATTCCAAATCATTTTTGCTTACCGTATCTTAGATTGTTTGCTTTGTCAGCTTGTTTTATTCATTATTGAAAAATCAAATTTTCTTATATTCTAATTCGCCCTTTTCAAAACCTAGTGATCTAAGTGAGCCTAACTTGCCTCAGATGAATTAAGGGTTTCTTCTAAATCTTAAAAGGAGAAGGATGTCCAGGCGCAGGGGATTGTGTTGCACATCAATCTTTTCTTATTTTTCAAATATATATTTTAAAGGAAAAGATCCTTACAACGTCTGTAGAGATTTAGAGGTGGGCCACCAAATGTGAAACACGGCCAATCTAAATAATTCCCCAGTCAGAAGTTGTTGTGCACAGTCCTGAATGATCTTGATTTCTACCGTTAGATAGGCAGAAGGAAGGATGTATTATGTGTAATATTAAATCTGCCTCTTTCCTACTAGTTGTAGGATTGGACATGCATGCAACCATGTATGTACACATGCCATCCCGAAATGCATACAACCAACGATATATGTACACATGCTTGTATAAAAACTAAATCCAATCATCTAGAAGTGAACTTCGAAAATTTATTTGTTTAATTATTTAAGGTGTTTTGGTATCATTTTTTTGTGGAAAAATTATGGGTACCCAGTTATACCCCAAACCTTTCAAATAATTACAATTGTATTTTTTTTTTTGGATGAAGTTAAACTTAATACTAAATAGACAAATATATCCCTACGTATTTTAAAGGTAAATTGTCATTTTCAAAAAGAATTTTTTTTTTAACTTTTCCTTTTAATTTAAAACTGCAAATTACATTTCACCATCAACCAACAATTTGGTTGCTGTAGAAGAGGTTTTTCCACCGCTAGTTCTAACCAAAGTTTTTCCGTTTCGATAAACTTCTGTAGTGGAGTTCACTTTCCAATCCTCTCGTCTATTTGGTTCAGACTCCACCTCGCCGGGGCAGTAAGAGACTTCAGTGGACCACAAAGCTACAACACTGCTGATTTTCTCACGATCATCACCAAACCCTCGAAGAAATCCTAAACCAGTTAATGGAATTCTGCTGGAGGCCACCTCGCAAAACAGATCGATCAGACTGTACCCATTCGTCTTCCTTTTCTTTTGAACTTTTGGACTCTCGTCATCTTCACAACCAAGCTCTCCTACTTTGCACCGTTCGAGACTTAGCATTTTGGATTTCAAGTTTTGTTTTATAATCATCCTCCTACCAACCAAAGATAACCTAATCCGAAACAATGGACAAATTTCTCTTTCAATTCTAAGAGGGAACCCTAATTTCCCCTCAAGACCCTTGAATTAAGTATCTAATCAATCGCCAACGGAATTCGACATTCTACAATATGGTTTCCTATTCAGATCCACCTCTTCCAACACAGAAAATGCAACCCTCTCTTCCAAAGCCAATATAAACAATATTATATTAAAAGGAACATACAAGTATTGTTGCAGCACTTACTAAGTTTTGGTTCATTTTCAAATTCCTAAACCAAATCCGAAATAAACAGAAAATGCGAACCAAGATATCTTTCTTAACAATATAGGTAATAGTTTAGAAAAGGGTGGGGTGGGGTGGGGTGGGGTGGGGTGGGGGTAAAATTGTCTATTCACTTTATCATTCTTTGTGGCGTCAATTAACAGAAAATGATTAACAGAATGGGTATAAATTTCACTCACCCCTCGTAAACTTTGTCTTTAAGTCATCCACCGTTAAGTTTGACTAACATAAAATTGAAAATGTCTATTTTACCCTTATGGTAAAAAGCAAAACTTCTCTTAAAAAAAAACTTTTCTCATATTTTTTATTTTATTTTTCACAATTACATCGGTTCCTTTTTTTTTTTTTTTTTCTTTTTTTTTTTTTTTTTTTTTTTTTTTTTTTTTTTTTTTTTTGTTTTTTTTTTTTTTTTTTTTATTTTATTTTTCACAATTACATCGGTTTCTTTTTTTTTTTTGGCCCCGGTCATTCAAAGACAAAAAATGAGTGGACACGGTGGCGTTAGCTGTGTAAACTAAAAAGAAAGAGAGAGGAATAGGTAGTAAAATCTGATTTCAGTTTTCGTTTGGGAAAAAGGGGGTTGGAGGACCGCAGCAAGTGAGTGAATGGTTCTTGATGAGTTACAACAAGAAATCGAAGCTATCAAAAGAGATCCAGAAGATTATCTAAAAGCAGGAAGGTTCAGAAAGAGAGGAAAAAAAAAAAAAAAATACAAACCTACTAGCTTTGGAAGAGATCTCCAACTTCCATGTCTGTTGTTCTTGATGTATTCAATGAGGATCTCGTCTTCTTCGGTCGTCCAAGGTCCTTTTTTCAGTCCTTGCTTATCACAGCAAGGAGCTCTACCCATGGTCTACTTGAGACACTCTTTAAATGAAGCAGGAAGAAAGATCAGAAAACAAATGCTTCGAAGCACAGAAATGAGTAGTCTGCAATCGTATTTTTCTCACCTGGGTTTCTTCTGTTTTTTTTTTTTTTTTTCCCTTTCTGAGACTGATCACTGAATCCTCTCCTTGGGGTTTTCTGGCTTCCTAAAATTGGGCATAATTATAGATTTCTTTCACTGATTTTTTAATTTTCACGCAATTCCTGTAGGTGAAGAGAAGGTGCAGAGACAGACAAGATCGGATGCATTTGGAAAGGATTAAAATTCGAATGCTTCCAGGATAGCTTCTTCACTCTTAAAAGGGAGTATGAGAAACAACGGTGATACATGGAAGCTAATGGAGAATGGACTTGCAACTGCAAGGACTATTCTGACATTATTCTCCCTCTTCCTTGCTGCTAAACCGTATTGGTTTCTCCAATTTCTTTTTCTTTTTCATTCATTGATTGGAAACGAAACTTCAGAGCATCTGCTTCGATTTCTACGGTTTCTCCACTCGATCGTCACAGCATTGGCCTTAGGGTTTCTTTCTGCTGGTGTTTTGTGAAAATGTATGCTGAATCTGTCCACATTGATGTATTTTTTTTGTTGCTAAATGCTTTTGTGGAGATCATTTCGTTTTGTTTCGTTTGGTTCAGTGGATTGGAAACCTACAAAATTAGCAAGGCTGTGAGATTTATTGGATGAACGATACAGGAGGAAGAATCACCAGAGATGGAGAAGGCGACGTTGGGTTTGAAATAAATCTTGTAGGTTTTTCTTTTTTAAATTAAAAGGGTAAAATAGTAATTTCAATGGTTCTTTCATGCGCTTTTTTGGTTTTGAAGGTTTTTTGTCCTTTTTTAATTTGTGGGGTTGCTACATCCTAATTTAATAGACAGGTCTGTTAAGTTAGGATCTGTATGATACATATTTAATATATGAGAGGGGGTGGGTGAAATTTTCCCGTTTATTATTTATTTTGATTTTAGGGTTTGTCTTTGTAATTGTTTGAAAAGTTTGAGGTGTACTAAGGGCAAATTACAAGTACTGTTTTACATGTTTTTGTTTTTGCAGGTATTTGGTATCACTTTTAGGTATTGTTTTTACATTTTTTTTTGGCAATTTTTGCTTAAAAAGTTAATGAGCATGTGTTTTAAGTGAGCGCAAAATGATAAAATCAATATATATATTTTTTATAATATTAGCTTCTCATCGACTCCTCTCTTTCTCCATTCTTGTTTCATGGATTCGGCTACCATAAAATACTTTTTATGGCCGTTTGACCTCCGATCCATTCTGCTGGATGTCAAGTATAACAAAAAAAGAGTAAGTTTTTTTCAAATTTCAAGTTGAACACTAGATATCAAATTTTGAAAAAAAATTCTGCAACTTGAAAAAAATCCAATTCTTGTTCTTGATTTCAGTCACTTGAGTGATACTTTTTTGGTTGTTCAACTTCTGATCAGATCCATTGGATGTTAAGATCGAAAAAAAACTGGTAAGGGTGTCTAAATTTCAGGTCGATCGGATAAGAGGATCATAAAATATCAATTCTTAGAAAATTCTGCAATTTGAAGAAATTCAACTCTTATTCTTAATTTCGGCCACCTCAGTTGTACTTTTTGGGACGTTCAACCTCCAATCAAATTTGATAGATGTCAAGGTCAGGAAAAAAAAGAGTAAGGGTGTCCAAATTTCAACGATCAGATAAGGGGATTGCAAAATATCATGACTTGAAAATTTTGCAACTTGAAAAAACAAAAACACATTTTTTTTATTAATAGAATACCAAACTTATTTCTCATTCTACAATCTATTATGCATGGTAGTTACGGTATGTGACCAGGTACATTTGCGTATACCCCCAAGGGATCCATTATATATTGTTCATATCTAGTGGATCCCACATCCCATGAACAGTGATAGAGTCCATGGAAAGTCCTTCACATACATATAGAGGAACCAAGACCACCTCTTAGCACCTTGGATGTATATACAATTTCATATATATATATGTATCAGCATTTTTTCCCATTTCACTAGATTTTCAAGGCTTGACTTTGTCACTCGATCAACTCCTTATGCATTGAATCATATGATATATGAATAGTGGATCTTGGGGTTTATCTATTTACAAAAATCTTGGCACTACCCTTGACGTTGGCTAAAAAAGTTTTTTATGTGGTCTATCTATTGGATTCCTCATCAATCCCATATCTAAGCCATATCCATATCCCTTGCTATTTTGCCTTTTGAAGTAGCCACCTCACTTGCCTTATCAAATTATGAAGGGACATCCTTAATTCGTCACCCATCATTTCGTTTTTTATTTTTTCTATATATATATATATATGGCTAGGGGTGCAAGTTTGGCCTGGTTGGCCCAAACCTGTGTTGACCCACCTTGAGTCCAAATGGGGTTTGGGCTGAGATACCATGACCTTGATGATGGATTAGGTCTCAGAATTGCTGACCCTGAGTTAGGGCTAGACCAGGCCAAGGTTGAGCAGGCTCGGTCCTGCCGAACCTTGTCTTCTTCTCTTCTTGCTCGATCCTCTTGTTCTTTCTTTCTTTCTTCTTCTTCTCCCCAACTTAACCAGTCTCTATTATAAGAGTCAGCCTGGCCTGGCCCTAAGGAAGGGGCAAGATTAGATTTTTTAGGTCTTGAATCAGGATTAGGCTGAACCCATACCCAACTAAGTGAACTCAGGATTGGACTGGGGTTTTAAATAGCCCAGCCTAATGACCCTATATACGATAGATTCTTTCTTGCTTAGAACTTCATATGTGACAAGAGGACCTAATAATGTTGCTATGCACCAAATTAAACTTCAACCTCATCACTATCCAAGAGGGAAAATTAAGTGCGTTATACATAGATATGGACATTATTTCTTCATATACCCTCTCTATAAATGATAATGATTCGTGATGACATTCTCTCTTCTCTGATAAGATGTGGGTGTCTTATACTACCTCTCACTCTCAGCCTCTCATTGGGCTGAAAACCCTTGCCCTACATAAATTATTGTAAACTAGAGAGAGAGAGAGAGAGAGAGAGAGAGAGAGAGAGAGAGAGAAGCTATTTGTTATATCATTCTTGATTTCATATTTGTGAGAGTTGGAACCCATCTAGATTTGCCACAACGAAAATGGTGGTTGTCAGGTTTTTAGTAATAATCAGAATCTAATCCTAATTAGAATCAGTCGAGTACAATCTCGATTCCACTTAATTCTCACAATCTTTTTTTAAATCACACAATTATTTATGTTTTATTTTATTTTTCACCATTTTTTTTATGTAAACGATATTTTATAGGAAAAATTATTCATACTATCCATAATTTATGATTCTAATATAGAGATACCCTAAAGTTGACAATAATTACAAACACACCCCATTGACTAACGTCGTTAAGTTTAAAAATTTAAAGAAAATATTAGTTTTGTTATATTTACAAACAAAATAGAAAAAAAATATATTTTTGACCTTCTATAATGGAAAATGATAAAATTACAAAAATACCCCTAAACCCTTAAATGGCAATTCGACGTAAACGAAGCACTCAAGGACTTCACATTCCCACAGCAAGCTGAACCCCCCACTTCCCCACTTGGCCAATCAATCTGATCCAGATTCCACTGCCATTCCACCCCCTTTCTTTCTCATTCACCGTTGCAACTAGTACCTCCTTCATCTCCGTTTTGGCATCAAAATTCTGTTTTCCTCACACATGCTTTAGATCTACCTCTCATACACCAGTTATGAGGATCCCTACGTTTAAATCCAGTTGGGCACTCGCAAATTGGGGAAGCACTAGTGTTGATTATACCGTAAGCGCGTTGATTATACCGAAAGTCCCACATGCTCTATAATTGCCGCATTGATCCTTCGGAGCGAACTAGTAACGATTTCAACTTTTGCATTTCTCATCTTCAACCATTGTAAATTGCTGAAGCATACCCGATGGACTCATCGTCAACCTCGACAATATAGAATCTTTTTTTAGGGAGAATGAGTAATACAACTTATCTGCAGTTGAGGTAAAACTGAAATCGAAGATGAAATTGTTGGGTTGTGTCTTGTATTCTGTGGGATTCACATAGTTATTGGAGTTGTATTTGTATTTGAGTTTGGATCTATTACATGTACAAGGGTTAATCTGTAATTGTGTGGGTTTAAGGTTTCTAGGGAGTCTATTTATTGTCTCTATTAAGAAAATCTTAGGTAAAGTTAGAGCAAAATGAAACACTTCATCAGGTGAAGAGAGGTATATATAGTCTTCCTGGGAATAAAAAAAATTCTCTATTTCTCTCGGAGGAGGTACGCATTCCTCGTTGGGGTGTTAAACCACGAAAAATCCTGTATTTATGTATTTACTCGATCTTTATTCTTTCACTTGTTTGCACTTTCATCTCTAACAAATGGTATCAGAACGAGGTTCAACAGATCGTTATAGATCTAGAAGAAAGAAAAGAGGCAAGCAAGATTTCATCGAGAAGGAGGAACTTTTTTTTTCCCCTAAAGGATGGGAATAAGAGGAGTTCACTGAGAAAGTTTTAAAAAGAAAAAAAAGAACAGTAAAACAAAAGAAGGTACATATAGATCTTGATTGTTTTTATTCTGTTTTAGTTTTCGAAAGGGTCAACATTACGTGGTGGTGAGATTAAAAAAAAATTGAAAAAGTAGAAAACAGATTGTACTAGATTGTTTTTTGGTTTTTTTCTTCTAAATTCTTCTTTCTTGATTTCATGGCCATTAAGGTGGAAGGTGGGAGAAGAAAGTGAGTTCGTTTACCACGAATCCAAGAAAAAAGAAAAAAGAAACGGAGAAAATGTGTACGGCATTGGTGTATGTACATTGTACTATGAAAGAGACGTATATGTTGTTGTTCCAAGGGTTCTTAGGTGTGGATTCTTTGAAATTCACGGATAGGATAGATTTGATGTCGTTGGTGTTGATCGAATAGTTTTGTACAAGATCAAAGGTAATTAAGCTCTTGGAAGTTGATGGTAGGCACAGAAGGTAAAGATCTAATTATTCGGACGATGACCAAGGGTTTAAACTTGTTCATAAAACTCTTCAATGGTTATACTGATTTCACTTTATGGCAAGAAGGTATGAAGAATATTCTTACACGAGAAGAAACTATTAAGACTCTTAAGAAGAAATCCGACAAGTCGAAAAATATGACGGATGATAAGTGATTAGAGTTGAGGGATCTAGCAAATTATATCTAACGGATAATACTCTTCTTAAGGTCATTGGTTTGGAGGATCCAGAAGAAGTTTGGGTGAAGTTGGAGAGTAGGTACAAGTTTAAATAATTGACAAATCTATTGTTTTTGAAGAAACAATTGTACGATCTTCACTTGTGAGATGGAGCAAAATTTGTGGTGCACATTGATGAGTTCAATAGAATTCTAATAGATTTGTTTGCTCTTGATGTAAAGATCGAAAAGGAGGACAATGCACTTCTCCTGTTGACCTCATTACCTCATTCATTTGATCACATTATGATTACACTATTATTTGATAAGGAAATTTTTTAACTTGACGATGTTATTGTTATTTTGTTGATGAATGAGACATAACGAAAAAATAATGGTAAAGGGACATCAAAGAAGGGTAATGTATTGGTTACAGTTGGTGGTCAGGTAAAGGAAGATCAAATGGAAGACAAAAATATGAAAAGAATAGGGGTCGTTCCAAATCACAAGGTCACAAAATAATTTGTTATTATTGTGAGGGGAAGATCATACGAAGAGGAATTGTCCAAAGCACAAGGAGGTTAGAAAAGAAAAGAAAGAAAAGGAAAATGGAGAAAAATCATCTACTACTGCTGTCATAGAAGGGTGAAGATGTCTTTCTCACTATTTCATCAGATACAGATACTTTATATTGGATTTTAGGTTTGAGATATTCATTTTATGTGTTTTGTTAGGGAACAGTTTGCTACATATCATGCATGTGATAAGGGTACCGTTAGAATGACAAATGATATTGAAAATCAGATTGTCGAGATTGAGACTGTATGGATTTGTATGTTTGATGGGATTGTACGAACTGTAACTAGGGTTAGACATGTGTCGGATCTAAGAACAAATCTGATTTCATTGGGAACACTTGATTCAAGGGCAGATGATTGCGAATCTATATAGACTTCCAAGGAGTGTTGAAATATATGGTATTTCTGTTGGAACTTAGGCAAGGGTTATAGATGGAAGACAGAGACTGCAGGATATTCAAGTTATGTATAAGTGCAAACATGGGAAAAAGTGAGTTTCTTTCGCTTCAGATTTTGTGAGTAAAAGTGATTTCTTTAGTAATGTTGCAGCAATGGGAGAAGTGGAGTCACATCACATCGTATGGTGGGTGAGTTATACGGGACACCGGACGGGGATTGGACTATGTTGGTTTGGGTGTTGCAGTTTGATAGAGATAATGGATGAGTTTTTTTTTTTTTTTTTTTTTTTTTTTTTTTTTTTTGGATAAGTGACAATGGATGAGTTTACAGAATTGACATTAGCAGGTTCTCCTTCAAGGTGACTTACAGAATTCAAGCGAGGTGGATATTTGTTGTGTTGTGTCTTGTATTCTGTGAGGTCCACACAATTATTAGAGTTGTATTTGTATTTGGGTTTGGATCAATTACATATATAAGGGTTAATCTATAATTGTGTGGGATTAAGGTTTCTATGGAACTTATATATATAATCACTATTGGGAAAATCCTAGGTAAGGTGTATAGTTTTCTTGATAATAAAGAAATTCTCTGTTTTTCTAGTTGGAGGTAAGCATTTCGCATTTAGGTGTTGAATTACAATAAATCTTGTGTTTGTGTATTTGTAGTGGCAGCTGTGTTTTGTTCACTTGTACACCGTGTAATATAACCCAAAAACAAAGCTTACTGTGAAAGGATCGTTGTCATTCTTCCACGAGGTCAAAAACTGATTCAAACCGGTTTTCAAGTTCCACCCCAGTTTCATAGCTGGAAGCAACATATATGATCAATTGAGAGAGAGAAAAACCTCAAAGGGATAACTCAGTTAATAAAAGACCAACATCTCAAAATGAAGAGGTCATGAGTTCAATTCTCTTTGATGCTCAACCTACAAAAAAAAAAAAAAATTTGAGAGAGTGAGAGAGTGGGAAAGAGAGAGAGAGAGAGAGTGAGAGAGAGAGACGATTGTTCAGTTATTCCCTCGCCAAACAATTGAAGTGGAATCAAATTATTGAAGAGAGCTTCGATGGAGTGAAGAAAATGAATCCAGCGCCAGATCGCTTGAAGGAAGGACAAAATGGTTTCTTCGTCTTCCTTGATCAATCCAGCGGCCATCCTCTAGGTTTGATCGGGGTTATTTGTATAGTGGCGATGATCAGGAGACTTGTAAAAATGAAAAAGGGAAGGGAATAAGGGAAAGGGAAAATTAAGTGGGGTTAATATGGTCTTTTTACAATTCCCATTAGAGTATTTTTTACTTTTAAAAATATAATTCGGGTTGATGTCAGCAGTTAATAAAAAAAATCTAATGGAATGGGCCTCTGTAATAATGTTTGGCATTTAAGGATAATACATATAATTGTTGTCAACTTTAGGATAATATCTGTATTTGATTAAGAGGTCTGAAGTGGTATGCGTAATTTACTTTATTTTATATGAAAATTTTTATTCTTATTTTAAATGCTTTTTTATTATTTTTTATTTTACATTAAAACATTAATGAAAAAAATCATATATTACACGAATATTTTCTTTTTTTCACCTTTTTACTTGAAAGCCAAGAGAAACCCTAAAAAACGAAGAGTTCAAACTAAACGTTAGATAACCTGTGTCAAATTTAAGATTCAAAATTAGTTGTATAATTCAAAATTAGTTGTATAAGTTCCTATATATCAGCATTTTCCTTGGCTCATTAGATTTTAAAAGCTTTATTCTACGACTTGGCCAATTCCTTTTGTCACATAATAGCGGATATTTGGGTTGTCCATAGATGATGTAGTGTCAAGAAAATTGCTCCCTATGTATAGTGGGTCATACCATTGAGATGGACCATCAATTTTTATGTGTCATATATCTAGGGAATTCCATCTAATCTCTAGGTGTGTCAATTGGTCTGTCTCAACTCTTAGTCAGGCTTAATCGGTCTTCACCGTTTTAACACCTCGTACTGTGACAGCCCATTACGTTAATTGATCCGCCATCGGTGAGGTATGGACATGTTTATATTTGATCCGGTTGGTTTCGATCTACAATCGGTCTTGTGTTAATGAAGTTAATCGATTTGTGAACAGACTATAATGGGATCATGCCAAAGTGTAAATAAAAATAAAGAAAATATTGGTTTCCGAATTCATAATTGTTCTAATTTTGTAGATTCTTGAAGGATTGTAAAAAGTTCTTATTAGACTTGTGATCACCCATCTAAACTTATATGAGGATAGAAAGAATGAGTGAAAGACCCAAGAAAGTAAAGAGAGTAAGAGATGATCTAATGTTTTAGGTTTTTAGCTTTTTAAGGCAGTATATGCTTGGTTCAAACCTGGTTTAAAAATAAATTTGGTTCATTCAGTTTGTTTGGTCGGACTACACCCTTGCACCGTAAACGTCTGTTTAATAATTGATTCAGGTCTAATCCAGGCATATTTAATAATCAGGCCAGTCAGTCTCAGTCGGGCACAATCAAACTACACGGTGTGAAACCGAAATTGACACCCCTAATCTAATCTATATCGGTACCTCTTACTATTTTGCTTTAAAGTTTCCAATTATTTTGTCAAATTATTGAAGAATTCCATTAATTAATTATTTTGCTTTTTATTTTACCATGTGGTATTGATTGATCGATCTTTTACCAAAAAAAAAAAAAAAAAAAAAAAAATGATCTCTTGACTTCAAAGATCTTGAGACCTCATTGTGGACCATCAGCCTCATTTGCCAACATAACGCAAAAATAAAAGTACCATCCAGATGTCATTTTGGATGCTGCCAATCATAGCATCAGTTCCGAATAGGGCAAAAACTAAAGAGTGCCTATTTTAGAAAGTCATGAGATTTTTTTTAGCGTAAAACAAATTCTTTGTAACAAAGTCAATATACTCAAATTTCATTTAAGTGTTCTCCTTCTTTGACTCAATTTTTTTCTTTCCCAGTGAATTATCTCTCAAGGTCTTTAGATAGTTTCACTATTTCTTGGAACGCAAAATCGGAATTACTCCATTCTAAGGTGGTATTATCTTCTCCCTCATTGAGCTAATAAGGACGGCTAGAAATCTCTCTCTCTACATCATTGTCTAAAATTTCTCTTATGATGATCCTATGGAGTCTTTATTTGATAATGATTTTACTAGTCGTATTCAACAATCTACCTTTAATGTCAATCTACCTTTAATGTCTGGATGTATAATCAGATCAAATACTCCTCTCTGGATTCAGATACCCCTAAATTAATATGGATGTTAATCGAATTTGGATTTTTGATTATTTGTTTACACTTTTGACTTGTGCAACCTGCATCTTTCTCTCACATTGGATGTGATTCTTTTTCAATCTATGTCTCTCGGTTGTTTTAGTTGCATGATTCTCTTTTCCTTATTATTTTCTAAAATTTATTAAATTTTCAAAAAGCCTCAAGATCATTATTAATTGGATATATATTCGGATCAAATAGATTAGAGAAAATTACTCATACCACCCCTGAACTATTGGTCAAACACAGACATTACCTTAAAGTTGACAACAACTACACGTACTACCCCTAAATCCCAAACGTTGTTACATAGAGACCCACATTGTTAATTTTTTTTTCCTTCTATTAGTGGCTGATATCAACATGATTTAGTTTTTTTAATATCTAAAATACCCTTTTGGGTATTGTAAAAAGACGAAATTAATCTTTATGCCTTAAAACCCTTGACCCTTTTCTCTTTCTTCTTCATTTTTCTAATGCACAGTCGCGAATTGCGATTGAGGAGAACGTAGGCGACTCCGTTGATGATGTCTCAGGCAACCTCCTATCTTCTTCTCCGGCGACAGCAACGTAGGGTTCCTTTCTTCCTAATCGGTAGGGTTTTTTCCTATCACTAGGATTTCTTTTCGTGGGGAAGAATAGACTCTATAGCTTGCAAACCCTAATAATCTCTTCACTCCCTGCAACACCTTCCTCTCAATTTGGAAATCTGACAGTGCGAGCTTTCTGAGAAACCCCATTAAACCGTGCCTTCTATCTTTCTGTTCATCGTTTTCGACCTCATTTGTTAGTACAAAGACGAAGAAAGAAACAGAAGAAGAAAGATAACCCAAGAACAAGACTTGTCCAACATGAATCCACTAGAGTCCAATACTTCGAAGAACTCATCCAAAGCGATATCTTCTTTTGATTCCTCACCAGAAGCAAAGAGTTCCTATCCAAGCAGCCTGAGCACATCCTCCACCTTGATGACCCAGGCAAGCTCTATCGTGAACTAGGGTTCCCTTAGGGTAGCAAGGTCATCCGCTTGATCGAACACCATCCCTTGATTTTTAAGACTTATCGCCACACAGACGGCAATGTGGTTTGGTTTTTGTGATTTGACGGAGAACCTACTCGAGGAGGAGATTGACGTTGGAACAGAAGCACAATTGAACAGAAATAGGGATTGGCTTTGGAGATTGCCATTGGATTTGTGGAGGAGATTATTTGAGAACAAAGTTTGGACCAAGTTGACAAAGAGAAGTTTTTTTTTTTTTTTTTTTTTTTTTGGAGCCTTATTGACATTTGAAGGAAACAGGGTAGACATCGAGGCCTTTTGAATCCTAGAGTTAAATCTCAATTATGGGATTTGATGTGTTCATTACCTTTTGAGTTCACCATCAACCTTCTTTTCGATTAGGGGATTTAAAGTTTACCATCTTCTCTCTTATTATGGGATTTGAGTGCACTATCTTCTCTCTTATTTTCTTTCTTGAATGCTGGTGTATAAGAAGGAATTGTTTATGGCTTTGTTGATAATAGATGCAACAATACCGTAGAGTGGCTGCAGCAAGAGCTCCTACGGAAACCAAGATGCGTGGAGGTAAAGACCAAGGTTGATTGAGTATGTAATTGGGCATATCTGTCTGTTCATCACCTTCTTTTCTTCCTGCCTCACTCAGCCTCTCTAGTGTCCGATGCTCGATCGAAGAAGAAGATTTCCGTTTTTGAAATCTTCCCTTCAAGGGGTAGCTCATTAACCCTTTCAATGATATGATGGAGAACCTACTTGAGGAGGAGAAATCCATTATGGATCAAATGGAGGAAGATAGGGTTACTAAAGTCTACAAGCTTCTAACGATGTCAGTTGTCGATTGATGAAAAACAAGAAGAAGGAATGAAAACGAAGTTAGTCGTCGATTGGTTTTTCTGTAAGGGTTCTAAGGGTATTTTTGTGACTGTATCATTCTCCATTTGAGACGTTAAAAAAATGTCTTTTCCTCCCATTTTGTTTGTAAATGCATCAAGGGTAAAATTGTTCAATCTTAACGGTGTTAGTCAATGGGATTGGTCTGTAATTTCTATCAACTTTAGGGTGTCTCCGTATTAGTGTCATAGGTCAGAGGGGGTATGAGTAATTTACCCAACAGATTATGTCCCAAATTATCTAAATTTAGATCCGGGTATGAATATCCCTAAACAAATAGGGATACAAATCGAATTTAGATTTTCAAATATCCATCAACATCCCTACATAATGTTAAGGATGAAAGCACAAAAAAGGAAAGCATATGAAGATCGAATAAACACACAAACACAGGATTTACCGTGGTTTAGTAGCATAACATGGAATGCCTACCTCCACCCAGAGAAATAGAGAATTTCTTTATTCCCAAAAAAAATCTACAGCTCTCTCCACTTCATAAAGTATTTCCCTTTGCTCTCTTTTACCTAGGATTTTCTCAATAGAGAAAATAAATCGGATTCTCAGAAATCCTAATCCCACATAATTATAGATTAACCCCTTGTAAATGTAAAAGACCCAAATCCAAATACATATACAACTCCAATAATTGTGTGGAGCCCACAGAATACAAGACACAAGTCAATAAATCTCCACCTAGCTTGGATTCTGCAAGCCACCTTGAAAAAGACCCATTGATGTCGATTCTGCAAACTCATTTATTGTCTCTGTCAAACCATTACACCCAAATCGGCATAGCCCACACCAGCTCACAGCCATACAATATAATGTGACTCTACCTCTCCCATTTCTACAGCATCACCGCAGAGATCACTTTCACTTACAGGATCCAAAGTGAAAGAACCTCGCTTATTCCCAGATCTACACTTATTCACAACTTGAACTTTCTGTAGTCTCTGTCTTCCATCTGTTACCCTTGCTTGAGTTAACAGAAGTACCATCTGTTTCAACACTCTTTGTAAGTCTGTATAGATTCTCAACCATCTATCCTTGCATCACAATCATGACCCCTTTGGAGACCTTGAGAACTTCATCACCTTCGGATGAACATTTGTAGCTTCTCGAATCAAGTGTTCCCAATGAAATCAAATTTTTCCTTAGATCTGGAATACGTCTAACCCCCAGTTACAGTTCGCACAATCCCATTAAATATGCGAATTCGTACACTCCCAATCTCGGTGTCACACCCCAATTCTGCACCAACCAGAATGGTGTGATGAACCGTCAATAAACCAACGATTCAACCAGGATCTCAAAATAGGCTATCCCACATATGATAAATCAAAACACATTCCACATTAATCAGAGGTAATAAAGTAAATAGCGGAAGTCTTACAGATAATGAACTGAGGTCTAATCATGATAAATAATTAATATTCCATTTATTTCCATGTAACCAAAACATAATTTAATACATATTACAATATCCAAATACGAAAACTAAACACTAAACGTATCCACCAATTCAAACGCTCGCTTAACAAACCATGTTCGTCCTCCACACCTTGCTCATCATAGCCACCACATGTTCATATGTTGGCGTGTCGACACAATCTTCAATCATAGTACCTGCAACATCAGAAACTAAAAAGAATTGCGCGCGCGAGGGTCAGCTCTCCAACTTGAGCTCAGTGAGTAAACAAAACAATGCAACAATCCATATGCATGCAATCAATTCATATCTTTGGTCTGGTTTAAAGTTTGCAATGTGCTATAGAAAGGATAGGTGGCCGCCGCACCTCTATACACGAGTGTGTGGAAATGTCCAATGAAAACGGTACCGTCGCCCCACATGCACCCACCATGGACAATATACACCCCATGAAAACGGCATGGCTGTACCGGTTGCCCATACCAACACGCAAGCCCCTGTTGACGAGGGCTTGCAAACTGGGCTCGCAACTAACCAACCCTAATGCCAAACAATGTATCCAAGGCCTCACCCCAGCATCCCTCAATACATCCATAGAGATAGAGCTAGGGTCTGGTGACCAAGCTGAATCACAATGCCACGTCCCCCCCTGATACCCTACGACATATTAGTTCTGCTAAGGTAATGGCGATACGACGATGTTAGTAGACAAGACTTGAGTAGAGATAGAGCTAGAGTCTGGTGACCAGGCTGAACCACAATGCCACGTCCTCCCCCCCGATGCTCCCCTCGCATCAAGCATACTAACACTTGCTTAGTGGGCATGACATGAATAGACCATGGCACAATATACACTCCATGAAGAACGGTCATGGTTGTACCGATTGATACCATCCCTACCCGCACCATATACACTAGCCAAACACAAACATTCACATGCCTATTCCTATCATCATCATCATCATCATCATGTTATAAACAATAAATTTAAATATGCATGAACAGTAATAATAGAAATATTGGATGACATGTTGAATGCACATTACAAGCATACACGCATAAAATCATTCATGGCATCGGACTCAAGAAATAAAAATAATTTATTATTAACCAATTAGTTTAGGTCTTGTTCTCTCACCTTAGCTTGTTAATAGATCCTCTTCCAAGCTTTAGAATCACCTTTATAACGTTATTATATTGCTAGAAGACCTAACAAAGCCGATAAAATTTAATTAGAATTTATTCAGAATTTAAAAACCATTCTGTTAACCGAGGGTCGGAGGTAGGGTCGGAGTCATGATCGACCCTGGGTGCGACCCTCCCCCTAATCTGAACTTCCCGAACACTGAGGGTCGATGCTAGGGTCGGATCTGCCATCGACCCTAGGTGCGACCCTCCATGGTTTGAGTCAAAAATATCATATTTTGTTCTCTCTTTCATGGTTGGGTCCTATGGCTTACTTCCACAATCCATTCTATACATGTTCTATGGTTTAGAACTATACTTTATTTACCTACATGGTTTTAATGATCTCCTCCATGATTTTCCATGAAAACCTAACCATGGATGGATGATTTGGGTTTCTTCTAAGTCATATCCTCTTCATAAACCACTCTAAAGTCTTAAATAAATCATGGGGAATGTATCCATACCTTAGTTTTGCTGAGATTCAGAGTTCCTCTGAATTTTCTCTTCTTCCTTAGCCTTTTCTTCAAGTTTTTCTTCTCTTCTTCTCTTCCTTCTCTTCTCTTTCTCTCAATCCAATTAGGGTTGTAAAAGGAGTGAAAGAGGCTTAGGGACGTCCTATTTATAGAGTAAAACCTCCCAAAATAAGTCCCATTGAGTTTAGGAAAGGTTCCAATTGAAATTAGGAAGGTTTCTCAATTTTTGGTTCGTGCTGTTTTTCCCGAGTACCGAGTGAGGGTCGATGGGAGGGCCCCAGGGTCGATGGTGAGGTCGGATGGGAGGGTCGGACCTGCCTGTTAAAACCTGCGACCCTACCCTCATTTTGACTGTTTTTGGATAAATTTTCATATTGGGTCTTGATTTTTCTTCACACATTTGGTCCACTTGGCTCGACCATGATATGTAGA
This sequence comes from Protea cynaroides, assembly GCA_028583415.1. Lineage (NCBI taxonomy): Eukaryota > Viridiplantae > Streptophyta > Magnoliopsida > Proteales > Proteaceae > Protea > Protea cynaroides. Next base: position 70,496,649 of record CM053274.1, read on the forward strand.
CGAGTCCCGACACAAAATATAAGGTTAGGCCGGGTTCGTGGCGTGCGGGTCTTACAAGCGTCCTTGCTTTCAACATCGTTTACCATTCTGACCATACCCTTATCACATGCATGATATGTAGCAAACTGCTCTCTAACAGAACACATATGAAATGAACAACCCGAATCTAAAATTCAATCTGAAATATTCGTACCTAATGAATTAGTGAAATAGATATCTCCATTACTCCACCTTTCCATTACAGCAGCAGTAGATGGTTTTTATTTATTTTCTTTTTTCCCCTTTTCTTTTTAAACCTCCTTACGCTTTGGATAATTTCTCTTTATATGACCTTCCTCCTCGCAATAATAACAAATTATTTTGTAAACTTGTGACTAAGAGCGACCCCTATTCTTGCCATATTCATGTCTCCCATTTGATCATCCTTTGCCCTGACCATCATCTGCGTCCAAGGCATTACCCTCATCGAACATTTAGTTACCACTATTTTTCCATTGTGTCTTATTCATTAGCAAACAACAATTACATAGTCAAGTTTGAGATTATCCTTACTAAATAACAGTGTAGTCACAATGTAATCAAATGAAAGAGGTAATGAGGCCAACAGGAGAGGTGATTTGTCCTCCTCTTCGATCTCTACATCAAGAGCAGATAACTCTATCAGAATTCTATTGAACTTATCAATGTGCACCTTAAATTTCATTCCATTTGACAAGCGAAAGCGATATAATTGTTTATTCAAGAACAATTGATTTGCCAATGATTTAGACTTGTACCTGCTTTCTAACTTGGTTCAAATTTCTTCTGGATCTTCCAACCCATTGACCTCACAAGGAAATTTATCCCCTAGAAACAACTGGATCATGCTATTTGCTAGATTCTTCAACTTTAGCCACTCATCATCCCTCATATTTCTTGACTTGTCGGAATTCTTCTTGATAGCATTATCAGTCCCTTCCTGTGTAAGAATATTCTTAACCTATTGTTGCCACAAGGTGAAATCATTATGACCATTAAAGGGTTCTATGGAAAAGTTTGAACTCTTCACCACCATTCGATTAACATGATCTTTGCTTTCCATACATTTTCTTTTCTCTTCTTCCAATCTATTAGAGAAAACCCTTAAACTACAATTGTACTGTCTTTTCTTTAAGATCCTAGTGCATCTCCCTACTTATTCTGGATTCGTAACGATCTACCCAAACCTTACTCTGATATCACTTGTTAGGGATGAAAGCACAAATTGTAAGACCCGTACTCCATAAATCCGATCTAAACTTCTATTTCATGTCGTAACAGGTCTTCCAATCATAATCGGACTGACGGGACGAGCGGATGACAATCAGATATAAAAACGGACATAAATTTAGGATAATTGTCATACCGGTCTCATCATACCGGTCTATATACCGGTCGTTCGGTATGTTTGCGCGGGCAGACTAGTTAGATCAAGAAACAGATCTCTGTGGGTCTCGCTTGTCAAATCTAGAGCCAAGAGACTTTCCTAACGTAGGGAAACTTTTTAAACTCCAACCTAGCCTATTTAAGGACCCTTAAACCTCTTTAAACCTCTTTGATGATTCTCACAAACCTTAGAGAGGTGAAGGAGATCCGAAGAGAATGAGGAGCTAAGAAAGGTGGGAGAGGAGCCTCCGTTGGATGAAGAACACTAAAGTTCGTGAACCAACGGTAAGTACCTGTACTTTCTCTAGGTTAAGGTTTGTGAATGATTGATCAATACCATGCCAGGCTAGGTATTGATCTAAAATCCCTTAAATTGCTGTTAAACCCTAATTGTTCGTTAAACCCTAGATTCGAATTCTAGGCGATGATTCCTAAGAACTAGGACTTGAATGGAACATAAAACAATCCTAACTTGTTGCTCAGGCCTAGAATGCATAAGAGAAACCCTAACAGCCATAATGGGTGATCGACGGAAGGCGAACACCAAGTTGGTGGTTTTTTAGAGGCATACCGGTCGACTATACCCGTTGCACTATATGCGACTGGTACTGTGATTGGTACCTCTAGGGAGGTGGTCATTGGGGGACCGATCGACCATACCAGTCACACCTTTCCCTACAGTGTTGCGAACGATATGCACCGAGAGGGGTGTTTTTGACCCAATCGATTTTCGACCAACCTAAACCCTAAGGAACCAATTCTAACCGAACACTAACATCGTGTAGGACCCTATGATAGCAAGATTGGACATTGTAACGTGGAACAAGCTAGCAATCAGGCGTCAGGTAAGGGAATCGGACCCAAACCATAATTAACTAATAACAGTAGAACGTTGTTAATAACTATTATTATATGGAGTGTTGCTTGTGCATATTCACATGTCATTTTTACTTTTGATTATTATATTGTTCATGCATACTCGCTATGCTAGGATGTGATTATTAGGCATGTGATTATTTTTGTTGGTGTGTGGAATGGAAAGGGCCAAGGGTCTTGGATCATTCCTCACATTAGCACCTTTTAGTATCCCTACTGTCGTAGCATGCTTGGTGCGGGTAGGGTATCAGGGGGAGGACGTGGCACTGTGGTCTCCGACCTGGCCACTAGACTCTAGCCCTATCTCTATGCTGTAGGGAGATGCTGGGATAGGGCTTACTATGATGATATATAGGATTGGTTAGTTGCGAGCCCAGTTTGTAAGCCCTCGCCAACAGGGGCTTATGTGTTGGTATGGGTAGGGCATCAGGGGAAGTGTTGGCGGTGTGTGATTCAGACACTTTAGCTCTATCCCTGTTCCATGGTGGGTGCATGTGGGACGATAGTGGTGTTTGATCGATTGGGAAGATTCACACACTCGTGTATAGAGGTGCGGTGGCCGCCAATCCTTTCTATAGCACATTGCAAACTTAAAACTAGACCATAATGTGAATGTTATTCATGCATGTTGTTTGTTGCATTGTCTGATTTTCTTACTGAGCTAAGTTGTAAGCTCACCCTTGTGTATACACCATTTTTAGATGTTGATGCAGGCTATACTGTAGAGGACTACATAGACGCTCTAGTGCATGGAGGTGTTACTGCTTTAGAAGTGCAAGCAGGGGAGGACGAGCATGACACTTCATGCAAGTGCCCTTTCTGCATGTACCTCTAGGATATGTTAATTTGGTTAGTTGGTTTATTTCAGTTGGAGTTTTATAAACAATGTAAAGATATTTATTTATGTTTTGGTATTTGAATAATTGGATAATTTATTTTATTTATCAATAGAATACTCAGTTCATTTATATTAAAACTTTCGTTGTATTTATTTACATTTTGATTATGGTTATGTGCAATGATTTGTATTAGTGGACACGGTCTTATTGAGATCCTGGTGTGAACCGTTGGTTTAGTGGCGGTTCAATCACACTTCTGGTTCAACTAGAATTGGGGTTTGATAACTTGGTATCAGAGCTCTTAGGCTCTGTCCAACAGACCATACATGCACTTAACTGAGTCAATGAACTGAGATAGAAAAAATTAAAAGCTTTAATAAAAACACATCATAAGCACCTGTTTGATATATGTGACCAAATAATTAAGAACATAATATACTATGCTAAATGAGAAATTAATAAAATAGCATACTCTAGATAAACCATGTTAACAGAGATAAGATATTATAAACTACCATCATGAGTAAAAGTATCTAAGGAGTGAAAAGTTAATTGTACTATAGGATATAGTCCATAAGTCGGACAGTTACCCTGTTATAATAAAACTGTGCTATCAAGAGAGAGAAAAATAAGATGATTCATCATGGGGTTGGGGGCATTGGAGGAATAGGGTTAGCAATGTCATAGTCACACTCATATGCAACCTTGAGTCAGTGTACCTGCTTCTGAGTGACTCTGAGGTTGTAGGAGAGGCGCCCTAGGTCACAGTTCATCTCGCACTGGGCATCTCGAATCTCCGTAAACATACCCATTACGGTATCAGGAGGAGGCTGAGATGGTCCTACTGCAGGTATGGGCTAGGGTTCTGGTGCAGGAATATCCTCCATCTGTTCATCATCATCACCCCCTACCTCTGTTGCATAAGCTGCATTGGCTGCTGTTGCTGCTGCCCTCCTAAGTGGACATGGGAGAGCTTCTAACTCCTCATCACTGATCAACAGGTTATCCATCTTCATTCGGACAATGGCATCCCAGTCAATGTCTGATGTCATGGTATCCTCGACCGCAATCTCATCCCTCATGTCCACTAGAAGGCCCTGCAGAAGCGTAGTGATAAGCCTGCCATAAGGAAGGTTGCTTATCTGGTCGGGCATGGTAGCCTGGAGCATGGTCCTGATGATGATGTAGGGTAGATAGGCCTACTCTCTAGTGTAGAGCAATAGGTGAGGTACTGTGTAAACTGAGACACCTCGCTATAGTGGCCGCTTTGAGGAACGATGTCTTGCTGAATAATGCGACAATAGACTCGAGGAAGAGGCCGTAGATTTGCTGCTTTCATGGGTTCCCCTGGGATAAGAATCTGCTCAGTAAAGAAACCTTTCACCTTGGGAGCGCAGTAAACCAAGTCACCATCATTGGGAATCCCCAAGAGATTAACAAGCTGGTGAGTATTGAATGATATGGGAACACCCTTGACAAAGTTGGTGAGGCGGATGTCCCTACAGTAGCTGAAATCATTAATATCCCTCTCGACATCCAGGTTAGTATAGAAGTGCTTTACCAGATTGGGTCGGGTAGTCACTGTATAGGTGATCACTGGTAACCACCTAAGTGCACCAAAGGCCCCTTCAACATCGAACCGCTAGAGTTGCTCTAGGTTCACGCAGCGTCCAGACTCTATGTTTTTCTCTTCAAACCATGGAAAACAGGCTTGTGCCGCCGTCGAGCGAAATCACCACTTGCCAAATTGCAGAACAGGCGGGTGTGGGCTATTCATGCCTGGAGCATATGTGTGCTTACCAGCACCATGACACCGAGACATTGTTTAACTACAAAACAAAGTAACACAATGAGAATTAGTCGAGATTTTTTGAAATTCTGACAGTATAACGATAGTATTTCAAGCAAAGGCCTCAACTTACCCAAAAATCTGAGTAGGAGGACTTACGTAATCATATAGTAACAAATAGAGACTAAATAATCCTCAAACAAGCAACAAATTCAACATTTACAAGAAAAATCAATTTTGACCAAAACTTAGGACAAAAATATAAAATTTTTGATTTTGAGTAAACCATATGATGGAACCTCAAATAAGTTGAGGGCTTTTGTCCATAGAGGTCCCAACATCATTTCTAAGCCAAAGAAGAAGAGTTCCTACGGTTAGAATCTTCTAAATTTAGGAAAACCTAGTTTTTGGAAAGAAACCATAAAGAAACGATGTAAAAAGAGAAAGAGGAAGGAAGGAACTTACTTAGAGAGGTTGTGAAGCACTCTTGGGAGAGAAGAATCGCTTTTACAAGCACCGGTCGGACTGTAGCAACTCACCAAGTCAGAGAGGAATCGCCACCGGAGAGAAAATGAAAAGAAAAGTGAGAAATGAGTCTAAATTTCACGATTTTAAAGCTTTTTGGGCATACCAATCGACGGTTTTGTCCTATATCGGTCTACTGGTACTCCTTGGGCTAGTCGACCGGTACCTCTCAGCCAGGGAGAAGTTTCTGACCTGTCGACTATACCAGTTGCACTATATGCGACGGGTACCCATCGGGAAGTCCGAGAGGTTAGTCCGCCTGACCATACCGGTCGCACTATGTTCTACAGTGCCACGACCGGTATGTTGCGACCGAACAAGTATTCTAAGCCCCAAAAAAAAAAATTTGAGAAAATTTTTAAACTATTGATTTAAAGTTTCCATTACGATTTTTGCCTCGCACTTGTTAAAGACTAATACTATTATGACAAATGTGACTATTTGAATGTACCTCAAGTATTATGTCTCCTTCTCAGATCCAAACAGGGAAAAGTAATATGAGATGGCAGGCAGAAACGGTCGCAGAGGTTCACGGAAACGTCACCACTCAAGGGTGCGTTAAGCCGAAGACAATGTGGAAGCAAAAAATATTGGTGAGCAAAACTTGAATCCAGAAGGTGGAACCCCAATGAGGAATGATGGGGATAGGACACTAATAAGGAATGGTGGAGAAGGGAAAAGTCACAGAGCACCAACAAACAATTGCCAGACCCTCTTCACACCAATTCTGAGACTATAGTGATGAATCTGGTCTACCAGATGGAAGCTCAGCAGAAGGCGTTCTTAAACGAGATCCTGAAGATGTTCAGGCCATCGGGATATATCCCTACAGAAGGTACGCCTGAGTCTGGGGGAAATAACGTCGCACTGCCAGTAGATGGTAGTATTGGGCCGATGGACCAAGAACAGAATCCACAGCTACCACAGTAATTTCCAACATCATCTGCCTATCAAGGGATCTATCCATACCCACCACCAAGGTATGGAACAAGTGCATAGGGACAGAAAGACCTAAGCCGAGCTGTGGATAGGTTTTTGAAACTGAAACCCCCTTACCTTCACAGGGAAACCAAGAAAACCATTATGGCCTGCACAGTGGGTTGCAGAGATGGAGAAGAACTTCCGTCTGATGACTTCCACAGAGGATGAGAAGGTGCTATTTGCTACACACATGCTCAAGGAAGATGCCAATGCCTGGTGGAATTCTATCCGGCCATACTTAGAGATGAATCACACTCAAATCACCTGGGAAATATTCAAGGGAGCCTTCTTCGATAAGTACTTTCCTAAGAGCTTTCGTGATCAAATGGAGAAGGAATTCCTCAACCTGCAACAATCCCAGATGTGGGTTGGTGGTGTCGTTTTTTTTTTTTTTTTTTTTTTTTTTTTTTTTTTTTTTTTTTTTTTTTTTTTTTTTTTTTTTTTTTTTTTTTTTTTTTTTTTTTTTTTTTTTTTTTTTTTTTTTTGGGTTTGGAGAAGGGATGTATATTTTTTTGTTTTCTTTTAAGTCTTCCTGTTTGTTGGTGGACCTGAACGGTGTACTTATAATGACGGCACTCACCATGTATGGGGGGGTAGATTGCAATGGATTGCAAGAGTGATTGAATCAAGCCAAAGAGACAACTTCTTTGCTCAAAATAGGGGACTGAAGAGGCCTGCTACTGATACTTCGGGTGGAGGGAACACTAGACCATTCCGCCCATACAGGGCTTAGTTTGCTGTGATGCCAGCAAGGAATACTACTGCACCCCCACTACAGGTAGCTGGTCAGAACCCTAAGGTCAAATGTTTCAACTGCCAGCAATTGGGCCATTATGCAAAGACTTACACTCTACCAAGGAAACAACCGCCACAACAAGGGAAGATATTTGAAGTCACTACAGAGGAGGCAGCCGCATCACCTGATGTGGTTACTGGTATGATTCCGTCCCTTACTATTTTTCTTACTATATTGTTATGAATAAGCATGTAGAATTAAGGGATAAGTAAATTTCAGGAACTATAGATATAGCTAGTGTACCTGCCAGAGTACTCTTTGACTCTGGGGCTACACACTCCTTTGTTTCTGTGTCTTTTGGGAAGAGACTGGAGTTACCTGTCAAGCTCTTAACTCCAAGCTTATTAGTTCGCTCTCCGTTGGGAGTAGAAGTGGCCTTGAATGAATGCTATGGGCCATGCCCAATTAGTGTTGATGGGCGGAACCTAGAAGCAAATCTGATTTAACTCAAGATAACAGACTTTGACGTCATCTTAGGAATGGATTGGCTAGGCCAGCATTCAGCTAGCTTATTATGTGCCGAAAGGAAGCTTGCTTTCAAGGATAATAGTGGGAAGGAGTTTAGCTTCATTGAAACTAAGTTACCTAGGAAGTGGAAGCTGATCCTCTCTGCTCTAAAAGCTAAGATATGCTTAGAGAAAGGAGGAGTGGGTTACTTAGTATCTGTGGTCGACGTCGCTACAGAGGTGCCAAAGATAGAAGATCTAGATGTAGTACGAGAGTTTCTAGATGTATTTCCAGAAGATCTACCAGGTCTACCTCCAGACAGGGCTACAGAGTTCGTGATAAATCTTATGCCAGGGTTAGCCCTAGTGTCTAAGGCACCTTATAGGATGGCCCCTACGGAGTTGAAGGAGTTGAAGACCCATTACAAGAACTTCTAGATAAGGGTTTCATACGATCAAGCATATTGTCGTGGGGAGCGCCTGTATTTTTTGTAAAGAAGAAGGATGGTAGCGTACGACTATGTATCGACTACCGAGAGTTGAACAAGTTAACCATCAAGAACCGATACCCTTTGCCTAGGAACGATGATCTGTTCGATCAGTTGCGGTGTGAAGGTTTTCTCAAAGATTGATCTTAGATTAGGATATCATCAACTGAAGATCAAAGCAGGAGATATTCTGAAGACTGCTTTCAGAACAAGGTATGGGCATTATGAGTTTCTAGTAATGTCGTTCGGGTTGACTAACGCTCCAGCATCGATCATGGAACTGATGAACCGAGTGTTTCATGATTTGTTGGACACTTCGATCATCGTATTCATTGGTGACATCTTGGTCTACTCAAAGAATAGGGAGACTCATGCAACACACTTGAGAGCAGCCCTACAACGATTGAGAAGGGAGAAACTTTAAGCCAAGTTCAAGAAGTGTGAATTTTGGCTGAAGGAAGTGGCCTTCTTGGGTCACGTAGTATCTGCAGACGGTATCAAGGTAGATCTAAGCAAGATCGCAGCTATAGTAGGATGGGAAGCACCAAAATTAGTTGCAGAGATGTAGCTTCCTTGGATTGGCTGGTTACTATAGAAGATTCGTGAAAGACTACTCAAGGATCGTCGTTCCACTTACCAGACTAACCAAGAAAGGAGAACAGTTCATATGGACAGACGAGTGTAAGAAGTTCTTTCAGACTCTGAAGGCAAGATGAGTCTCTGCACCTATCTTGACAATCCCAGCACCAGGCTCGCCGTTCACTTTATATATGGATGCATCAAGGTTGAGACTTGGATGTGTACTGATGCAAGGAGATTAGGTGATTGCCTATGCATCAAGACAACTGAAAGAGCATGAGAAGAACTATCCTATGCAGGATCTAGAATTAGCAGTGGTCATATACATAATCAAGACATGGAGGAATTACCTGTATGGTGAAAAGTTTCAGATCAAGTCCGATCATAAGAGTTTGACTTACCTCTTTACTCACAAGGACCTGAATATGAGGCAAAGAAGGTGGTTGGAACTAATAAAGGATTATGATTGTGACATCTAGTACCATCCAAGTAAAGCAAATGTTGTAGCTGATGCCTTAAGCAGAAAGTGGACATCAAAACCTGAGGCAGAACCCAGTACAAACGCTGCATTGTGTGTTACAGCCTCGGACTCAATAGAGAATGATGAAGAACATATATTAGAGACTGTAGAAGATCCAGTGGAACATGGCCTGATTCATAAGTTCACATTGATATTCGCAGCCTCGAAGATCTCACCAGACCTAATAGATGAGGTAAAAATAGCAATCCTACAGGATCTACACCTCAAGACTGTGCAAGAAGATCTAGAGAAGAGTAAAAGCAACCCTAACTTCACCTTGGATTCAGACAAGGTACTCAGGTATCGTGGACGATTATGTATACCCGAGAGTGAGAACTCAAATAACATAGACAGAATTATGATAGAAGTTCATTATACCCCATATTCGGTACATCCAGGAAGCACCAAGATGTACCAAGATTTAAGAAAATTATATTGGTGGAGGGGTATGAAAGCAGATGTAGCTCGACTCGTATTTCAATGTCTAAATTGCCAGCAAGTAAAGGCAGAGAGACAAAGACCCGCAGGTTTGCTACAACCACTACCGGAGCCAGCACGGAAGTGCGATTGTATCACAATGGATTTCGTCATTGGCCTACCCTTGAAACCAAGGTCAGTGGATGCCCTGTGGGTGATAGTCGATCGACTTACCAAGACAGCTCGCTTCATTGATGTCAGACATTAGTACACCATGGACAAGCTAGCCAAGCTATACGTGGATAATATAGTCAGACTTCACGGCATCCCAGAGAGTATAGTATCTGACAGAGATACCTGTTTTACATCAAAGTTCTGGAAAGGATTACAGAAACCCATGGGAATCAAGTTGAAGTTTAGCATAACTTTTCATCCTCAGACAGACAAGCAGTTAGAAAGAATTATTCAAATCTTGGAGGATATGCTCCTAGCGTGTGCCCTAGATTTCAAAGGAGCTTGGGATGAGAAGCTATCGCTCATCGAGTTTTCTTATAACAATAGTTACCAGGCTACGATCCAGATGGCTCCATATGAGACACTCTATGGGAAGAAATGTTGTACACCTCGTTATGCAATGAGGTAGGAGAGAAAAGGATTGTAGGACCGGAGTTCATAGAAGAAACTTATCAAGAGATTGATCAAATTAAGGAAAGAGTGAAGACAACTCAAGTTTGACAAAAGCACTACGCAGATAATCGACGTCGAGATCTGGAGTTTGCAGTAGGTGATAAGGTGTTTTTGATGATAACACCTGTGCGAGGTCTGAAAAGGTTAGATGAAAAGGGAAAGCTATGCCCCAGGTATGTGGGACCATACAAGATATTGACCAGACGTGGTAATATGGCGTATCAACTAGCTCTACCACCATCCATGTCAAGCGTTCATGACATGTTCCATGTTTCTTTACTGAAGAAGTATGTCAGGAATCCATCACACATCTTGACAGAAAACCCACTAGACTTGACATAGGATTTAACATTTAAAGTAGTACCTGTGATGCTCACAAGATGAAAGGAACAACACCTCTGAAGCAAAGATATCCATTATGTGAAAATGCATTGGAAAAGCCAAGATGTAGAAGAAATCACTTGGGAGGAGAGAACGCAATGCGAAAGGAGTATCCTAACCTTTTCGGAACAAGGTATGTGTAAATTTCGAGGTCAAATTTTTTTTTAAGGGTGGGGGAATTGTGAGACCTACATGCAAATTTCGGGGATGAAATTTCTTTTAAGGGTGGGGGAGTTGTAAGATCTACACTCCATAAACCCGATCTAAACCTCTATTTCATGTCATAACAGGTCTTCCAATCATAATCGGACCAGACGGGATGAGCGGATGACAATAAGGTATGAAAACAGACACAAATTTAAGATAATTATCATACTTGTCTCATCATACTGGTCTATATACCGGTTGACCGGTATGTCTGCGTGAGCAGACTAGTTAGATCCGAAAAATGATCTCTGTGAATGTGCATTGGAAAAGCCAAGATGTAGAAGAAATCACTTGGGAGGAGGAGAACGCAATGCCAAAAGAGTATCCTAATCTTTTCGATGAACAAGGTACGTGTAAATTTCGATGCCGAAATTTCTTTTAGGGGTGGGGGAGTTGTGAGACCTACATGCAAATTTTGGGGATGAAATTTCTTTTAAGGGTGGGGGAGTTGTAAGACCCGCACTCCATAAATCCGATCTAAACCTCTATTTCATGTCATATCAGGTCTTCCAAACATAATCGGACCAGACAGGACGAGCGGATGACAATCAGGTATGAAAACAGACACAAATTTAAGATAATTATCATACCGGTCTCATGATACTGGTCTATATATCGGTCGATCGATATGTCTGTGCGAGCAGACTAGTTAGATCCGAAAAAGGATCTCTGTGAAAGTGCATTGGAAAAGCCAAGATGTAGAAGAAATCACTGGGGAGGAGGAGAACGCAATGCGAAAAGGAGTATCCTAACCTTTTCGATGAACAAGGTACGTGCAAATTTCGAGGTCAAAATTTCTTTTAAGGGTGAGGGAGTTGTAAGACCTACATGCAAATTTCGGGGATGAAATTTCTTTTAAGGGTGGGGGAGTTGTAAGACCCGCACTCCATAAACCCTATCTAAACCTCTATTTCATGTCATAACAGGTTTTCTAATCATAATCGGACTAGATGGGACAAGCGGATGACAATCAGGTATAAAAAACAGACATAAATTTAAGATAATTATCATACCAGTCTCATCATACTGGTCTATATATTGGTCGATCGGTATGTCTGTGCAGGCAGACTAGTTAGATCCAGAAACGGATCTCTGTGGGTTCCGCTTACCAAACTAGAGCCTAGAGACTTTCCTAATGTAGAAAAACTTCTTAAACTCCAATTTAGCCTATTTATGGACCCTTAAACCTCCTTAAACCTCTTTGATGATTCTCACAAACCCTAGAGAGGAGATGGAGATCTGAAAAGAAAGAGGAGTTAAGAAAGGTGGGAGAGGAGCCTCCGTTGGATGAAGAACACCAAAGTTCGTGAACCAACGGTAAATGCCTGTACTTTCTCTAGGTTAAGGTTTGTGAATGATTATCAATACCATACCAGGCTAGGTATTGATCTAAAATCCCTTAAATTTTTGTTAAACCCTAGATTCAAATTCTAGGCGATGAATCCTAAGAATTAAGACTTGAATGGAACATAAAACAACCCTAACTCGTTGCTCAGGCCTAGAATGCATAGGAGAAACCCTAACAGTCGTAATGGGTGATCGTCGCAAGGCAAACACCAAGTAAGTGGTTTTCCAGAGGCATATCGGTCGACTATACCGGTTGCACTATGTGCGACCAGTACTGGGACCGGTACCTCTAGGGAGCTGGTCATTGGGGGACCGGTCGATGATGCGTGTCGAGCGCAAGCAAAAATAAATTACTCTACCTATAATGAATAGTAATGATAAGTAAAGATCGATCCATAGAGACTAGTTAATCAAATTATCTACTTACCAAGAAAAAAAGAGTTTTTCTTCTGCAATTTAATTGACAACAAAATTAAGTAACAAAAATTCAATGGAAGATGATGTCAATTCAAGAAAAATTACTCAGGGCTGCAAATTGATCATTGACCTCATATATATATATATATATATATATATATATATATATTATTCTCTATTCAAATATTTAACCAAGGATTATCAAAAAATAAGACAATCCTTACCTTCCCTAATTTTATTAATTTGAGCCCAGTACACAAATTAATAGAGAATCATTCCATTATTAATCAAACGCCACCCCTAGACCTGCCAATCTTTGTAATATTCTATAAAGGTATATATTCTTCTCAAGATTTCTGACAATCAATCAAATCCTTTCAATAATAAACCTTCTATGTGTTGTAATCTTCCTTCTCTGGTTTGAATCCAAATCAGCTTTCTAGATCAGATTTTTTGGATCATGTTTGATTTCTAGAATTCTTTCCACATTAAAAACCTGCATGAAATTCAGAAGGTCATTATTGAAAATATCAGAATTCTTTTATTTTAAACATAAATTACCAATACTTTGCACCAATGTCTTATATATAAGGAATCATCACAAATGAGTACTATAAGACATATAATATGTAAAATAGACTAAATATAAGGGATATAAATATATAAAATTATGAATCCATCAAATTCCCCCACACTTAGCTCTTGCACGACCTCGGACAAACTAAATACTAATTTTTTTTTCACTTTCATCCCATGACATTAAAAAAATATGTGTACCATGAATCAGAAACTAATTCAAGAGATCAAGAGAACAATATATGTCATAGTCAAAGGTCACTTAGTAAATATGAACAATATCTAACATACCATTCTTATTCAAAAGTGAACATGCTATTGTTTAGTAGATTTTCTCTTGGGATTCTCTCTACTCACTCAAGAATTTAAGGTTTAACTGTTTCACTCAAGATCTTCCAATGAAGATGCACTACCATAGGCTTGCTTATTCACCAAAATCTCCATTACTTAGAATATACGCATACTTGAATCAAAAGGTCTTTATCAAGATTGTAATGGGGCTAGGGTTCAGGGTACGGATAAGAAAAATGTACTGACGTTAAAACCCAAAAAACTAATAGAGCATTAAGACAAAAAAATAAGATAAAATTGAGCAATCAAAATGATAAGGGCTCATAAATAAAGTTCTTCAACAAAACATCCCAAACTCCAATTTCTTTTTCTTTCATCTTTTCTTTTCATTTGAGAACTATGCTTTGCTATTTGAATTTTTTTTTCTTTTAGAAGAGCATGACATTTCAAACATAACAAGGACCATTTACTCCCATTACATCCCATTTCTTGACATACAACCATCACTTTTGAGAATAGCACCCCCACACTTATTCAATACATATCTCTCTCAAACCAATTAAATAATTCTCAATGCTATACTAGTTCAAAGGTTGGTAAAACATGAGAAAAACAAACAATTCAAGGCTCATGATTTAGGGTTCAATGAAGAATAAAGTTTAAAAGCTCAAAGTGGGTCTATTAAGGGTAAAAATATATAAGGTTGGCCATTTAAGCTAAGTAGTTGTAAAATCCTATTTGCTTTTATCATCTTTATGTCTACACATATCAATGTAATATTGAGACGGTTCAAAGCAAGTTCTAGTCAAAAGCATAGTAGAATATCATTCTTCAAAGAAAATAAAGACTGACATAGATGTCTCATCTAGTTTGGCTCAAAATTTCGCTTGGTTGGATTCCATCTACTAAACCTGCATGTTTTACTTCTAAATGCAACTATCAATGTTATTCAAAGCTCATTTAGCAAGTTGTTTCAACTAATTCATATATGTAATTTTTTCACATTCAAATAGTTCCAATCCATGGCATACATATTTTCTTAGTCTATTGAAGTGAAATTTTTTTTTTTTAAATTCAACCTTTTTTTATTTTTTTTTATTTGCTCTAACACATCATACAAAAATTAAAAACAAAACTTAAAAAATAAAAATAAAAATAAAACAAAAGAGAAATCCTAATTCCTCCCCCCACACTTAAATCTGACATTGTCCCTAATGGAAGTTAAAAATGTAATGAAAATATGTAAAGAAAAGTAATTAAAAATGAGAAGAAAAACAAATCCGATTTCTTGGGTTGCCTCCCAAGCAACATTTGTGTTTAACGTCGTTAGCTTGACTCAATACTCCTCAATCAGAATAAACAGGATCCCCTAGTTGTACTTCGTCTATAGTGTGCTCATGAAAGCCTTCATAGAACGTCTTGAGTCGATGCCCATTAACCTTGAAAACCTTGTTAGTTTTGATACTTCGAACTTCAACTGTACCATAAGGAAACACATTAGTAACTTCAAAAGGTCCAATCCAACGAGAATGCAACTTACCAGGCATCAATTTACTTCTCGAATTGTAAAGCAAGACTTTCTATCCAATTACAAATTACTTCCTCACAATCCTCTTGTCATGAAACGCCTTAGTCTTATCCTTGTATATGCTTGAATTCTTGTAAGCCTCAAGTCGTATCTCTTTTAATTCTTGCAACTGCAACTTCCTTTGCTCACCCGCTTCTTTCTTACTACTTAATTCAAAAATCTCCTGTGCAAACACATCAACCACATCAATAGAAAACACAGATTGAACATCATTACTAGGGTACCTCATAGCCTCAAATATGTTGAATTTAACAATCTCTCCATCAAAATCCATGGTAAGGGTACCATCATGGACATCAATCTTCGTTTTAGCTGTTTTGAGAAAAGGTCTTCCTAGTAAAATTGGGACAGGGTTTGGGGAGGTACTGTCTTCCATATTCAAAATATAAAAATCAGCAGGAAAAATCAACTCATTCACCTGCACCAAAACATCCTCAACCACTCCCTCAGGGTATGCGTTAGAACAGTCAGCTAACTGGATAATTACACCCATTTTTTTCAAAGGACCCAAATTTAAAGATACATAAATTGAATGTGGCATAACATTTATAGATGCACCTAAGTCTAACATGGCACGTTCAAACTTAGTATTACCAATTACACATGGAATTGTAAACGTACCTGGATCCTTGCATTTTGGGGGTTACTTATGCTGAATAACTGCTGATACATTCTCCCCTACACTAATTTTCTCATCACCCCTCAATTTCCTCTTTGAAGTGCATAATTCTTTGAAAATTTTTGCATACCTTGGGACTTGTTTAATGGCATCAAGTAGAGGTATGTTTACTTCTACCTTTCGAAAAGTCTTAAGAATTTCCTTCTCTTGTTCTTCTTTTTTTGATTTAGACAGTCTGCTGGGAAAAGGGAGAAGAACAGAATGAGTAGAATTATGCACAATTGGTTGAGATTTTACCTTGGACAAATTTACATCATTGCTGTCGACTTTTGTTTCTTCTTGAATAGTCTTGGTCGAATCTACAGATTTAGCAATGAAGGGCTCAAGTTCTCTTCTATTCTGTAATGTAATGGTGCTTGCATTTTCACGTGGATTTATGATGGTCTGAGATGGCAACTTTCTAGATCCTTGAGCTTCAAGTTTGCTTACTGAAGTCGCAAGTTGACCAATCTGCTTCTCTATATTCTTAATGCTGTTTCTTGTCTCATGTTGAAACTGTTGTGTATTGCTAGCCAGTGCCTTAACAATCTCATCAAGTGACATACTCTGATTTTCTTGCTGCCTAGGTTAGAATGAGGGCTGATAATGATTCTGGGTAACTTGATTCCCATAACTCAGATTTGGGTGATCTCTCCATCCAGGGTTATATGAGTTTGAGTATGGATCATACTTTCACTGAGGTTGCCCTTGAAATCCTCCCATGGCATTTGCTTGTTGGACTGATGTATCTTCTTGAAGTGTGGGACACATATCCATAGCATGACTGGTGGCTGAGCAAATGCCACATGCTTTAACTGTTTGCAAATTTCCTACAGCCATTTGTCTCACCAAAGAAGTTAGATAAAAAATCTGACGTTCAAGGTTTGATGTACTTACCACATTAACTTTCTTCGATGTTTGCTCCATCCTTGTACCAAATTGCTATGAATTTGCCGCCATATTAGAAATTAACTTTTTCGAGGCTTCTGGAGTTTTGTCAACTAAAGCTCCTCCACTAGCGACGTCCACCATACTCCTCTCCATTGGTAACAATCCTTCATAGAAATATTGA
The DNA here is from genome assembly GCA_028583415.1 of Protea cynaroides. Taxonomy (NCBI): domain Eukaryota; kingdom Viridiplantae; phylum Streptophyta; class Magnoliopsida; order Proteales; family Proteaceae; genus Protea; species Protea cynaroides. The sequence goes on from CM053274.1 coordinate 70,513,533, forward strand.
ATCAGAAGCTGGTCACTAATTTTATGGTATGGGAAGCTTGCGCAAAGCTTCTTGAAGCGTTCCCAGTACTCGTATAATGTTTCTTCATGGTGTTGTCGAATTCCACATATCTCTTTCCTTATATTTGCCGTTTTAGATGCAGGAAAATATTTCTCTAAAAATTGATGTTTCATCTCATTCCATGAATTGATTGTACCAGAGGGAATGTAGTACAACCAATCTTTAGCATATTCATCTAAAGATAATGGAAAAGCGTGTAACATGATCTGTGCCTCTGTAATACCCTTTCATGCTAGAGCATACCATATGAAATTCCTTCAAATGTTTGTGAGGATCTTCTCCTACAAGACCATGAAATTTAGGAAGTAGATGTATTTGTCTCGATTTTAATTCAAATGCTGCTTCTAGATTTGAAAATTCAATACACAAAGGTTGCTGGTTTAGATTAGGAGCAGCCAACTCTTTCAAAATCCTATTTTCAGCCATGGCTTCCTCTACTAGCAGCTCACTAGTAACTATATCAGAAACAATTGATCCTTGTGATGTTGAAACCTGTTCTGTTAGAATTTTCTTAGCTTCTTTCCTTAATCGATGCAAAGTTCTTTCAGGTTCTGGATCAAATATCAATTTACCAGAGTTAGAAGATCGAGTCATTAACCAAAATACCGTACAATGGATAAAAAAAAATTAATAAATAAATAAATAAAAACTAATTAAAAAATCCCAAAGAAAAATTCTGACCGATAACATAAAGTGCACGAAAACCAAGTAAAATTAAAATTATTAATCAAATTTTTTTTTGGTTCTTCGAAATAAGCTTCTTGTAGCGCCCTTAAGTCGTCCAAAATTTCATGCGCAAGCAATACCTATCGGAAAAACTATGGACACCTGAAACAGAAAAAAAAAACTTCACACAAAGGTAAGAACATAAGTGACTAAAAAAAAATTAAATAGAATAAAAACAATCACAATTTGATTAAAACTAGTCCCCGGTAAAGGCACCAAATTTTGATGCGAGTGCAACCAAAAATAAATTACTCTACCTACAATGAATAGTAATGATAAGTAAAGGTCGATCCACAGAGACTAGTTAATCAAATTGTCTACTTACCAAGAAAAAGGGGGGTTTTCTTCCGCAATTTAATTGACAACAAAATTAAGTAACAAAAATTCAATGGAAGATGATGTCGATTCAAGAAAATTTACTCATGGCTGCAAATTGATTATTGACCTCATATATATATATATATATATATATATATATATATATTATTCTCTATTCAAATATTTAACCAAGGATTATCAAAAAGCCAGACAATCCTTACCTTCCCTAATTTTATTAATTTGAGCCCAGTACACAAATTGATACCTATCAATAAATCAATTGGTATTAAGTAATCCTTATGAATTTACTAATAGCATTACACTCTCAGAGGGAGTTAAAAATAAACAATAATCTAACAAGCGTCAGATTATTTAATTCATTCTATGTTTCCTTTAAGCAAGTAACAAAAACTTGGATCATAATTGTTCTGCTCAATTGCTACTTTTCCTGAACACCATAACAATTACGGATTATGGATTCAGGTTAGCTATAAACCACACAACTCAATCAATTAATATGTCTCTTAATAAACCGAATCATACAGTTATTAACTTGAAAAACCAAGAAACACAGATATTTGAATAAAAGAATAATTAAAATTAAGAACAAAGTTTCACAATTTTACTAACCAGATTGAATTTCCCTTGAATCGACTAAAGAACTTAGCCAGACATGATAAAAAAGAAAGGCAAAAGAAATAAAACTATCTTCTCAATAATTCTTGGATGCCCTATTACGTAGCCTTTACATTGCTTAAATAGTCAGAGTAGAGAAGACTAAAACTGGTATGTCTAGAATTGACAACTTTATTATATGGAAATAAGGATTAGACAAAATCTTCTTGCCTAGATTAGATAGAGAATCATTCCATTATTAACCAAATGCCACCCCTAGACCTGCCAATCTTTGTAATATTCTATAGAGGTATATATTCTCCTCAAGATTTCTGACAATCAATTAAATCCTTTCAATAGTAAACCTTCTATGTGTTGTAATCTTCCTTCTCTGGTTTGAATCCAAATCAGCATTCTAGATCAGATTTTTGGATCACGTTTGATTTCTAGAATTCTTTCCACATTAAAAAGTTGCATGAAATTCAAAAGGTCATTATTGAAAATATCATAATTTTTTTATTTTAAACATAAATTACCAATACTTTCCACACATGTCTTATATATAAGGAATCATCACAAATGAGTACCATAAAACATATAATATGTAAAATAGACTAAATATAAGGGAAATAAATATATAAAATTATGAATCCATCAGTCGACCATACCGGTAGCACCTTTCCCCATGGTGTCGCGATCGATACCTGCGATCGGTATGCACCGAGAGGGGTGTTTTTGACCCAGTTGGCTTTCGACCAACTTAAACCCTAAGGAACCAATTCTAACTAACCCTAACATCATGTAGGACCCTGTGATAGCAAGATTGGACATTGTAACGTGGAACAAGCTAGCAATCAGGCGTTAGGTAAGGGAATCGGACTCAAAGCCTAATTAACTAATAACAGTAGAATGTTATTAATAACTATTATTCTATGGAGTGTTGTTTGTGCATATTCACATGTCATCTTTACTTTCGGTTATTATATTGTTCATGCATACTCGCTATGCTAGGATGTGATTGTTAGGCATGTGATTGTTTTCGTTGGTGTGTGAAATGAAAATGGCCAAGGGTCTTGGATCATTCCTCACACTAGCACCTTTTCGTATCGTTACTGTCTTAGCATGCTTGGTGCGGGAAGGGTATTAGGGGTAGGACGTGGCACTGTAGTCTTCGGCCTGGCCACCAGACTCTAGCCCTATCTCTATGCCATAGGGAGTTGTGCTGGGATAGGACCTACTGTGATGACATATAGGATTGGTTAGTTGTGAGTCTGGTTTGCAAGCCCTCGTCAATAGGGGTTTACGTGTTGGTATTAGTAGGGCATTAAGGGAAGTGTTGGCGGTGTGTGATCCGGACACTTTAGCTCTATCCCTATTCCATGGTGGGTGTATGTGGGACGACAATGGTGTTTGATTCATTGGGGTGAATTCACACACTCATGTATAGAGGTGCGGTGGCAGCCAATCCTTTTTATAGAACATTGCAAACTTAAAACTAGACCATAATGTGAATGCTATTCATGCATGTTGTTTATTGTATTTTCTGATTTTATTACTAAGCTAAGTTGTGAGCACCTTTGTGTATACACCATTTTTAGATGTTGATGCAGGCTATGTGAGTTCACAAAGGGGGAGTCAGTTTATGGGCCACTCACATATTGTTAATTCGAATGCTTTCACATTTGCTTTCTTTTAAGGTCCCTAGGACCATCTACTTGAATTTCTACTTGACTAGTAGAGCAAGGCAGGCTACTTTCGCCATTAGCTCGGGGGGATTTTGGGTTGGCGATCTCATCTATACTCTTTCTCTCAGATGTATTGACACAACCCACACCCCCTTACTCCATAGGGGACCGAACTTGACTCCTGTGAAACAAGCGGCTAGGAAGTTCAGACCCGCACAACTTATCACTTGAGGCATAAGTTGGCTGCCAACTTTATCCGAACTGAGAAGCATCCAGATTGGTTAGCAAAGGTCGTGCTGATAAAGAAAAAGAATGGGCAGAACGCAGCCCATACAGCTAGCGGGGAGGATGGCACTACTGATAATGACTTAGTAAGCATCCCTTTCCCCAACTTGGAATAGTCTTTCCTGTTTCTGGATTTCTTGGCATTGTCTTCAAACAGACCTTTATCTTCATCTCCTGACATCTTACTCCGTAAACATTCACTGTGGAGGACTACGTAGACGCTCCAGTGTATGGAAGTGTTGCTGTTTTAGAAGTGCAAGCAGGGGAGGACGAGCATGACGCTTTATGTGAGTGCACTTTCTGCATGTACCTTTAGGATATGTTGATTTGGTTAGTTGGTTTATTTCAGTTGGAGTTTTATAAACAATGTAAAGATATTTATTTACGTTTTGGTATTTGAATAATCAGATAATTTATTTTATTTATCAATAGAATACTCAGTTCATTTATATTAAAACTTCTGCTGTATTTATTTACATTCTGATTATGGTTATGTGCAATGGTTTGTATTAGTCCTAATGTGAACCATTGGTTTAATGGCAGTTCAATCACACTTCTGGTTCAGTCGAAATTGGGGTGTGACACAAATAAAAGAAAAAAAAATATGAGGATCGAGCAAACACACAAACACAGGATTTATCATGGTTTAGAACTCCAACGTGGAATGCCTACCTCTATCCATTGAAACAGAGAATTTCTTTATTCCCACTAAAACTTTAGAGCTCTCTCTACCTCACAAAGTATTTTCTTTTGTTCTCTCTTATCTAGGATTTTTTCAATAGAGACAATATATAGGCTATTTAGAAACCTTAATCCCACACAATTACAGATTAACCCCTTGTATATGTAATGGACCTAAACTCAAATACAAATATAACTCTAATAACTAGGTGGATCCCACAGAATACAAGACACAACCCAACACATACAACATCGTTTCAATCCCAAGTGTCCTTATGTTATAAAATTTACATAATTACAGAATGATCCCTTGAATCATGATAAAGGAAGACTTTATTAAGGCTCCATTTCTTTTCATGTAAAATGGTATAAAACAAAAATATTCATATAAAATAATACTTAATATGTTTGTTTTAATGTAAAATACAAAGAAATGCATTAAAATAAGTAATAATTCATGTAAATATTATTTGTGTGAAAAATTTCAGTATAAAACAAAGAGTGACTAACATGGAGGTTGAAGACTGTGAAAAATCCACTCTGATACCATGTAAAGTTTCAAACTAAAAAATCTATACCGGTAAATGGAGAGACTCATTAGTATATAAGAGGATCGAAGACTATTTGGTAGTCAAAGTGGATTATATGCCATACTACACACTCTAATATACAAAAAAAAAAAAAAAAAATGACATTACCATGATGTTTATGTAAAGCAAGGAGGAAAGCATTTAAATAAAGGGAAATTTACTCGGACCTTCCCTCGACAATTGGTTTACTACTCAGATCTACCCTATGTCTTTTGGACTTACAGTCCACTACCTTCTTGCTAATGGTGTTAACTTAAATATTTGATGGACAAAAATACCCTTCAAAATTACAATACATAAAGGGACATTTTCTTCTTCTCCATTCTTTCATCTCATTTTATGTTGGCTATCTTCTACCTCCACGGTTTCTGCTGCTTCTTCTCCAATCGCTATCATCTTCAATCAAGCTTCTCCATCTCCATCTGTGAGCTACTTCAGGTAGGTATCCACTCTCTTTCTCTCTTCTCTCTCTCTCTCTCTCACTCCACCCATGGTATGTGACCATTGTAATGGAAACTTAAGGTTTCCCAAAAAGTTAAAGAGCGGAGGAAGAAGGCACTACTAAAGTTAAAGGATCAGTACTAGAGAGAGATGGATCAGTGGCAACGTATGTCCCACAAGCTTCAGGCATGGATAATAGGACCCAACCACAACCATCTGCTTCATCATCGTCCTCCGTGGAGTCTGCTAAGCCAGCACCCCCGGAATTTGAGTCCACTTGTCGCCAATTGATCGACCACCTACTCATACAAATTACCTTCGCATAATCATTTCCTTATTTGGCTTACAATTTTGACTTTAGCACCCCCTACAACCCAATAAGAAAAAGAAGAAAAAGAAAAATCCTTGAAAAAAAAAACCCTCCATGTTTTTTCGTTTATCTTCTCTTAGTTACAGAAACGGAATAAATATCCTTTACGGTTGTAGGTCCTCTATGCTTACCCTCTGATGGAAGCAAGTTGAGAGCTTTCGTAGTTGAATTGATCTACATTAATGCTTGAAATGCTATATAATTCAGGATCTTGGGGCAAAATCGGAATTTCCTTAAACATGACTCTTTTTGCTTCCTTCGAGAATTGGCAAGGAAAAATAGACGTTGGATTATTAGACTTAAGCTTAAGTATCTTGAGTAAGGGAAGGAAGAGGGGTGTGGAAGAAGAAAAACGAAAATGTGTATTATATCTAGTCTTTATTCACACACTCTTTTTTGAGTATCCTCTAAGTGAAGAGTATTACAATAATTGATTTAAGAATTTAACTTCGTAGGTGGAAGCATAGTGATACGAATGGTATTAGAAATGGTTATTTCGAGGGTGGTCGACCTCCTAGAAAGAGAGACGAAGAAGAGAAGAAAACAGAGGAAGAGGAGATTAGACTAATGTTCGCTGCCTTTCTATTCATATCTCTCCTCATTATATAGCTGATGACAACTCATCAAGGGCCTACCTATTTCTGTTACAACATCCTACTCAGAAACTTTCCCTTCTATTATAACCTCTTACAATTATTTTACCACGTATCATTCCTTATATGTAATTACCAACACATAACTATATCATTGCCATCCCCATATCCGAGAACATTGTCCTTAAGTTTTTGCCCAAGGATCAGTCGGAAGGTTGGTACTGTCGTCGAAATCTGTTTCTCCAGCTTGTTCATCCAACTGCTCAAGTGCTCAAGAAGATTGCTAAATGCAGCAAGCCGCAGACTATTTCGTTGGGATCCAATCTTTTGGTATATGTTATGAGAGCACATTTGGGGGCTAGGATTTTTGTGAGATGAGATCTCATCGCAGAAAGTAATCTTGTTACAGGCCCATTGAACCATGATCCCTATCATCCATTTCCCCTTCTCATGGTCAAAGTTGGGATGAGACTTTTTAACCAGCTTCCAAGCAAACTCTAACAGTATTTGGAGCCCAAGAGTTGCCATTACTGAGGCAAAAACAATGATCACCATGGGTTGCACCCACTTCTTGCCTATAGGGTAACAATTGGGCTTTCGAATGGCCATGATAGTAAACCATAAAATGAAACCAGATAAGAAATCTAAGAGAGAGTCTAATGGCGATGCAATCACTGCTATCGAACTGCATGCAATTGAAGCGTATACTTTTGCTATGTAAAGGATCAAGTTCGCTATGTTTGATACGTACTTTGCTGTCTTTTCGCCTTTTGCCAACTCCTCTTCAACCTCTGTGAGGGTTGCAGGCAGACATGCAAGAAGGACTTGGGTAGTAATCCACCAGAGCGATCGAACAGTTCTGCAATCTTCGAAGGTCTTTCGGGCCAGGCGAATGCTGGTGTAGTCGACAACAACGTGCTTCCTCAACACATAAGCATGCACCCCCATCCCAAAAGAAAGAGCCCCCAAGCCGGCACAAGCACATATAACGATCTGTAGTATAAACCCATCTGCAGGGAACAAATTCTAGGCTTCAATGAAAAGTTATAACGCAATGACAGATTCTCCAGACTGGGCATACCCATCAATAATAAAATTCCATGAGACTATGCTACCTTCAGACACTCTATCAAACACCTTCTGTGCTAAATCCAAATGTCCACAATGGGCATCGAAAGGAATGAGGCTGTTACTTATGTACCTGTGAGTATCAAGCCTAAGTTTCACAATATGTGCATAAGTCCCAATTCGTTCATATGGAATATCCACGGTTGGAGCGTCGATTTGGTCTCCTTCCTCCTGTTGAGGAACTGATTCCAGATTCTTCTCCATGACTTGGTATACCTTAGCCTTGTAAGCTTACCATCGTAAACTGAAGGAGATTTTTGTAGTGCTCTTCATTGACCATCATTAAAAGCCCAAGTCCTATAGACGGTTAGACCCACAGAAGAGGCCTCTCGAAAGATTTCACTGACCTTGCCCCTAGTAGATTGATCAACGGAAAATACCATCAACCAGTAGGTATTGACCACATTAATGTAAAAAGGGCTGATAGTTAATAAGGAACTGGTGTCCTTTCTTCTCCACCATTCTCCACTCATCACCATCAGTATCATCCAATTCATAAATTCGTTGTAGCCACTGTATGATTGTGTTGGAACCTTGGCCAATGTTGAGCAGTTCATGGGCAGTTCCAAGTATGTTGTCATTGTTGGCAACCATGGTTTGTATATGTGTAATCCAGTGACAGTATGGGCAGTCTGACAATTCTCCAATTCAAGATAGTGGCAGTATGGGCAGTCTGGTAATTCTCCAGTTCAAGAGGAAAGAAAACAAAAGAGAGAGAAGATGAGGAGAGAGAAAGAAGAGAGAGAAAGAGGAGAGAGAAAGAAGAGAGAGAATGTGGGCTGTGTGTGTCATACCCCAATTCTGACTGAACCAGAAGTGTGAGTGAACCGTCACTGAACCAACGGTTCACATCAGGATCTCATAAGACCGTGTCCATTCATACAAACCACTGCACATAACCATAATCAGAATATAATAAAATACAGTGGAAGTCTTAAATTAAATGAACTGAATTCTCTATTGATAATTTAAATAAAATATCCAATTATTCTCCACATTAAAACATAAATAAATATCCTTACATCAATTGTAAATCCAACTGAAAATAAATAATTTAACTAAACAAATCCTAGAGGTAAACACAGAAAGGGCATTCGCATAAAGCGTCATGCTCGTCCTCTCTTGCTTGCACTTCTAAAGCAGCAACAACTCCATACGTCGGAGCATCCATGTAGTCCTCCACAGTATAACCTGCATCAACATCTAAAACATGTATATATATATATATATATATATATATATATATATATATATATATATATATATATATATATATATATATATATATAATATATATATATATATATATATATATAAATATATATATATATATATATATAAAACACATTAGTTCAAGCCGGACAATGTAACAAACATATGCATGAGTAACATTCACATTATGGTCTGATTTTAGGTTTGCAATGTGCTATAGAAAGGATTGCCAGCCACCGCACCTCTATACACAAGTGTGTGAAGTCGTCCAATGGATCAAATACCACTGTCGTCCCACATGCACCCACCATGGAATAGAGATAGAGCTAAAGCGTCCGGATCAAACACCGCCAACACTTCTCCTGATACCCTACCCATACCAACACTCAAACACCGCCAACACTTCCCCTGATACCCTACCCATACCAACACGTAAGCCCCTATTGGTGAGGACTTGCAAATTGGACTCGCAACTAACCAATCCTATATGTCATCACAGTAGACCCTATCCCAGCACAGCTCCCTACGGCATAGAGATAGAGCTAGAGTCTAGTGGCCAGGCCGGAGACCACAGTGCCACTTCCTCCCCCTGATACCCTACCCGCACCAAGCATGCTAAGACAGAACGATACGAAAAGGTGCTAATGTGAGGAATGATCCCAGACCCGATCCCAGGCCCTTCCCATTCCACACACCAACGAAAATAATCACATGCCTAACAGTCACATCCTAGCATAGCGAGTATGCATGAACAATAATAATAACTGAAAGTAAAGATGACATGCGAGTATGCACAAACACCATTCCATAGAATCATAGTTTTTAGCAACATTTTACTATTATTAAATTATTAGGGTTTAGGTCTGATTCCCTTACCTGACGCTTGATTGATAGCTTGCTCCGCGTCACAGAATCCAAACTTGCTATCACAAGGTCCTACACGATGTTAAGGTTAATTTAGAATAGTTTTTCTTAGGGTTTATGTTGGTCAGAAAACCAACAAGGTCAAAACACTCTTCACAGAGCAGATCGATCACGAGTACCGATCGCAGGTACCAGCCGCGGCACTGTGGGGATAGGTGTGACCGGTATGGTCGATCGGTCCCCACAGACCAGTCTCCAGGAGATACCGATCGCAGGTATCGGCCGCATAGGCTGCGACCGGTATGGTCGACCTGTATGTCTCTGGAAGACTATACACCCAGTTCTCGCCTTCCGTCGGTCACCCCCTATAGATTCTAGGGTTTCTCCTATACATTCTAGGTCTGAGTACTGAGTTAGAGTTGTTTCCAACTCCATTCAAGTCCTAGTTTCGATGATCTTCAACCTAGAACTTGAATCTAGGGTTTACCGACGGGATTAAGGTTTGACGGCAAAATATGGTTTAGATCAATACCTCGCCTTGCATGGTATTGATCCAATCATGACTAACCATTCTAGAATTCTTAACGTAGAGGAAGGTTTAAGCACTTACCGTTGGTTCACGGTAATGTGTTCTTCGTCCAAAGGCAATGGCGGCTCTTCCCTCTCCTTCCTTAGCTCCTTCTCCTTCTTCAATCCCTTTCTCTTCTCTAGGGTTTGTGAGGATCAATGAAAGGGATTTAAGGAGGTTTAGGGGTCCTTATATAGACTAGGGTTGAGTTTAGGAAGCCCCCTAACATTAAAAAAGTCCTTCGATTCAGAATTTAGAAAGTGGGACCCGTAGAGATCCATTTTTGGATATAAGTGGTCTACCTATGCAGGCATACCGGTCGACTAGTACCATCGACCGGTATGAAAAATATCATTTAGTCTGGTCCATTTTCATTCCTGGTTGTCATCCGCTCGTCCCGTCTGGCCCGATGATGATTAGAAGACCTGTTACGACATGAATTAAATGTTTAGATCGGGTTCATGGAGTGCGGGTCTTATAACTCCCCCACCCTTAAAAAAAATTTCGTCTCTAAAATTTGGATGTAGGTTTCACAACTCCCCCACCCTTGCAAAAAATTTTGGCCTCGAAATTTGTACGTACCTTGGTCGTCGAAAAGGTTAGGGTATTTCTTTCGCATCACATTCTCTTCCTCCTAAGTGATTTCTTCTACATCTTGGCTTTTCCAATGCACTTTTACATAATGGATATCTTTGCTTCGAAGATGTTGTACCTTTCGGCTTGTGAGCATGACATGTATTACTTCAAATGTCAAGTCCTCTGTCAAGTCTGGTGGGTCTGCTGTCAAGATGTGCGATGGTTCCCTGACGTACTTCTTCAATAAGAAAACATGGAACACATCATGAACGCTTGACATGGATGGTGGTAGAGCCAGTTGATATGTCACATTACCACGTCGGGTCAAAATCTCGTATGGTCCCATATACCTGGGGCATAGCTTTCCCTTCTTACCAAACAGTTTCAGACCTCGCATAGGTGATATCTTCAAGAATACCTTGTCACCCACTGCAAATTTCAGATCTCGACGTCGGTTATCAGCATAGTGCTTTTGTCGAACTTGAGCAGTCTTCACTCTTTCCTTAATTTGATCAATCACTCGACAAGTTTCTTCGACGAACTTCGGTCCTACAATCTTTCCCTCTCCCACCTCATTTCATAACAGAGGTGTATGACATTTCTTCCCATAGAGTGCCTCATATGGAGCCATTTGGATCATAGCCTGGTAACTATTATTATAAGCAAACTCGATAAGCGATAGCTTCTCATCCCAAGCTCCTTTGAAATCTAGGGCACATGCTTTGAGCATATCCCCCAAGATTTGAATAGTTCTTTTTTACTGCCCATCTGTCTGAGGATGAAAAGTTGTGCTAAACTTCAATTTGGTTCCCATAGCTTCTTGTAATCCTTCCCAGAACTTTGATGTAAAACGGGGATCTCTGTCAGATACTATACTCTTTGGGACGCCATGAAGTCTGACTATATTATCCACAAATAGCTTGGCCAACTTGTCCAAGGTATACTGAGGTCTGACAGCGATGAATCGAGCTGTCTTGGTAAGTCGATCGACTATAACCCATACTGCATCCATTGACCTTGGTGTCAAGGGTAGGCCAGTGATGAAATCCATTGTGATACAATCCCACTTCCATGTTGGCTCCGATAGTGGTTGTAGCAAACCTGCGGGTCTCTGCCTTTCAGCTTTAACTTGCTGGAAATTCAGACATTGGAATACGAATCGAGCTACATCAGTTTTCATACCCCTCCACCAATATAATCTTCTTAAATCATGGTACATCTTGGTGCTTCTTGGATGTATCGAATATGGGGTGTTATGAGCTTCTGTCATAATTCTATCTCTGATATTTGAGTTCTCACTCTCAGGTATATATAATTGTCCACGATACCTGAGTGCCTTGTCTGAATCCAAGGTAAAATCAAGGTTGCTTTTACCCTTCTCTAGATCTTCTTGCACAGTCTTGAGGTGTAGATCCTATAGGATTGCTACTTTGACCTCATCTATTAGATCCGATGAGATCTTCAAAGCTGCGAACATCAATGTGAACTTATGAATTAAGTTCTATTCCACTGGATCTCCTGCAGTCTCTAATATATACTCTTCATCATTCTCTATTGAGCCAAAGGCTGCAGCACACAATGCGATATTTGTTGTAAGACCCGTATAGAACTAACCGGGCTTACCACCTTATACCAGGTCTACCTATCATGGTCGAGCCAAGTGGACCAAGTGCGTGAAGAAAATCACAAGACCAGGTATGAGTCTAACCCAAAAAAAATAGTAAATGTGAGGGTAGGGTCGCATGCCTAAACAGGTAGGGTCGACCCCACCTCAACAAAAGTCCAACCCATGACTTTTTAGTCGTAGGGTCGCATGACTAAGAAGGTGTAGGGTCGACGGATCCTGCGACCCTACGTCCGACCCTACGATGATAGACAGAAATCGTAAATTAGGAAACTTTCCTAATTCCAAGGGGTTCTTTCCTAAACTATATGGGACTTATTTTGGAGGGTTTTCCTCTATAAATAGAACGTCCCTTAGCCTCTTTCACTCCTTTTAGAACCCTAATTGAAAGTGAGAGAAAGAGAAAGAAAAGGAAAAGAAGAAGAGAAGGAAAATTGTAGAAAAGACTAAGGAAGAGGAGGAAGTTCAGAGAAACCTCTGAATCTCAGCCAACCTCAGGTATGAACCTAATTTCCTTCATAAATTAAGAGCTTAGAATAGATTATGAGGAAGTTAGGATTAAGAGAAACCCAAATCATCCATCCATGGACAAGTTCCAAAGGAATCCATGGAAGTAATCATCATAGGCAATGGAAAGTATGTAAAAATCATAGTTATGAGCCATAGAACATTCTTAGAATGGACCTACAAGACCACAGGATCGATCACATGCCCTCGGAAAGTCCTACGGAGGGTGTGGTCGCACGTTGGGTCGATTGGTATCCGACCCCACGTCCGACCCTACACCCTAGGGTCGCAGAAAATTGCTACCCTAGGTGCTACCCTACCTGCGACCCTACGTTTCCAGCTAGTCTAAATTTGTTAGAATTAATTCTAATTAAAATATATCGACTTGTTAGGCCTTTCTACTGATTTAAAAGTAATTCATAAAGCTTGAACGAAGACCTACACTCAATCAAAGGTGAGGGAACAAAATCTAAACTAATTGACTAATAATAAACTGTTTTTGTTTATTGAGTTCAATACCATGTATGATTATATGATTGTATGATTGTAATGTGCATATCACATGTCATATACTATTCCTGTTATTACTATTCATGCATATTTAATTCAGTTTATTTATAATATGATGATGATTGTGATGCTAGGAATAGGCATGTGAATGTATGTGTATGGTTAGTGTGCTTGAGGCGAGTGAAGCATCAGGGGGAGGACGTGACACTGTGGTTCATCCTGGTTACCAGACTCTAGCTCTATCTCTACTCAAGTCTTGTCCACTAACATCGTCGTATCGCCATTACCTTAGCAGAACTATTACGTCGTAGGGCATCAGGGGAGGTGGTCTCGGACCGTGTAGTCTCTGACTCTGCCGGGGGGCCTTAGCTCTATCTCTATGGATGTATTGAGGGATGCTGGGGTGAGGCCTTGGATACACTATTTGATATTAGGATTGGTTAGTTACGAGCCCAGTTTGCAAGCCCTCGCCAATAGGGACTTACGTGTTGGTATGGGTAGAGCATCAGGGGAAGTGTGATGCGGTGCAATCCTAAGCACTTTAGCTCTATCTCTATTCCATGGTGGGATGGATGTGGACGACAATAGTGTTTGATCCATTGGGTGGGCTTACACACCCTGTGTATAGAGGCGAAGCGGCCACCGAACCTTTCTATAACACATTGCAAACTTATGAACCAGACCAAAGATATGAATTGAATGCATGCATATGTTTGTTGCATTGTTTTGTTTGCTCACTGAGCCGTGATGTGTGCTCACCCTTTCGACGTCGAATATTTTTAGTTGATGATGCAGGTACCATAGGAGAAGAATATATAAAAGCTCCGATGTATGGACATGCGGCGGCGATGGACACTGAAGTTATGATGGAGTCGCATGATTCGTCATGCTAGTGTAACTCTTGTGTTTTCGATTAGATTTTATTCAATTTATACAGACGATGTAATTGATTAAATATTTTATTTATGTCTTAGTATCTTTTTGGAGATAATTGAATACTTAATTTATGTTATTATCTTTAGACTCTCAGTTCATTTAATATATAAGATTTCCGTTATTGTTTATTTACTCTGATTATGGTTTTGGGAGTGTATGGTTTAAGCAAACGGACACAGCCTATTCGAGATCCTGGTTGAACCGTTAGTTAATTAGCAATCCATCACACCATTCTGAATAGTGCAAAATTAGGGTGTGACATTTGTACTAGGTCCTGCCTCAGGTTTCAATGCCCACTTTCTGCTTAAGGCATCGGCCACAATGTTTTCCTTACCCGGATGGTACTGGATGTCATAATCATAATCCTTTAATAGCTCCAGCCACCTCCTCTGTCTCATATTCAGGTCCTTCTGAGTAAAAGGGTAAGTTAAACTCTTGTGATCCGACTTAATCTGAAAATTTTCACCATAAAGGTAGTGCCTCCACGTCTTGATTGCGTGAATGACCGCTGCTAACTCCAGATCATGCGTAGGATAGTTCTTCTCATGCTATTTCAACTGTCATGATGCGTAGGCAATCACCTGTTCTCCTTGCATCAACACACATCCAAGACCCAACCCTGAGGCATCCGTATATAGGGTAAACGGCAAGCCTGGTGCTGGGATGGTCAAGATAGGTGCAGAGACTAGTCTTGACTTCAAAGTCTGAAAGCACTTCTCACACTCATCTGTTCATATGAATTTTTCTCCTTTCTTGGTTAGTCTGGTAACTGGAACAGCGATTCTTGAGTAGTCTTCCATGAATCTTCTATAGTAACCAGCCAATCCAAGGAAACTACGAATCTCCACAACCGATTTCGATGCATCCCATCCTACTATAGCTGTGATCTTGCTTGGATCTACCTTGATACCGTCTGCAGATACTACGTGACCCAAGAAGGCCACTTCCTTCAGCCAAAATTCACACTTCTTGAATATGGCGTAAAGCTTCTCCCTTCTCAGCTGTTTTTAGGGCTGCTCTCAAATGTGTTGCATGAGCCTCCCTGTCCTTTGAGTAGAACAAGATGTCGTCAATGAATACGATGATCGAAGTGTCCAACATGTCATGAAATACTTGGTTCATCAGTTCCATGAACGACGCTGGAGCGTTAGTCAACCCAAACGACATTATCAAGAACTCATAATGCCCATACCTTGTGTCCTGAAAGAAGTTTTTGGAATATCTCCTGCCTTGATCTTCAATTGGTGGTACCCTGATCTAAGATCAATCTTCGAGAAAACCTTTGCACCCTACAACTGGTCGAACAGATCATCGATCATAGGCAAAGGATATCGGTTCTTGATGGTTAACTTGTTCAACTTTCGATAGTCGATACATAATTGTACGCTACTGTCCTTCTTCTTTACGAACAATACAGGTGCTCCCCATGGCGATATGCTTGGTCGTATTAAACCCTTATCCAGTAGCTCTTGTAATTGGGTCTTCAACTCTTTTAATTCTGTAGGGGCCATCTTGTATGGTGCCTTAGACACCGGTGCCGACCCTGGCATGAGGTCTATCATGAACTCTGTAGCCCTGTCTAGAGGTAGACCTAGTAGATCTTCTGAAAATACATATGGAAACTCTCGTACCACATCTAGATCTTCCATCTTTGGTACCTCTGCAGTGATGTCGACCACAGACACTAAGTACCCCACTCCTCCCTTCTCTAAGCATCTCTTAGCTTTTAGGGTAGAGAGGATCAGCTTCCGCTTCCTAGGTAACTTGGTTCTAGTGAAGCTAAACTCCTTTCCCTTCTCATCTTTAAACATAAGTTTTCTTTCACCACATAATAAGCTAGCTGAATGATGGCCTAGCCAATCCATTCCCAAGATGACGTCAAAGTCTGTCATCTCAAGTTGAACCAGATTTGCTTCTAGGTTTCGACTCTCAATACTAACTGTACACGGCCCATGGCATTCATTCAATGCCACTTCTACTCCCAACAGAGAGCGAACTATCAAGCTTGGGATTAAATACTTGATAGGTAACTCCATTCGCTTCCCAAAAGACATAGAAACAAAGGAGTGCGTGGCCCCAGAGTCAAAGAGTACTCTGGCGGGTACACTAGCAATATTTACAGTTCCTGAAATTTAATTATTCTTTAGTTTTACATGCTCACACATAACAAAATAGTAAGCAAAATAGTAAGGGACGGAATCATACCAGTAACCACATCAGGTGATGCGGCTGCTTCCTCAGTGGTGACTACGAATATCTTTCCTTGCTGTGGCAGTTGCTTCTTAGGTAGAGTACAGGTCTTTGCATAATGACCCAATTGTTGACAGTTGAATCATTTGACATTTGGGTTTTGTCCAGATAACTGTGACGGTGGTGGTGCAGTAGTATTCCTTGTTGGCACCACAACAGACTGAGCCCTGTATGGAAAGAATGGTCTAGTGTTTCCTCCACCCGAAGTCTCAGTAGTAGGCCTCTTTAGTCCCCTGTTTTGAGCAAAGAAGCTGTCTCTTTGGCTTGATTCAATTATCCTAGCAATATGTACAGCCTCGTTATACACTTTCTTCTCTAAATCCAAGACGTGCTCTTGGATACTTCCTCATAATCCCATGGTGAACCTGCGGGTCTTGGTTTCTTTCTCTTGCATACTTATTGGAGCGAAGAAAAACAGCTCTTCATACCTCTACTGGTACGCATCAACAGTCGACTGGGATTGTTGCAGATTTAAGAATTCATTCTCCATTTGATCTTGAAAGCTCTTCGGAAAGTACTTATCAAAGAAAGCTCCCTTGAATATTTCCCAATTGATCTGAGTGTGCTTTGTCTCCAAGTATGTCCGGGTAAAATTCCACCAGGCATTAGCGTCTTCCTTGAGCATGTGCGTAGCAAACAACACCTTCTCATCCTCCATGCAAGTCATTAGATGGAAGTTCTTCTCCATCTCAGCAACCCACTATGCAGGCCATAGTGGTTTTCCTGGTTTTCCTGTAAAGGTAAGGGTTTTCAACTTCAAAAACCTATCCACCGCTCGGCTTAGGTCATTCTGCCCCTGTGCATTTGTTCCATACCATGGTGGTGGGTACGGATAGATCCCTTGATAGGCAGACGACGTTGAAAATTGGTGTGGTGGTTGTAGACTCTGTTCTTGGCCCATCGGCCCAGTACTACCATCCATTGGCAGTGTGGTGTTATTTCCCCCAGACTCAGGCGTACCTTTTGTAGGGATATATCCTGTGGCCTGAACATCTTCAGTATCTCATTGAAGAATGCTTTCTGCTAAGCTTCCATCTGATAAACCAAATTTGTCACAATTGTCTCCGAGTTAGTGTCAGGAGGGCCTGGCAGATTTGTTGGTGCTCTGGGACTCTGCCCTTCTCCACCTTCAGGGTTTAGGTTTTGCTCATCTACAGTTCCTGTTTCCACATAGTCCTCGGCTTGACGCACCCTTGAGTGGTGACGCTTTCGTGAGCCTCTACGACCCGTTTCCACCTACCATCTCAGATTAGTTTTTCCTGCTTGGATCTAAGAAGAAGACATAACACATGAGGTATAATCGAATAGTCATAATAGTGTTAGTCTTTAACAAGTGCAAGGCGAAACTCGTAAGGAAACTTAAATCGAAATTTTAAAAATTTTCTCAAAATTTTCTGAGCTTGGAATACATGTCCGGTCGCAACATACTGGTCGCGGCACTGTGTATGGTAGTGCGACCGGTATGTCTAGGCAGACAAACCTCTCGGAGTTCCCAAGAGGTACCGGTCGATGTACCAGTCGCAGCCCCGTAGAGTATGGCGTGACCGGTATAGTCGACCGGTCAGGAATTTCCTCCTGGCCGAGAGGTACCGGTCGACATACCCAGGGGGTACCGGTCAATCGGTATATGCAAAATTGTCGACCGGTATGCCCTAAAATGCCTTTAAAGTCGTGAAAAGTAAGTCTTTTCTCACTTTTCTTCCTTCCATTCTCTCCGGTGGCGATTTCTCTCTGACTTGATGAGTTGCTACAGTCCGACCGGTGACCTTAGAAGCGATTTTCTTCCGATCAAGACCTTGAACATCGTCTCTAAGTAAGTTTATTCCTTCCTTTCTTCCTTTTTACATCGTTTCTTCATGGTTTCTTGCCCAAAAACTAGATTTTTCTTGGTTTAGAAGATTCTAACCGTAGGAACTCTTTTCCTTCGGCTAAAAAAGAGTTTAAGGACCTCTATGAGCAAAAGCCCTCAATCTATTTGAGGTTCCACCGTATAGTTTTTCTAAAAATCGAATTTTTTTGGTTTTTGACCTAGGTTTTGGTAAAAAAATCGATTTTTTTTCTTGTAATTGCTAAATTTCTTGCTTGCTTGATGATTATTTGGTTTCCATATGATGTTAGATTGTTACGTAAGTCCTCTTACCCAAATTTTTAGGTGATTTTGAGGCTTTTTCTTAAATTACTGTCGTTATGCTGCCGAAATTTCAGAAATTCTAACCAAATTCTCATTATTTTGTTTTTGTTTTGTAGTTCAAAATATCTCAACGTCGTGGTGCTGGTAAACATGCATTCGGTCCTGGCATGAACCTTTCGCACCCGCTGGTTCCGCAGTTCGATGAGCGGTGGTTTCGTTCTGTGGCGGCGCAAGCCCATTTTTTCTTGTTTGAAGAGAAGAACATCGAGTCAGGGCGATGTGCAAACTTGGAGCAGCTACAACGATTTGACGTTGAAGCGGCCTTTCGTGATCTTGGGTGGTTACCCGTCATTACTTACACAGTGACTACCTGTCCCAACCTAGTCAAACATTTCTACGCCAACCTGGAGGTCTAGGTAAATGTTAACGACTTTAGTCGTGGCAGGGACCTCTGCATAACCAGCTTTGTCAAAGGTGGTCCCATATCCTTTGACACTCACCAACTTGCTGATCTTTTGGGGATTCCAAATGATGGTGACTTGGTTTACTGCGCCCCCAAGATGAAGGGCTTTCTTACTGATGATCTACGCCAGGAGGTTTCAAAGCAGATCCTTAACCCAGGAGCCCCCATGAAAGCTGCTAGCTTGAGACCTGTTCCTCGGGTATATTGTCGCATCATCCAGTATGACATTGTTCCTCAGAGCGGCCACTACAGTGAGTTGTCTCAGCTCACCCAGTACTTGACTTACTACATCTGCACTAGGGAGCGGGTCTATCTCCCTTACATTATTATCAGGACCATGCGTCAAGCTACTCTGTCCGATCAAATCAGTAACCTTCCTTATGGCCGGCTTATCACTACTCTTCTGCGGCGCTTACGGGTGGACATGAGGGATGAGATTGCGATCGAGGACACTATGACCTCAGACATTGACTGGGATGCCATTGTCTGGATGAGGATGGACAATCTGTCCATCAGTGATGAGGAGCTAGAGGCTCGTCCTCGTCCGCTTAAGAGGGTAGCAGCAGCGGCAGCAGCAGTAGCAGCAGCAAATGCGGCTCATGCAGAAGAGGCAGGGGATGATGGTGATGATGATTAGATGGAGGACATTCCAGCACCGGCACCGCAGCCCATACCTGCAGCGGGACCATCCCAGTCTCCTCCCGATATCGTTATGGGTATGTTTATGGAGATTTGGGATGCCCAGCGTGAGATGAGCTGTGACCTAGGGCACCTTTCTCGCAGCCTCAGAGTCACGCAGGAGCAGGTACACTGGCTCAGGGTAGCATATGAGCGTGATTATGACATTGCTGACCCTATTCCTCCTATGCCCCCAACCCCATGATAGGCCACTTTATTTTTCTCTCCTCCTAATACATTGACTTTCATAACAGGGTAACTGCCCGGTTTGTGGATTGTACCCTGTGGCATAATTAACTCTTGATACTCTTTAGATATTTTTATGTTTATACAATTTTTTTTTGCTTGTTATGGTAATTCATGATCATTCTGCTTGTCACTATGGTTTCCTCACTAGAGCATGTGTATTTATTAATTCCACCTTTAGTATAATACATTATGCTCCTTAGTATTTAGTTTCAGGCATCAAACAAGTGCTTAAGGTGCATTTTTATTAAGACTTTAAAATTTTTCCTATCCCAGTTCATTGACTCAGTCAAGTGCATGTATGGTCTGTTAGACAGAGCCCAATGGCTCTGATACCAAGTTGTCACACCCTAATTTCGACTGAACCAGAAGTGCGAGTGAACCGTCACTGAACCAATGGTTCACACTAGGATCTCAATAAGATCGTGTCCACTCATACAAACCATTGCACATAACCATAATCAGAATATAATAAAATACAGCGAAAGTCTTAAATTAAATGAACTGAATTCTCTATTGATAATTTAAATAAAATATTCAATTATTCTCCACATCAAAACATAAATAAATATCCTTACATCAATTGTAAATCCAACTGAAAATAAATAAATAAACTAAACAAATCCTAGAGGTATACGCAGAAAGGGCACTCGCATGAAGTGTCATGCTCGTCCTCTCCTGCTTGCACTTCTAAAGCAGCAACACCTCCATATGTCGGAGCATCCATGTAGTCCTCCACAGTATAACCTGCATCAATATTTAAAAAATATATATATATACAGGGTGAGTTCACAACTTAGCTCAGTAAGACAATCAGATAATGTAATAAACATATGCATGAGTAATATTCACATTATGGTTTGGTTTTAAGTTTGCAATGTGCTATAGAAAGGATTAGCGGCCACTGCACCTCTATACACGAGTGTGTGAAGCCGTCCAATGGATCAAACACCATTGTCTTCCTACATGCACCCACCATGGAATAGAGATAGAGCTAAAGCGTCCGGATCAAACACCATAAACACTTCTCTTGATACCTATCCATACCAAGACGTAAGCCCCTATTGGTGAGGGCTTACAAACTGGGCTCGCAACTAACCAATCCTCTATGTCATCATAGTAGGCCCTATCTAGCACAGCTCCCTATGGCATAGAGATATAGCTAGAGTCTAGTGGCCAGGCCAGAGTCCACAGTGCCACTTTCTCCCCCTGATACCCTACCCACACCAAGCATGCTAAGACAGAACGATACGAAAAGATGCTAGTGTGAGGAATGATCCCAGACCCCAGGTCCTTCCCATTTCACACATCAACGAAAACAATCACATGCCTAACAGTCACATCCTAGCATCGCGAGTATACATGAACAATAATAATAACTGAAAGTAAAGATGACATGCGAGTATGCACAAACACCATTCCATAGAATCATAGTTTTTAGCAACGTTTTACTGTTATTAAATTATTAGGGTTTAGGTTTGATTCCCTTACTTGACGCTTGATTGATAGCTTGTTCCACGTCACAGAATCCAAACTTGCTATCACAAGGTCCTACACGATGTTAAGGTTAAATTAGAATAGTTTTTCTTAGGGTTTACGTTGGTCGAAAAACCAACAAGGTCAAAACACTCCTCACAGAGTAGACCGGTCGTGGGTACCGATCGTAGGTACCGACTGTGGCACTGTGGGAAAGGTGCTACCGGTATGGTCAATCGGTCCCCACAGACTAGTCTCCAGGAGATACCTGTCGCAGGTACCGATCGCATAGGGTGGGACCGGTATGTCTCCGGAAGACCATACACCCGGTTCTCGCCTTCCGTCGGTCACCCCCTATAGATTCTAGGGTTTCTCCTATACATTCTAAGTCTGAGCACTGAGTTAGAGTTGTTTCCAACTCCATTCAAGTCCTAGTTTCGATGATCTTCAACCTAGAACTTGAATCTAGAGTTTACCGACTGGATTAGGGTTTGACGGTAAAATATGGTTTAGACCAATACCTCGCCTTGCATTGTATTGATCCAATCATGACTAACCATTCTAGAACGCTTAACGTAGAGGAAGGTTTAAGCACTTATCGTTGGTTCGCGATAATGTGTTCTTCGTCCAACGACAATGGCAGCTCTTTCCTCTCCTTCCTTAGCTCATTCTCCTTCTTCAATCTCTTTCTCCTCTCTAGGATTTGTGAGGATCAATTAAAGGGATTTAAGGAGGTTTAGGGGTCCTTATATAAACTAGGGTTGAGTTTAGGAAGCCCCCTAACATTAGGAAAGTCGTTCGATTCGGAATTTAGAAAGTGGGACCCGTAGAGATCTGTTTTTGGATCTAAGTGGTCTGCCTGCGCAGGCATACTGGTCGACCGGTACCATCGATTGGTATGAAAAATATCATTTAGTGTGGTTCATTTTCATACCTGGTTGTCATCCGCTCGTCCCGTCTGGCCTGGTGATGATTGGAAGACATGTTACGACATGAATTAAAGGTTTGAATCGGGTTCATGGAGTGCGGGTCTTACAGTGTGGGTCCCATCTGAGGTGGCCTGGCCAGCATGGCAGCCAGCGGCACCAGGCCATGCCGCGTGCACAGCAGCACAATAGTAGAGCCATGCCGCGCGTACAACAGCACAGCAGCAAAGCCATGTCGTGTGCACAGCAGCAGAGCCATGCAGCGCGTATAGCAGCACAGCAGCAGAGCCATGCCGTGCACACAGCAGCACAGCAGCAGAGCCATGCCACGCGCACAGCAGCACAGCAGGCCAAGCCATAGCACAGCATAGCCCAACAAAGCAGACCGTGCAGAAGCACAGCCCAGCCCAGCCATGCCGCGCATAGCACACCAACTAGCAGCCAGCAATACCAACCAGCAAAAGGGTCGCGTGCGCTCGCGCAAGAAGCCCGCGCATGCACCATCGAGACACCCGCGAGGTGTTCGACCTTATGCCCAAGAGAGTAGGGTCCTTAAGTAGGGTCCTAAGGACCCTACTGGAGTTTTTCTCTGAATCGGCCCTTAACAAAGGTTACAGAGGCCATTTTTTATGGTCTCAGGGGTATTTTTGGAAGTCTATAAAAGGTTGGATTCGAAATGGACAGCCAGGCATATGCCACGCATCCTAGATTCAGATCCAATGGCTCTCAAAAAGGTGGGATCTGGTGTGCTGCAGTCGCTCCGTCAAGATGCTCCCGCGAGCATTAAGATTGGCCGGTAGTAGGATATTAATGTGAGCCACATCGAATAAAAGTGGCTCAATGATTTGGTGCTATCGCGCATATGATGCGCTGATTTGTAGGATTCTAATCCAGCAGATAGGATAGCCGCCGATCGTATCTGACGCGATGGATCCAGATCGAACGGTCAGGAGTCTTTCCCGCCTCCATCTGACAGTTCCAGCAGCCTAAAATGAATGATGTCATCTGCGCCAATCGGATTTCGACAACGTTGTACGGTGGGACAGTGGCGGCGGCGCTACCATGCATCGCGCCGCATGGAATCAACTCTGATGATTCCATTTAGAGTGTTTTTATTGGCCGATCTTCTGCTGGCCATATCTTGCCGTCCGATCTCTAATTTGGGCGTATAATATATCGATCTGAAGGGAATTTGAAGATAAATCTTTCCAAACTAGTTGGAGCTCGAGAAGAAGAAGGATAAGTGCGATTTTAGGGCAAAAAACCTTGTTGGAGCTTTAATTAGCTATGTTTGACCTCCACCTACTCTGTGCGGCCTTTAATGCTTCATTGAAGCTAGGGTAGAGTACTGAGACAATGTATTGAGTATCCATTGGAGTCATGGTGATGAGAAATGACTTGTATAGCAAACGAAGAGATCGATAAGCTTGCACAGTGAGCTCTACACCTGTTGTGAACAAGCGGGGAAGGTAACCTCGCACTCAAACCCTCATAGTGATGAATATGATAAATGGGATGGGTTTGTAATTATTAAATGCTTCATATGTATAGCCTGTCAAGTCGAGTCCTGATAGGTTTGTGGGTAGTAGCTTATATTCAAGTTGCAGCTTGTCTTACCTGGTGGTGTAGCACCTTGCTGTTGTAGCAATCAAAAACTATCAATTAAAGTTGTGTATCGGGTATAATACGAAACCCTGGTTAGGGTATTACCCCGTGGACTAGCCATCACAGTGAGTGATCGGTGAACCAAGTTACATCTTGTGTTGTGAGTATATATGTGATTGTCTATGTGTGTGGAATAGAAGTCTATGTGCTGCAGGCCTGGGTGTACACACTTGGCAGGCCAAGCCCCTGGTATTGATACCTGTGGGTGTGTGGTTGGTGTGTGTACGAAATGTGTTTGACAAATTGGCAGTGAGAAAAATCCATTTGACAGCTCAAGGCAGTACACAGTGAACAACAGCTCTTGGCAGCAGTTTCCAAAGCAGTAGGTCAGATCATCTTAGTAGGAATATTTTTTAAGGCACTGATTCACCCCCCCTCTCAGTGACTACCTGGGATCAACAGATTGGTAATATTTTGGTGCCACTGAAATATTAGCGTCTTATTTGCCCCTGTATTTGTCAAAAAATTTGGAAAGATGCTTAAGTTCGTTGGCGAAAGAAGGATCAGAATCGCGGAAGACAAGTGAAGCTGCCACCATCGCCGTTGCAGTTTCCCTGGCGATATCAGATATAGGGTTGTTCTTGTTGATCTTGTGTGCAGTTCAATCTGTCATCATATCCTCCGGCCGTAGCCAGCAGTAGTGGTCACTCTCATAAAAAATCCCAAGCAACCCATCATACACAAGGAGGAAAAGATGTTGAGATTTGCAACGGGTCTTGATGTGGATTGCTCGACCTAGTCATAGCAGAGAATCCCCTGTCCAGGTGATTTCGCATCGCAGCATTGGTTTCCAGGAAGAAAGAAGAGGCGCCAATAGCCGATGATGAAAAAGCCGAAGTTAAAGAAGATCCAAACGGTGAAGGAGCCTGTTCGTAGAAGGCTTTGATGCCGGCGACGGTCCGATCAACAAACTTAGAGGGAATACCATGGTTGGCGATCTGGAAGGAGCTTGTCTTACTGGAGGCATCGCAGATCTGGTCACTGATGTTAGCTCTATGATCCAACTCAAAGCCAGAGAGATCATCGGTGGGGATGAGAGTAGATGCAGAAAGAGATTCAATAACAAAACCAGATCCAAATAGGAAGTGGCGGAAGCTGATGTAACAGAGTCAAAAAGTAATCCAAAGCTGGGGCTCGACATTGAAGATGCCGAAGATGATTTCGATGTTTGATTAGCTACCAAAGTAGATCAAGATTGGGAGTCGGCAACTGAGGAAGTCTGGATGAGCTTGGTGAGCGCATCTTGTGGATCATCGAAACCAGAACTCCCAAAACAAACCTCAAACGATCGAGTGAAGTCCGTCCATGTGGAGAACGGAAGTGCGGTGTATCCCCTGGAACCATCGAAGGGTGGCACCATCCATGTAGAAGGAAGCGATCAGCAAGTGTTGGTCGTCGACTGCAATGTGAAAATCAAAGAACCAACTCGCCTTTGATATCTAGCCGACGGGATCCACTCCATGAAAGCGGAGAAGGTGTAGCGGAATGCTAAGGGTTTGAATTCCTTCTGCCATAGAAAGCTGTCAGTGAAAGCACTAATGATACGAATCGTATCAGAAATGGCTACCTCAAGGGTAGCCGACCTCGTAGAAAGAGAGACTAAGAAGAGACGAATATAGAGGAAGAGGAGATTAGACTAATGTTTGATGCCTTTCTATTCATATCTCTCCTCGTTATATAGCCGATGACAACTCTTCAAGGGCCTACCTATTTCTGTTACAACGTCCTACTCATAAACTTTCCCTTCTATTATGACCTCCTACAATTATTTTACCATGTATCATGCCATATATGTAATTATCAACCCATAACACATAGGAAGCCATTCTGTAGGATCTTTCAAACGTTTGTGACATGGTTAAAACCTTGCATTAAGGTACAAGAGGAACGCCTAAAGCAGTCCTTCATCGATCTCCCAATATGGGCCACCCCCTCAATTTTTTGATAGCACTCTTCGTTGGAGAAGAACCTAGAATTGAGAAAAACGTAGAAATGAGAATGACCCTGTTGACATCAGTGTTTGTTGTTTACACTAAAGGGTATTTAGGTAATTTTAGTTTATTCAGAGGTATTATTGTCTTAATAAAAAATTTTCCGTCAATTTTTAATGCCCACAACCTAACGGTGTGGATTATTCTGTTAAAAAATAATGTTTTAGGGGTGTTCTGTGTCCCTTTTCTTAAGAGATGATAGTTTTATGTATTAAATCAATTGTCAATGAGAGATAAGAGTAAATTTCTGTTAAATAAACTCAGGTTTTAAGAAAAATGATTCGTAAAAGCAGATGCTCCCACGAAATCAACATGGTAGAGAGTAGAAAATTCAAGTGTTCTATTTGTCCATTGACCAAATCTCGTCACCATAGTTAATTTCTTGAGTAACAAGTTTTCTCTAGACACGTGGAGTCATGTAAATGATTATATTAAGGACTTTTTATATATTTAGATAGAGCATGTTGGGATCCCATGGACCAATATATTAATGTGCCAAGCTGCAATTTGTTTTGGTTAATTGGTTCCTAGAGAAGTAGATGACTTAGAGAGACAGAGAGAGAGAGAGAGAGAGAGAGAGAGAGAGAGGATTACAGTAAAGTTACAGAGAAAGAGGGGTTAGCCTGTTCTATTATAATTTGTAAAACAATATTTTTTGTTTAGGTTTTCAAGCATTTGAAGTCCTTTCATTTAACTGATTCAACTCAATCCACTCGTCCTGAATCATAGGAGTCATTCTAATGATGAAGGATAATTAAATCATTTAATTTTAGAATAGTATATTTATCGAAAAAACTCTCACATTGCTAATGAGATTGAAATCCTGTGATCTTATATATGGAGAGCCCCTCTACTTACTAATTCGAACTTTTGAGTTGGAAACTTGACATGGTATCAGAGCTCCATGTTCCCTTTCATAATAACACTAAAAAGAAAGCCAAACCACTAAAATAGGGATGCCAAATGCACAAAAAGAAGGACTATATGTCACCCAAAAAGAGGAATCAGTCATCTAAAAAAAGGGATGATCACTCAAAAAGAGGGACTAAATGTCACCCAAAAAGAGGGACTAAATGTGACCCAAAAAGAGAGATCAGTCACCCAAGAAGAGGGACCAGTCAACTGAAAAGTACCATGTATTGCCACATATACTACTACATATACACCACCAAACAGTGGAGTTACATGTGAGAATGAATATTGGGAATAGTCCCACATTGCTAACGAGATTGGAATCCTGTGATCTTACATATGGAGAGTCCTTCCATTTACTAGTTCGAACTTTTGAGTTGGACACTTGACAACATCTGCATGTACTTATATTTTCTCTAGGATTTCATCACTGTTCATATTCAATAGGTCCCACACTCTTGAGGTGGGTCCCACACCACATCGGTGGTAGAAAGTATATGTACATGTAGCTGATCCAAACTTCATATCTTTCTCTTTGCATCTCCAAGCAACAACAGCAAAAACAAAGAGTAAACTCATGGAAATAACTCTATTTCATGGTTTCGATATGCATATCTGCATGTTATATGAGGTAATTCGCTAAATTCATTAAAATCAATTTATCAGGGGAGATAGAATAATTACAGTTTTTCTGCCCATTTGTGGTCACCAGAAATGAAATCATAAAGGCAATTATATATGGAAGCAAATATGATTGGATGACAGATGTCAGATAGTATTGCATATATATTCTTAACACAATACTCATCTTCATCTATTACAAAGAAGTCTAATGCTGCATTTGGTATGAATCCTTAAAAATGCTTTCTCAATAGGGAGAATGCATTTCTATTGTAAAATAAGAATAGACTAAAGTGCAAGGCATTTCCTAGTTAGATTTTCACTTTTTGCTATTTTTCCTTCTTTTATCAGTATAATAGTAGAAAATCAATGAATCTTACTAATTGTAGTAAAATTTTCATGATTTTTGAATAAATAAAATAAAGATGTGTGGAAATTTTGCTTCTTCCCAACTCCATTTTCTAGGGTTTCAGCCTATTTGGATCCTGTTAGGACCATGGTAAATGCAACCAATCAATGAAGGACATACAACACCACATGGATTGGTTACGCCAGTTTACACATGTCTCAATCCTAGTTCACCTATCCAGGCACATTTCAGTGCCCTCAAGCAATTACATATGTGCAGGAATTAGAATATTCAGAAAAGAGAAGGCTAACTCGCGTTGTCACACCCCAATTCTGGTAGAAACAGAAGTGTGAATGAAGCATCATAGAACCAACGGCTCAAACTAGGATCACATAAGACCATACCAACAATCAAACCATATATTTTACATAATCAGAGATAATAAATAAATAGCAAAAATCGTATTAATATTGAACTGAGAGTCTACAGTGATAAATAAATAAATAAATAAATCAGTTACCCATTGTCAACCAAAACATAACTAAAATATCTTATTATAGGACCACAACTCAAATACGAAAGTAAAGTCTAGGCATAAACACAATAAAGACATTCGCATGATGAGTCATGCTCATCATCCATTGCTAGCACGTCCATCGCCGCCACTTGTCCATAGGATGGCGCATTGATATAATCTCACAACTTAGCTCAGTGAGAAACAAAACAATACAGTAAGCATATGCATGATGTCACATTTAATTCTTTGGTCTGGTTTAAGTTTGTAATGTGCTATGGTAAGGATAGAAAACCACCACACCTCTATACACGAGAGTGTAAGTACACCCATTGGTCAGCCACCTCACCCCACAACACTCACTACATAATAGAGATAGAGCTAGAACCCAACGGATCATATACTGTCAGCACTCTCCCTGATATTCTATCCCATACCAGTACGTATGCTCCTATTGGCGAGGTCTTGTAAACTAGGTTCGTCACTAACCAATCGTAGATGTCATCAAGGTGTATCCAAGGCCTTACCCCAGCATCCTTTAATACGGTACAAAGATAGAGCTACGGTTAGCTGGCAGAGCTATAGCCACACACCACAATCACCCCCCTGATACCCTATGACGTACTAAGTCTGCTAAGGTAACAGTGATACGATGATGCTAGTATGGTGAATGATTTGATGCTACAATCTCTTCTCATTCAACACACCAACCACACACAAACACATGTCTATCTTATTCATCATCAATAATAAAAGATAATAAAAAAATATCCATGAACAAAATAGCAGTTATTAGATGACATATTGTATGCACAGACAACAAAACATAATGATAGACATTAACACAGAAACATAAAACAAGGTAATTTATTATTAACCAGTTAGTTTAGGTCTTGTCCCTCACCTGTTGCATGATGTTTGTTCCTTTCCCCAGCTTTAGAGAATATCTTGAATTAGTTGAAAACCGAAACAATTAATAGAATTTAATTAAGATTCCATTTTGACATGATTCCCCTACTCAGACTGACTGTCCGGTCTAGCAAATCACCCTTCCAAACATTGTTCGGTTACGTATCCGGTCGTACATTGTCCGACCGATCATCAATCCGGACAAAGCCTGAGACATGTCTTGAGATTTTTCGGTCGCTTGTCCAGTTTGACCTTTTGTCCGACCGATCAATAGGACCAGACAACCTTCAGGCTGTCTTTTAGTCTGTCCTTTGCCAGAGTCGATCCTTCGGCTCTCCATGGGATCCATCCTAAAACCATTTTAGGGTCACACTATTCTAGGATTTTGTCTCATTATAACCTAGTTACTAAATCTTAATTACTCTCGCAAACCCCATGAAATCTATTAAGGAATCATGATGTTGGGTTCGATCTTCCAACATGATGATTGTAACTTCAACCCTAATACATCTTAACATTATACAGAGACGGAGAATTTAGGCTTACTATTGATTCCTTGCTACTGAGGTTGGAAATCGACGACAACTCTTCTCTGTAGAGATTTTTTCCTCTCCAAAGCTTTCTCCTTCTTCAAGCCTTCTTTTCTACTCTTCCTTTCAATTTTAGGGTTTAGGAATGATTAAAGAGTGGGAATAGGTGGAGAAACATCACTTTTATAAAGGATAAACTTCCATTGGAAGTGAGATTCCAGTTAGGAAGGAGTCCTACTCAAACTTGGAAACTTTCCTAAACTCAGAGTGGGTTTCTGGGCTTGACCAATCGATTGTCGGTCACCCAATCCATAGACTAGACAACCTATGAAGGTTTAGTTTCCATACCTAGCTTTATGGTTCCTCTAGCCGGTTGGTTTGACATGGTTATGATGGAAAGACTTGTTACGACACGGTTAGATCAGGTTAATAGAGTGCAGGTCTTATAAGCGTTCTGGTGGTTAGTTCCATGTGTCAGCCTTTCAAAAGAGTTTGAGACAGACTCAATCACGTATATAAGGAGTCCAAGGGCGGTTATAGTAAAATTGACCCTCGGATCTACATCGGATGGCTATGAAGCTACCTATACTATCACTACCCTCCAATCTTGGGAAGAGAATTTGCAAAGACTTTCAATCCACTATGACGACTCCCCAAGGATCTCGGAATATCACACCCCAATTCTGGCTGAACCAGAAGTGTGAGTGAACCACCACTAAACCAATGGTTCATACCAAGATTTCGATAAGACCGTGTCCACTTACACAAACCATTGCACATGACCATAATCAGATTATAAATAAATACAATGGAAGTCTTAAATTAAATGAATTGAGTTCTACATTGTAAATATAGTAACCAATTATTTTTCACAGTAAAACATAAATAAAATATCTTTACATTGTTTATAATCCAACTTAAATAAAATAACTAAATAAAAAAATATCCTAGAGATACACGCAGTAAGGGCACTTGCATGAAGTGTCATGCTCGTCCTCCCCTGCTTGCACATCCAGAGCAGCAACATCCATACACTAGAGCATCCACATAGTCCTCCACAGTATAACCTGCATCAATATCTAAAAATTGTGTGTATACAAGGGTGAGCTCATAACTTAGCTCAGTAAGAAAATCAGACAATGCAACAAGCAATATGCATGAGTAACATTTACATTTTGGTCTGATTTTTAAGTTTGCAATGTGCTATAGAAAGGATTGGCGGCTACCGCACCTCTATACACGAGTGTGTGAATCTGTCCAATGGATTAAACACGATTGTCATCCCACATGCACCCACCATGGAATACAGATAGAGCTAAAGTGTCCAGATCACACACCGCCAACACTTCTCTTGATGTCCTACCCATACCAACACGTAAGCCCCTATTGACGAAGGCTTACAAACTGGACTCGCAACTAACCAATCCTATATGTCTCCACAGTAAGCCCTATCTGAGCACAGCTCCCTGCAGTAGAGAGATATGGCTCGAGTCTAGTGGTCAGATTGGAGACCACAATGCCATGTCCTCCCCCTGATACCTTATCTGCACCAAGCATGCTAAGATAGTAGCGATACGAAAAGGTGCCAGTGTGAGGAATGATCCAAGACCCCCGATCCTTTTCATTCCACACACCAACGAAAACAATCACATGCCTAACAATCACATCCTAGCATAGCGAGTATACATCAACAATATAATAACTGAAAGTAAAGATGACATGTGAATATGCACAAATAATATTCCACAGAATAATAAATATTAATAATATTTTATTGTTATTAAGTTATTAGGGTTTTGGTTCGATTCCCTTACCTGAAGCTTGATTGCTAGCTTGTTCCACATCACAGAGTCCAAACTCACTATCACAAGGTCCTACAGGACGTTAAGATTTAGCTAGAATTAGTTCCATAGGTGTTACGTTGGTCAAAAACCAACTGGGTCAAAAACCAACCCATTCTGGCCATACCGGTTGCAGGTCACTATACAGTGGTGTGACCGGTATAATCGATCGGACAGCCTTGGCAGGCTACCCGAGAGGTACTGGTCGCATATACCGGTTACACGTAGTGCCACCGGTATGGTCGACTGGTATGCCTCCGAATGACCACCAACTTGGTGTACGTCTTCTGTCAGTCACCCATTATGGCTTATAGGGTTCCTCCTATGCATTCTAGGCTTGAGCAACATTTTAGGATTTATTTTTATCCTTCATTTCAAACCTTATGCTAAAAATCCCTAGTTTAGAACTCATATCTAGTCCATTGGTCGAATTAGGGTTTGACGGTAAATTAAAGGTTTTAGATCAATACCTAGCCTTGCATGGTATTGATCAATCATCCACAACACTTAACCTAAAGAAAAGTACAGGCACTTACCGTTGGTTCATGAACTATGGTGTTCTTCGTCCAACGGAGGCTCCTCTTCAACCTTTCTCAGCTCATTCTCCTCTTTAGATCTCCTTCTCCTCTTTAGGGTTTGTGGGAATCAATCAAAGAGGTTTAAGGAGGTTTAGAGATCCTTAAGTAGACTAGGATGGAGTTTAAGGAAGTTTTCCTATGTTAGGAAAGTCTCTAGGATTGAGATTTGACAAGCGAGATCCACAGAGATCCATTTCTAGATCTGACTAGTCTGCCTGCGCAGACATACCGGTCGACCGGTATGTAGACCGGTATCATGAGACAGGTATGAAAATTATCATCAATTTTGGTCCAATTTCGTACTTGATTGTCATCCGCTCATCCTGTCTGGTCCGGTTATGATTGGAAGACCTGTTACGACACGAAATAGAGGTTTAGATCGGGTTCATGGAGTACGGATCTTACACGGAGTGCAACTGCAAGGAGATGTTCCATAATCTAGGGCCATTCCATGCTCTATAAATACCCCTACCATGTAGGTAAATAGACAGAACTTTTGCAAACCTAAAGTTATATTACTGAATTCATTACCAGCTCCTCTCTATTTTGAACTCGGCCTTCTTTATCTGAGTTTATGTGCTTATAGCCCCTTGAGCTAACTTAGGCATCAGAGTGGCCCCCAGGTTATCCAACCCTCCCAACTTTCTTAGCTCTCTTCTTTTTGTAACAAGTATTGTAATCAGGAGTTCGACCAATTTTCAGCGATAATAGATTGACGCCCACCGTGGGGTTTCTTGGTAGTTAATTTCCTAAAACCTAAGTTTTCAATACTCAATTACCTACTATTTCAATGGCTCCACCAAGGAGGGAGCATCCCCATAATGGAGATACTCACAATGATGAAGTTAACCAAACGGTCAACCTTGACGTGCTACCGGTAGCACCTCAAGCTCCGACACAACAATTCGTTATTGCTGCATAGCTATAAATAATTACTCACTAGATTGAAGCTCTGGCAAAACTCATTCAGTAGCAGGTGTACCAGCAATAACCACCTA
The DNA here is from genome assembly GCA_028583415.1 of Protea cynaroides. Lineage (NCBI taxonomy): Eukaryota > Viridiplantae > Streptophyta > Magnoliopsida > Proteales > Proteaceae > Protea > Protea cynaroides. Next base: position 70,546,900 of record CM053274.1, read on the forward strand.
CACCGGCGCCCCCCGGAATTGTTAGGAGTGCACCAGTGTAGTTGGGGCTAGAGCCCCCAACCATCCTCAGCTTTGAAATCTCAAAGCACAAGCGCAACCCACTCACTGCCAATCCCCACAAATTGCCAGGACTTGACTGCAGCAAAGCTTGAGCCATCATTCACATAGACGGCAGGTTTCGAGGCATCGTGCTCTGCCACCACCACTACCACCGCCACCACCACCCACCACCCACCACCACCACCACCACCACCACCATAGCCACCACCCCACCACCACTACCGCCACCACCACCCACCACCAACACCCCATCACTACTGCTACAGCCATCGCCACCCACCACCAACCGCCACCCATCACCGCCATCACCACCAAATCTGGAATTTATTCCAAATTCATTTTTATCAAATGAGATTCTACTCTCAATAAGCCAAAATACTAAAACTGATTCCGGACCAAAATTGAGGGCTAAAACCGACTCTGGACCAAAAGTAACTATAGAAGAATTAGAGTGTTATCGAATGAGGCCTTAGATGCTTTGAGTTGGAGAATTTATTTCGTTAGTGACTTTCCTATAATAATTTTCAGAGCTGACATGACTCATCCAGAGACTGGGGAGTACTCTCTAGTCCCTCTATTGCTGCTGTAATGACATGATTTACTGTATTACTTGAGTGGTACTAGTCGGACAACTACAAAACCCATACTGATGGTTTACGAATATAGGTTGTGGCTTCTTAAGATTGATTTAAAGTTAAAAATATGCTAGGTTGGTGTGTGCTCAGGCTCATAGGCAAGAGCTTATTCAGAACTTGTTCAAAACCTGGCATGATCCTTAAGGGGGTGCAGTTACCGGGGCCATGATCAGGTATATACATACTTCTTGCGTGATATGTTGAGGGGATCATTTATAGCTGCGGGTCTCCGATTTTATTACTTCTCTCCTATGTTTTGTCCATTCAAGCTTGTATCCTTGTAGCAGGGATTTTTGTTCTCTTGGTCTGAGGGTCCTTTTGAACAAAGAAAAAATAGTCATGTTATTGGCTTGCTTGATGATGACTTCGTTAGACTTTCACAAAGTTAGGCTCAAATTTCTTTTCAGTCAGTTATTGATGGTCAACATCTCAAAGTTTCCTTTATCATTATTCGTATAATTAGCTACATGCTCATTTGACTTGACCAACTGTCATAACTAATCAGCCCAATATGACTACCGAGGCTTTTGGTATTTTTGGTTGGGTTCATGTTTGAAATTTTTTTCTAAGTAGGGTATTCCTGTTCTAGGCATACTAATGTTTGAACAACTTAGAAGTGGTTTATGGGTTTCCCATCAAAATAAGTTATATATACCCATAACCCTTGTATTTTGTTTGTTGGCTTTCATCGTCACTTAAGGGTGTGGATTGAAGCATGGTCTAATCTGGAATGAGAAAAATTAGACAACTTCCGCTATGGGAAGCATGCTACCTGCTGGAATTTGAATGATGCCCTACTATTGCAGGGAGCTTATAATTTCCTTTAGGACGACAACTTAGATAGAAGCCACTAAGAATAATAAATATTTCACAAATACTTTTTAGGGAAAATTTCTCTCCTCCCCTTTAGGAATTCTAAAAGGCAATCAACCTTCCAATTTGATTCAAAATGTCTCTCACTTCCTTTGTTTTTTAAAATATTCTTCTTCATTTAATATGGTGATGAGATTCATCATAATTAATAATTTTTGGACAATAATACCCTCACATTTACAAAAGAGATTTTATCAAAGATCTATAATCGAATTTAATTTAAAAAAAAAACATTAAAAAATATTTTTTTTTTCATCGTTTTACTTTCATCCCTTGCAACCTCTCTCGCGAATTCAGAACTCCGGCACCATCATTGCCGGTATTCTCCAAAGATATCGCCGGCGAGGAAGAACACTGACGTCTTATGTAGTGAAAAATCGAAAGCAAATTAAGAATTGGTAGATGACAGAAACATTCCATTGCTATCATTCCAGATCATCTGAGACCCTTGAAACCCTGGAGAAATCTGGTCCGCAAACTCCATTAACTTCTGGGATCGTTATCGGCACTCAATTCTTTATAATAAATAAATTTTTTTTATGTTTTATTAGTTTTTACCAATCGAATCTTCCAAGCGAAACGCGCAGAGAACTCAAGAGAAGGGGATGAGAGAGAGAAAGGGAGGGAAATTTCTCCTCTCTACCTGGGACCTCCTCCCAATGCTGTATTCCCTAATGAGTTTTCCTTGTAGTTCTAATTACAGTTAATACTACGACACGACATCTTTTGGTTATATATTCTCGGATTTGCATTAAAGAGGCAAGTTTCTGATTGAAATTCTGAAAATTGGAGTTGCTTTGAAGAAATGCTGGAATTTTTTTGGAAGTGATGCTTTATTCAAGTGCTTAACAGATTGATGCCTTCTGCATTCGTTAATTGGTATTTTGAGATTTTAATGGTTTTACTCTTCTTTGGCTGAGATTAGTTGTTTTTAAGCTTACCCAATTTAGGAATTTGTAATGACAGCTTTGTTGAAATTTGTCCAAAACGTATCTTCAGACTTTGTACTAGAGGATATTCGGAGCAAACTCATTGGTGCGGGTGAGCAATGGTGTGCTTTGTCTTGAGTTCCTGGATGGAGATTGTCGGAATTTGCTTTCAGTTTTTCACTACATAAGACGTCACTATTCTTCCTCGCCGGCGATATCGTGGGAGAATGCCTGCAGTGATGGTGCTAGAGTTTTGAATTCGTGAGAGAGATTGGAAGGGATGAAAGTGAAAAGACGAAAAAAAAATGTTTTTTAATATATTTTTTTAAAATTAAATTCGATTACAGATTTTTGATAAAATCTCTTTTGTAAATCTGAGGATATTATTATCCAAAAAATATTGATGATGATGAATCTTATCACTAAATTGAATGAAATGAAATATTTTCAAAAATAGAGGAGGTGGGAGACATTTTGAATCAAGTTAAGGGGTGGTTGCCTTTTAGGATTCTTAGAAGGAAGGTGAGAGAAATTTTCCCTACTTTTTATGTAATGGATAAATGGTCTTTAATGTCATTTTTTTTGGTTGAGATTTTTGGGGAATAGTCTAGTGTTTCTGACCAGCCTTGCTTGAAATGAAGCTAATTTTTAGTGAAATTTTAAATTGTGTTCCAAGATTTAGCATTTTTGTACTTGCAGAGATAGTGTCAGTGAATAGGGCAGTTTTATCAGGCATATTGTTGTATGAATTAGATGCTATCTAAAAGGTTAGCTGATAACTTGATCTGCCTGTCATATATTCAAGGATGTTTATTTCCATGGTGTTTATTATTTGGCTTTAGGCTTGTGCATCATTAGAACCAAACTATCAGCCACCGGTAACCTTTGTGGTGGTCTAAAAACGTTATCATATGAGACTGTTTGCTAACAACCCCAAGGATAAAAGTACCATAGATAAGAGCGAAAACATCCTACCTGGTAATTTTATTTGTTTCTTGTTCTTTCAATTGTTTCCTCAGTGATTCGTTAAAATTATGAGATATTTACTGTGTCTGAAGTTCCACTATGCAGGCACTGTGGTGGACACCAAGATTTCTCATCGTACCAAATTCGACTTCTACCTTTGCAGTAATGCTGGAATCCAGGTACATTATTAATATCTCATATCACTAATAGCACCTCTCTTAGGAAAATAGGCTTAATAAGGCCATAACTTATTTGGGTTGGATAGCCCTAAATCTCATTATGTTTAAAAATCTCTGTATGGTATAGCATTTGGTAGGGAACGAGTCGATCAGCTTATTATAATGTTCTGTGGGATGAAAACAATTTTGTTGCAGATCAGAAAAAAATGAAAACCAAGTAAAACATACAAGCACAGGATTTACCGTGGTTTAGCACCCCAATGCAGAATGCCTACCTCCATCCAAAAAAAAAAAAAAAAAACAGAGAATTTCTTTATTCTCAAGAAAACTCTACAACTCTCTCCACTTGACAAAGTGTTCTCCTTTGTTCAATCTTATCTAGGGTTTTTCCCATAGAGACAATATATAGGATCCTAGAAATCCTAATCCTACACAATTACAAATTAATCATTGTACATGTAATGAACTCAAACCTAAATGTAAATACAACTCCAATAACTATATGAACCCCATAGAATACAAGACACAACCCAACATTATCAACAATCTATTTCATACGAAAGCTTAAATATGTTCTGATTATGTTCATTTTTTGTCATCCTCATCCAGTTGAGTGGATTGCAGGTATGCTCGGTGCACGCGATCTATTTCAGTAGGTTAGTGTGTAAATCCTACACGTTTATAGTTCCAACAAATATATACAATAAACATTTTTAACTGACTTTGTACACGTTGAAATGGTGGTTACTCTTTTATTTTTGGGTATGGACCTTCCGATTAGATATCCCTGTCCAGCCGACCAACACAAATAGAGCTAAATGAATTTGTATTACATGCTTTGGTAAGGTATAGAAATCCTCTTCCTCCTGAGTTTGGACAGGAGAGTTGGCGGCCCGGATGGATGGCCGTCACTTGGCTCTCGAATGAATCGGAGCCCTCCATCCAAGCCGACACCCCAGTCGACAAACTGAGTCGACAGGGATGTTGGCTTGGATGGAGGGCTTGGATTCACCCGAGAGCCAGGTGGCGGTCATCCATCCAGACCACCAACTCTCCTGCCCAAACTCAGGCAGGAGAAGATGTGGATCCTTTGGTAAGTGTGCTGCCTGTAGCTGCCCATGCTTTTGATGCGTTCAACCTAGCATGGCATGGTCCATCCGATTCCCTGCTCTAGTATCCATTAAAGAGCTTGATTGTTGGATAAAAACTATTAACTTCCTTGGTTTAAATCACTCACTTAATGTTTACTACTTCTAATGATTTTATAACTTAATTATGTCACGCTACAATTTGAGTTCACCTCAATTTTACTGATTTGGTACGTTTAACGAGAATATTTTTTTTCGATATCACAACAGCTATGACTAGTTCCTCCTACTTACTATCCTCATTTGGCTGTATTTCGAGCTCAATTTTACACGGAATTGGAGGTTCCTGAGGCAAGAACTTGTCGAATGGGTCTTGTGTCCGACCCATAGTAAGTAAAGTAGCATTAATATGCGAATTATACATTTCCTAAATTTTTTAACTTATTTTACAAACTAGTGCATAGATTCTCAAAAAATTGTATTCTTTTTATTGAAACGTATTAAACACTTATTGTTATATTAAACATGAAAAAATAAAAAGAGTAAATTATAGGTATCTCCCTATAGTTTCCCCTAAACCAAAGTACATCCCAAACCTTTCAAACAATTACGGGTACCTCCCTTAAAATCAAAAAAAAAACTACAAAACACCCATTCCATTAGTGATTTTCTGTTAAATGATGACATAATCTCAATCTTAAATGTTTAATGCCCAAAGTACTCTCAATTGAAGAGTGAAGTGACTCTATTGCCCTCCTTTCTCACTTCGCTCACGAACTGAAAGGAAAGAGGACTCGTGACCTGCATCACACCACAACATATCTCACCAAAATCTTACCGGAAAGCCTATCGTTAGCTACTTGCAATTATTCCAAGTTCTTCATCCTGTCCATCGTCTTCGGCAACGGCTATACCAGGTTGTTAAATTTGACGTCGTAAGTAAGATTCTGGCGAGATATGCTATGGTGAGATGCAAGTCACGAGTCCTCTTTCTTTTTGGTTTGTGAACAAAGTGAGAAGGGAGAGCAATAGAGTCACTTCACTCCTCCAATGAGGGTACTTTGGGCATTAAAATTTAAGGTTGAGATTATATCATCATTTAATAGAAAATCACTAACGGAATGTGTGTTTGTAGTTTTTTTTTTGGATTTTAAGGGAGGTACCCGTAATTGTTTGAAAGGTTTGGGATGTACTTGGGTTTAGGGGAAACTATAGGGAGATACCTAATGGGTGCTTTTGTAGGTTCATTCACTAGGGGAAAATCACTAATGGATGCTTTTGTAGGTTTTTTTTTTTTTTTTTTTTGGATTTTAGGATAAGTACCCATATATATATATATATATATATATATATATATATATATATATATATATATATATATATATATATATATATATATATTTGGATAACTTATATAACCTTCAGGTGAGAGAGAGAGAGAGAATTTTAAATTTTTCTTTAACTCACAATTTCTATTGAAATTATATATGAGGATTCATTGTTATTCAGTTACTCTATGGTTCTGTTTGTTTTGAAGTAAAATTTTATGTATAATTTTTTCCAGTGTTTGTTTTCAAGAGATAAAATATAGTACCTCTAAAGGGAGGAAAAATGAGTTTTGTCTTTCTTTTACCCTATTGAAATCAAACAATGAAAAAAATAATTATATATAAACGGAAAAATTTTACATCAAAACATAAATAGCCATGGAAAAAAAAATTCATACCATTTTTCAAAAGAAACTCAATTAAGTATGAGCCTATGAGGCCCATGACTTTACCCAGTGAAAATTTTTGTTTCCGGGGAAAACTAACCACCTTCTAGTTAAGTCCAGTTTAACACAAGCCCAAAAAAGTTCTATGTTGGTAATCAGAATGGATTGAGATATAATCATGTCCATTAGGCCCCGTTTGTTTGCGGGGGTTCTGATGATGTGGAAATAAAAGGATGGGAAAGTTGTCATACTTTCCCAAAAATTGTAGATTTTTTATTGTTTGGTGGTTGGCTCGTTGCATTGGGTTGGGGAAGTTGGGTTTTCTATGTTTTAGCTCTGGGCACCTTGTCGGCTGCTGATTCTCTGCCCCCACCGCTTTGAAAATCCCCAAAAAAATAGTGGGAATTTGTTGGGAAAGACAGAGGTAAAGGGAGGTGGAGAAGCAAAAAAACGATACAGATCTACAATTTTTAATATAATGGATTAAAATCATCAACTCTACCTTTCCTCACGGAGTCAGAAACTCCACATTTATTCCTTATTATCTTCTTCTATTATTTGTTTTCTGGTTTCCTTTTTTAATTATTTGAGGAGGGTCTCGTATGAATGCCGACCCCATTTTGTTTTGTTTTGCTGTTTGTTATCGTTCCATGATATAATTTCATCTGGCGGAGGCTTTAGCCATTGATGGCATGGTTTTCAAAAATTTGATGAAATATATGAGGGATAGAATGATTAAATCTGGATCGATTCGTACTATTTATTAGACTTGTCAGACTTAGATTTGGATTAATTATTAATCGATTGTTCACGGTGTAAGGGTGCAATCTATCGATCACCCAAATGTGTCGATCGATTATAGACCGAAACCGACTGATTAAATGACCATGAAACCAAATCCCTAAAACCCTAAACCTTAAATCATTAAATCTCTTATTTCTCTTCATTTAGGATATGTTCTTTTAGTTAAGCCCTTAAAACAGACTATTATCTTATGAATGTAGAATAAAATCATAAATAATGATCAATTACAATTACAACAAAACAGCATCAAGGGTTGTGCATTTTTCTATTGTGAACCGATTGGTAGGATTGTGACGATTAGTATAAGAATGAATAGCATAACCGATTATGAATCTGTTGGTTTACATCATTGAAGTCTGTTAGAGACTGACACTAACATGATCGAATATAAATGTGTCCATATCTCGTATATGAGGATCAATTAGTTAAACATGTCATTTGCTGTACGAAGTATATATTAAATTAGTGATGACTGATTAAACCCGACAGACCGATTGATTGATATCTCCACCAAAAATAACCAAACAAATACAAGATTTAAAAAAAAATACCACTTTTACATAACTTTCCACAACTTTACCATTCTGTCACGCACCCCAACAAAGTATGGGACCCAGGACCCCAACATTCCCACCCCATGCTCCGTGCTAAACAAATGGGCCTTATTTTTTTTTTATAATTAAAACCTAACAAGTTGTGTAACTAATTATATAAAAAGAGAGAAATCTGGTTATTAAACTTTACAAGATTTTACGATCAAATTCTTTGATTTTAAAAAGGAAAAAAACATTTTATTAGAAAAATAAATTTATTAAATTCACTATTTTTTTTTTAAATTTAATGGCATAATCATAATTACAAGGTTCTATTTTCTTTTTAAGACTGATTACTCTTCCTTTCACTTGCAACCATACAAAAGGTTATATGTCTATCTATATCTTTTTTGGGTAAACACATATCTAGCTACTAAGCATATATTTAATCCATCGGACCCCTCTAAAAGAGAAGTAGTTGCTAGCAACTAATAGATGCAACTAATACATTAAGCTCACTTACAATTAATATTTTATAAACAAATAAACTCTTTACAACAATTTTTTTTTTTGTGGAACCAAATTGATCTTTCAGTTCATATAAATAATTACTTATAGTATAATAATCTATTACATTAATAACATTAAAATTCCTTTCCATCATGATTATTAACAATGTGATAGATTTCCTGCCATGGATAAAATGTATGTAGTTTTCTTTTTCCATAATGTCCTTTTTAAGTTGTATTATAATTTTTTTTTTTTTTTTGGAAATGATAACCTTAATTTGCACGCCCATTTTTTTGCTATTCTAATATATTTATTTATGGGGTGAGGTTCTATGATGCAGAATTGAAAAAGAGGATTTTGTGGATAGTTGAATGAAGAGGAACTAATGTAGTTGTTGATGCACTGAGCAGGAAAGCTATGACAGAATCCCAAGAAGAAGTTAGTGCAAATACTGTGGCGTGTGTCATAGGGAGAGTATTTAATTACAGTAAAGAGCAGTTCGTGATTGATATTCCGAGGGAATTAATTGACCAAGGGTTTATTCATCTATTCTCAAACATGTTTGCTACATTGAAGATTGTACCTGATCTATTAGACGAAGTGAAAGCAGCTATTAAATCAGACTCTTATCTGAGAACGGTGTAAGAAGACCTCAAAAAAGGTAGGACTACTCCTGAGTTCACATTGGACGTTGAAAATGTACTAAGATACAAATGAAGAGTATGTGTTCCTGAAAATGAAGGTATTATTGAAAGTTAATAAGAAAAAAAAGTATTATAAAAAAAATATTATGGAAACTTCAAGTATAAGGAGGTGAAAGGGAATTTTGTACCTTTTTAAGGGTGAGATGCTTCAGATCATGGGTCTTCTTATCTACGGGGTAGACTAGAAAAACTTTTTCTGCTTTATTTATGTACTTATATTTTAAAAGAGATCAACTTCTATTTAGTCATTAAACTCAATTTATTTTCTTATATAGTTATTTTTTTTCAATCTCCTTTTCCTTTACCGATTTATTTTGCTAATTTTTTATTCACACATACCTGGGCCTAACCTAGTGTTATACCCAAAGTTTTACAAATTTAAAAAACGAAATCATATTAAATAAATTTCTGAATTAAGAAATGTAATTTTTTTTTTTTTTTTGAAAACCATATTGATTCATTTTCATACAGATTCATTCTCTTCATTAATGTCATTTAAATTGGTTTTTTATTAATAAATAAAGACTAATTTGATGACTTAATTATGAAGTGCCATGAGAGAAAAGTAGTTGTAAGACAAATTTTCAACCATGGGCAATTTCCACAAGAAATACTTTAGACCATGCAGAGACCTGGTAAATTTTCATTAAAATAGTATTAAAATAAGTTAGGATCGAGGATCTACCAAACCCAAAACCAATACAAATCAACTAAGTTATACCTTGAACCATGCTTGGGAAAGAGAATCTAGCAATCAAGCTTCAGATATAAATACTGGCTGCTATCATGAAGCCCCAAATGGAGAAGCTGATGGTTTCGTGTTGCTGCTCTTCAGCCTCAACAAAACACTCGTCATCATCTATTACAAAGAAGTCTAAGGCTGCATTTGGTATGAATTCTTAAAAATGCATTCTCCAAAATAGAGAATGCCTTCCTACCATAGAATGAGAATAGACTAAAGTATGAGACATTCTTTAGTTATATTTTTTTTTTTTTACCGTTTTTCCTTCTTTTATCAGTATAATAGTAGAAGATCAATGAAACTTACTTATTGTAGTAAGATCTACAAGACTTTTGAATTTAAAAAAAAAAAATCAGAGATGTGTGGAAATTTTGATTCTTCCCAACTTCATTTTCTAGGGTTTCAGCCTATTTTGATCCGATTCAATCAGAATCGATGATGGCCAATCTTGTATCCAATTCCAGGTTTTTAAGTTTTGGTATACTAAGGTTGTGTTTGGTATGAGTTCTTGGAAAGTGTTCTAGATCAAGAACACGTTCTAAGACAACAATAATGTCGTTTGACATGTATCTCGTTCTAAAATCCTAGAATGCATTAGAGAATGCACCGCATTCTAAAACGTGCTCTTTGATCCATTCTGTGTTCTGGCCTGAGAACAGGAGTGAGTTGTTCCAACTTTCGACCATGGATACTTCTGTGTTGGGAATAGTCCCACATCGCTTAGAGACTAGAACCTTGTGTACCTTATATATGTGAGAGTCCCTCTATTTACTAGTTCAAACTTTTGAGATGGATACTTAACATGGTATCAGAGTTCTAGATTCATTATGTACGGTCACCCAAAAGAGAGACCACATGCCACGTGTACTGCCACTTAGAGGAGGGGCAATACATGAGGGGGAGTGTTGGATATAGTCTCACATTGCTTAGAGACTAGAACCATGGGTGTCTTATATATGGGAGAGTTCCTCCACCTATTGGTTTGAACTTTTGAGATAGATACTTAACAGTTCAAACTACTTATCTTGATGGATGGAGCTCACCTCTTGTCTACTAGTCGTGCAGTGGTCCATTGAACAGAGCTAGGCAGCTATCGGCACGCATGCCGACCAGCCCTTCTCGACTTCTCCAACGATGACCTCTTTTCCTTTTTCACTCCCCTCAGCTCTGGTATGCAAACTAATCAATCCTTTTTTTCTAGGTATGCGATTAATCAATCCTTCTTTTATATGTCTCTGGTTCGTTACCTACGAAGAGAAGCAAAAGAGATGTTAGACATTGATGATTCTCGCCTTCTTAGGATTTTTTTTTTCTTTTATTAAAACTGGTATGTGACTGATACCATATATAATAATATTGAAACAAAGTCAGATCTTGAATTGATCAAATGCAAAACCAATACAAGCAGATACTGATTACTTGAACCATGCTCCCAAACAAATCAACTTTTCTCCGTAGTTAAAACATTATCCTGGAATTCCGGGAAGGATCACTTGGTTTTGGCGAGAGAGAGAGAGAGAGAGAGAGAGAGAGACTTTTACAAGTTGGTAAATGCTAATCTTCTCAAGAACAAGTTTGTTCCCAATTCCAACCTGGAAGACCCCCTTCAACTATATTCGGTATCTGCTTTTCTCCATAGTTAATACATTATCCTGGAATTCTGGAAAGGATCACATGTCAGTTTCTAATTGATTTTATTATTCGGCAATCTAGTTTCAGATCATGACACGTGGATGACAGAAATCTAACGACCACTATCAAATCATCTCACCTCAAATAGGTTACACTTGCGTCTCACCGAAAGAAGTCCCTGTTTTTGAAATCGAGGGCAGTCCCCCAAAAGGAGATTTACATTGTCTCCTCCCAGTGGTTCTGGGAGGACGCGGCAACCCAATCCCAATGGCCGGCACGTGGCTCTCGGGTGAATCCGAGACCCACGTTCGAGCCAACACCCCCTGTCAGTTTGGTTTGTCGGCTGGGTGTCAGCTCGAACGTGGGTCTCAGATTCACCGAGAGCCACGTGTCGGCCTTCGGGACTGGGTTGCCGCTATCCTCCCAGTGGTTCTGGGAGGAGAGGATGCGGATTCCCCAAAAGGAGGAAACGAAGGGAAAATCCGAGAACGAAGGGATTTCTCCACTCTGCAATTTCTTCATTTTCATCTCTGCAGCTTCTTCATCTTCATCTCTGCATGAGCTCATCACTGCAACTTCTTCATCTTCATCTCCCCTTTCTCTTCGCTGCTCGATAGTGGATTTCTCTACTCTGCAATTTCTTCATCTTCATCTACGTTTGCTCCTGCTCCAAGGCTGTCTTTGCCGCTCGAGGATTTTAAAACAAAGGTCTCCACCCAAGGTTGCGAACCCTCTGCTTCATTCCAGGTATGTATATTATTTCTCTCTCTCTTTCTCTCTCTCTCCTCTCTCTCATACCTTTGGTGTTTAGGGTTGCGAATCCTCTAAGCCTTGTTACTGAAATAGGGTTAGGGTTTCGTTTTGTTTTTGGTTCTTCTTACTTGTGGGATATTTAAGGTTTTTCATTATTGTGGACACAAGACTTCGTTAAATCATACTTTGTAAGTGCTATGTGCCTATTTTTCATTCTTGTAATTTACTTGTTCTTTTTTTAATGTTGATTCTTGTTTGTGATTTCATCTTCGGAAAATTCCTCAATTGATCGATATGAATCTCTGTGGGTTGAGTTGTTGTCGTCTTTGTGTTTGGTTTATTTTATCTTTTGCTTTGTTCTTCCCAAAAACGGGAGTCAAAATTCCGACTCTCATTTTATGACAATCTTGGTCCCATTATTTTCACTTCATAAGCTCGAACGAAGATCTTCATCTTCTCCTCTACAGACAGGTTAGTTCTTCCTCTCTCTCTCTCTCTCTCTCTCTCTCTCTCTCTCATCATACCGGTTGATGCTACAATTTTCTTTTCTACCCTGCAACTCCAATTTAAGGCATTATGTCTCTCTCTCTTGTTCAGCAATCTTCATACCCCCCAAAACCCCTATTTGAAGCAACCTTCATACCCCCAAAACCCTTATTTCAGTTCATTAGATTCTAATGTGTTAGAAGTTAATATAATTTGTTTTGCAATTTATCCTTCAAATTTATAACTAGATATTTGGATTTTTGTAAACAATCCGTTGGGCTTTACATATATTTGTTCAACAATGTTTCATTTTCTTGTGTGTTGAGTGTTGTTTGTTCTATTATGACCACTATAGACCCTTCAGTTTCAACTCTCAACAAAATATTTGTGAAAGAAATTGTTCGATTCAATTTATATTAACTAAAACTAAAACTGAATCGATAGAAATTGTTTGATTCAATTCAGTTTTTAATGGCCAGTTTTGGTCCATTATTTACACCCTTTGATTCCTTTTCACTTCCTTGATCCCTTTTCACTTCCTTTTGAATAAGGCATGTGGAGGTTTCGAATGTCTTCTTGACTGTGTACATAATTGAGTGTTCTGCTGATGGTTTGTTTGTACTACAATTCTTGACTGTGTACATAATGGGTGACTCTTGTTTTGATATCTCTTTCCCTGTTGAGCAGTTCTTTTTTTTTTTTTGGAACCTTATCTCTCCTTCCTTGTAGTTTCGGCTCCAAAATGTGAAAAGTGTGGTGCCTCTTGTGCCACACTTACAATAACTCAAGGAAAAAATGTTGGCAGAAAATACGACAAATGCTAGCAACAGAGTTGTAACTTTTTTATGTGGGAGGAGTAGTACAAGTTATGTAAGTGCGGAAGAGACCAGTGCAAAGTGAAAACAGCAAAAACTATCACCAACAAAGGATGACCATTTTGGTGTTGCCTACAGTCCACAAGAGTATAATCCACTACGGTAATTGCTTCACCTCCTTCATCAGAATATTTAAAAAGATATCTGAGAGGAGTAATTAGAGGTTATGGATTTCAAACTGAGATATATGAAGAACTCCTTGATGCTATCAAGAAACTAGACTTGAAGAACCCTAAAAGAGATTTCTTTTTCATTATGTTTTATTTTTACTGCTTTTTGAATTGGATTAGGAACCAGATTGGTTGTCTACTTGGTAATATTAGTTGTTTTATATTTATTTTTTACTGTTTTCCAATTCAAAGATGAGATTGTATGAGATTGTATTGATGTGTTGAGGAAAACACTATTATTGTCATTAGTTTGTTCAGTTATGATTTTCTTTATGGTTTCTATTTTATTGGATTGAATTTTGTTTCAGTTTTAGCAACTTTTAAGCAATGGATGTTGGACTAAACAATGGATTGGATTGAATTTTGTTTTAGTTTTATCAAGTTTTAAACAACAGATGTTGGATTGATAAATTTAAGGTTTTGAAATTGTAAACAGGTATTGGGTCCTTTAAATGTTGAATTTCAACTGGATATTGAAATGTTTTAAAGATATTGTTTAACAGGTATTGTTTACAGATATATCACATCGGCCATTCCTCTCATAGGTTTTTGTATAAAAATGATGGGATTTTATTGTCATTTCTGCCAAGTATACATTCTAACGGTGGTGCTTGTTATCCTATGGAATTGTATGGTCCAAAGTAATGCAGTTCTATTTGGAATATGTGATTGATCAGATAAGGATATAGAGGGAATCAGTGTAACTCGATGAGCTCCCACTTGGACATCACATCGGTTTCTACAAATTCTTATTCGAATAGGGCCATAATATTTCAAGACTCTTTTAAGATTCGAGAAGAATTCGATCTAAAATCTTTTTTTTTTCTGTTAAGATATAACATCACAATATAGTATTCCAAAACCCACGTGGGCGGATGCCAAGTTCTCCAAATCACTTTTTAAAGGGACTGAAACTTCAATTGGTATATTTAGAATACAGCATCTTCTCATATGAATCAAAAACTGACCTTCGATCACTAGCAAGCCCCTTTTGCCTCCAGAAGATAGAAACTAGCGAGTAAAAAATTTGCAACATACGTTTTACATTACACTAAGGGGGTGTTTGGTAACACTCCAGAAGTTGGATTCTGACTTCTGGAGCATAAATGGAGTAGAAGCCTGTTTGGTAATCCGGTTCGGACTTCTGGAGAATCCATGAGTGAACCGGCTCCAAATGAGCTCTAGAATCCAATTTTTTGGAGCATCAAATAGATGCTTTTCGACTTCATAACACAATTTTGGAGTAAAAATCACCCCACACCACTACTACCACCAACTACCACCACCAACACCACAACCCACTAGCCACCACCCACCACCCACCACTGCCACCACCCTCCACCACCCACTGCCGCCACCACCACCACCACCACCACACCGCCACCACCCACCGCCACCACTACCCACCACCACCACCACCACCATCCTCAATCACCACCCACCGCCACCTACCATCGCCACCACCACCGGCCACCAACCACCGCCACCACCACCCACCGCCGCCTACCATCACCACCACCACTAGCCACCAACCACCGCCACCACCACCACCCCTCGTCGCCACCACCACCAACCGCCCACCACCGCCACCACCATCCACTATCACCCATCGCCACCGCCACCACCACCAGCCACCAACCACCACCACCACCACCACCACCACCCACCACCACCACCAACTATCACCCACCACCACCACCACCACAACCACAACCACCACCCCCCGTCGCCACCACCACCAACCACCCATCATCGCCACCACCATCCACTACCACCCATCGCCACCTACCATCGCCACCACCACCACCCACCAACCACCGCCACCACCACCCACCACCACCATCAACTATCACCCACCACCACCGCCACCACCATCCACTACCACCCACCACCACCGCCATCACCCTCCACCACCTCCGACCACCCACCGCCACCCTTCACCACCACCTCCCACCCACCACCACCGTCACCAACCATCACCACTCACCACTAGTGCCACCATTCGCCACCCCCCACCACTACTCTGGAGTCCATAACTAAATTAGGTTAACAAACATGTTTCTACTCCCTTATACTCTTGAATCCTTTTGAAGTTGGAGTAGAAATTTGAACCAGAAGTAAGAATCCCAGAGTTGAAGTTTTAACAAACAGCCCCTAAGAACTACAAGTGCATTGCATTCATTGTCGTTCATACTATACGATCCGACCAGCTCATCCAGCCTAGATCAGGCGAGGGGGAGTGCGATTCCTCTCCACACAAATCTCAGAACAATCCATTCCCCTTAACCATAATCATAAGAATATAAATTTCCTTACCAGATAAATGACACGAAGAAATTAAACAAAATTAGATTCAATTTAGAAAGATGGTCGCAAGTCACAACACCAAAATAAGTCTTTCCACCCACAAGAACACCCAAAAAAAAGTATATAATCGAACTCCAATCATAAAAAGAGTTTCAAACCTAATTACCCACTGCACACCACCATTTCACCCACAGAAAGTCTTACTTATCACTGTTTATGTCCAATTACTTTAGAATGCATTAATAGTCAGAATACAATAATAGACAAGAACATAATATTAAACAAATAAACCTCAAACTAAAACTAAGCAATATCTATTCATCAATGATCAGCATGATTCTTATCCTCCAGCCTTAAATCCACCCATCAAGCCCTCTCACCCCGGATCCTCCTGGCCAATTGGATATCCTTAGGCATTGTCACACCCCAATTCCGTTCTATTCAGAATGGTGTGATGAACCGCTTACAAACCAACGGTTCAATCAGGATCTTGAGTAGGCTATATTCGTTTTATCTAAACCCCATACATCCATATTCATAATCAGAGTAAATACACAATAGAGAAAGTCTTATAATAAAATGAACTGAGAACCTACTGTGATATTAATATTTAAATAGTAAATTATTCTGTATCAACTGAGACATAAATAAATATCAAATACATGTTGCACTTTGGATTGTAATTGTCGGCAACTCGGACCAACTCGGACCAAGTTTGATGAGGGAGAAATACTAGTTAATCATACAATGAAAGAAAGAGAAGGAAGAGAGAGAATCAGAGGCGAGAGAAAGAGGCCGAGGACCAGCCAGGCCGAGGCCGAGTGCAATGTGACCGAGGCCGAGGGGAAAGGTAGCAGTAAGGATGTCAACGGGGCGGTCCGGGCCGGTTTCGGTCTGGGCTGAATCGGTGTCGGGTTTTATAAGCCCAGCCCAAAACATGTCCATTAAGAGTTCAGACTGGGTTGGGCTGCGCTGGACACAATAACTAACGGGCTGGTCCGGTGTCGGTTTGTTATCGGGTTGGGCTTATTGAGGTGATTTCGGGCTGATTCGGTCCGGACCGGGCTTAA
Source organism: Protea cynaroides (assembly GCA_028583415.1). Lineage (NCBI taxonomy): Eukaryota > Viridiplantae > Streptophyta > Magnoliopsida > Proteales > Proteaceae > Protea > Protea cynaroides. The sequence continues at coordinate 70,563,930 of CM053274.1, forward strand.
CAAGCTTATTGGGCCAATTTTATATGTAAGATATATTGCTTATTTTATTATTTCTATCTATAAAATTAGCTTCATTCCTTCTATATGTATGTAATTCAATAAATTGTAACAATTAACATACTTTTTTCAACTATAGATTCATATAATCTTTCGGATCAAGAAGTGAACTATAACAGTGTAATATAATCCATCTAAATTTAAAACCATAAAATTTAAGAAATTGAGCCCGGATGAACCTTACCGGTGTTCGGGCTAGTTCGGGCTTCTTAACGGACCGGTCCGGTCTAGTTTCGGTCTGGGTTGAAACGGTGTCGGGCTTTACAAGCCAAGACCGAAACCTGTCCATTAAGGTTCAGTCCGGGTTGGGTTCGGGTTATTTCGGACCGGCTCGGTCCGTGCTACCGGGCCGGCTCGGTCCGTGCTACCGGGCCGGGCCCATTTTTGACACCCTTAGGTAGCAGCCTGGCCGAGGGCCATGGGCAAGCAGCAAAGGCCGAGGACCATGGGCCGAGCCGAGGGCAATGTGGCCGAGGCCGAGCGGCAAGGCAGTCAGCCTGGCCGAGGGCCATGCAAGCAACAAGGCAGAGGGCCATGGACAAGCAGCAACGGCCGAGGGCCATTGGCCGAGGCCAAGGGCAATGTGGCCGAGGCTGAGCGGCAAGGCAACCAGCCTGGCCGAGGGCCATGCAAGCAGCAAGGCCGAGAGCCATGGGTAGTGGCCGAGGGAAGTGGCCGCACAGCAAGGCCCGCAGGCCTGGCGTCGCAAGCAGCATGGCGCATGGCGCATGGCGCAACATGTGTTCGACGAATTTTTAGGAGAGAGAAAACCTCTCTGGAAATCGTCTCTGTAGACTTTTTAACAAAACTCTTAAAAGTTACAGAGGCCATTTTCATGTTTTACAGGGGTATTTTGGGCAGTTTGCAAAAGTCAAAATCCCATATCAACGGCCCAGATGAAGCCACGTTGTCACTATTCCAATCTTACGGCCAGAAAAAGTACGGACTATGATGTGGCGCAGACGGTGCGCCCAGATCCTTTCGCGCATGACTTTATTGGTCAACTGCAGTTTAATATGTTGCAACCTGTCACATGTAAGTTTTGTTGTTATTCAGTGTGGTGCGCGTACAGTACGATGAAGGATCAAGATCTCGATCCAGTGGATGAGATCAATGCCGACAGTCGCTGACGGGATCTGACATGATCCAACGAATCCCATTAGATCCCGCCTTTTTGAGTGAAATTCGACGACCGATTTTAAAGATTCGACGATCGGCCAATCAGATTTCGACAGCGCAAGACGCGGCGCGGCTACGGTGTTTCGCATGTGCATCAAATGAGACTCAAGGATTCCTTTTTAAATTTTCTTATTGGCCGAACTTGTTTTCCTCATAACTTGATCATCCGGAGGCCAAATCCGACGATCCAAATTGCACCGAGCTAGGTTTTTCATGCTCTTTCCATTGAGAATGGTTAGAGGAGCTGCTGTCCACGTGAAACAGAGGGAGAGAGGCGATTTTGAACAGAAAAGCTTTATTTCTTGATTTTTGATGATCTCTGGTTTGGGAAATTGAAAACAATCAATTATCCTCTCTATTTGTGTCCATGTCGATGCACCGCTGTGTTTTTTGAAGGATGGTGAAGCTTCTCTGCATATGTCAAGGAATTGGTTGATTATCAGAAGAAGAGGAACGTCGTCAATTGTCAGAAAAAATTGGTTGTGAGATTTTCTCATTCCCTAACTCTTTAGATAATTTTATGCACTGTATGCTTGAATAGGTGAAAAGAAAAATTAGTGGAATACCTATCTAGCTTGTGGTAATAATTGTAGGGCATCACGATAAGCCCCAAAAATTATTCTATTTGTGGTGTGTTCAGTGGGTGCTAGACACTGGCTTTATGCCTGAATTCTGGCATTGTTATGCCCTCTCAGTTTTATGCTGAGAAAATTTAGGGTGAGCATCCTTGTCCTATAAAGGGCTAAAAGTTGAGTATTGAGTAAATACGGAGTCCATTGGGCATTAATCCGTGGATTAGCCATCACTCACTGTGGTGGTGAACCACGTAATCCTTCTGTGTTGTGGTTTATTTTAATTATGTACTTTGTGAAGTGCGTGGAATGAATTACAGGATGGGTGTGCAAATCCGGTAGACCTAGCCACTGAGTGGTTGCGAGGTAGATTTGCATACGATTGTGTGTGGGGCAGTCTGGTTCATCATAAGCACTGGGCAGCAATGAAATATCAGGGAAAAAGTATTCACACTGATTCACCCCCCCCCCCTCTCAGTGTCATTCAAGGTCCATCAATTGGTATCAGAGCACCAGGCTCAGTGAAAGCTAAATCAGCATCTGAGAGATCAGAGGGTAGTAATGGCACCAGGGGAAGGTTCACATAAACCCCCATTGTTCGATGGTACAGACTTTGTTTTTTGAAAAAGGTGAATGGAGATATATGTGGGATCACTTGGATTTGATGTTTGGGCTGCAGTTGAATTTGGCTACACTCCACATGATACAGTTGCTCCTAGTGCAACAGACAAAAAGAATTTTAAAAATAACAGAAAGACACTCAATGCCATTCAAGGTGGTCTGACCAACAGTGAATTGTCCAAAGTCATGGATTGCAAGACTGCAAAGGAGGTCTGGGATAGACTAATAAACATCTATGAAAGAGACAAGAAGATCAAGAAAGTAAAATTGTAAACATTCAGGGCTTAGTTCGAAAACCTAAAAATGAATGAAGATGAAACTGTTGATCAGTATATGAACAGAGTGAATGAAGTGGTTAACTCTATCAGAGGACTGGGTGAAGATTTAAAAGGTTCTGTTGTTTGTCAGAAAATATTGAGGTCTCTCACATCCAAGTATGAATCAAAGGTTTCTGCTCTTGAAGAAACTAAGGATTTGGATGAAGTCACCATAGATGAAATACATGGTGCATTGACAGCTTTTGAGATGAGAATAGACCCTGGAACTACTGGAGACAAGCAAGTATCTTTCAAGGCTATGAAGAAGCTGAAAATTTCTGAAAAATAAAATGATGAAGAAAGTGAAGATGAGGCCACAACTCATTTCACTAGAAAAGTAAAGAAGGGTACAGGTAAATACAAGAACAAGCTTCCTTTCAAATGTTTCAACTGTGGCAAGGTTGGACATTTTGCTGCAAAGTGCCCCATGAAAAGTAAGTTTGACAGTGATGATGAAGAAGATAGAAAAAGCAAGTTTAAAGGAAAGAAAAATTATAACTTCAAGAAAAACAAGTCCAGCAAAAGGAGTTTTATCTCTAAGAGAAGCACTGAAACTTCAGATGATGACTCTGATGAAATCTCTGAAGATGAGCCTAGTGAGGCTTTGTTTATGGTTTACATTGAAGCTCAAGAGAAGAACACAGATAAAAGAAAAATTATGAATTCTATCTCAAGTGGTGATGAAGAGAGAGACAAGGAAGATAAGTTTTCAAGCAATGATGAAGAGGGTGAGATAAATTTTGAGGAAGAACTTGTTGCAGCTATGAAGGAGCTTAAGAAGGAAAGAAAGCATAACAAGCTTGCCTCTCAAGAAGCCAAAAAGCAAGAGCAAGTAATTCAAGAACTAAAAGCTCAATATGAAGAGTCTAAGAAAATTATAGAAAATCTCAATACTCAGCTTAAACAGGCATCTGTAGACTACTCCATGGTGTTGAATGAGAATGCAAGTTTGAAAATTCAAATTGAAGAACAACTTCCTATGATTGATCAATTTGAAGAAATTGAGAATGATTTTGCTCTTCTAAAGACAAAAGTAGCAGAGTATGAAAAAGAAGAGGTTGAGAGACAACAAAAATTATCTCAACATGAGGATTTAAATAATTCTACTTCAGTGCATCCTAGTAGTAATAAGCTTGACAGGATTATCAATGCTCAAAGACCTTCCCACATGAAGTTTGGCCTTGGTTTTGATAAAGGAGAGACATCAAAAATTTCCAACTCAAAGGGAAAAGGGCCCATATCTTTTGTAAAGGAAAATGAAAAGGGTAAGGACCCTATAGTTCATTGTCAAGGTGGAAACAAAATTCCTCTTCCTAAGACTAACTATGCAAGGCCAAGACAAAATGCATGGCAAGGCAAGAGAATGGAGTATGACAATTTCTACAAAGAAAATTATCCCAGTGCACCACAGAGACAGATGAGATACATGACAACTGCAAGGTCAAGACCTTATTTTCAGGGTTACTGCTACAGATGTAACAATTTTGGACATAAAATTGCTACCTGCAAATTTATCATGAGAGATGTAAAACTTGAGAGTAGAAATCAATTTGCTCCCCTTGAAGAGAACTTTGTAGAGTGTTACAACTGTAATAACTTTGGGCATGTAGCAAGGAACTGTAGAACCATTTTTCCCTCTATGTCACAATTACAGAGACAGCAGAGCAGGACAAGAAGAGAGGCTCCAAAACAGAAACATGTTGAGAAGGCATCATCACAGAAGAGAGTTTGGGTTCAGAGGGACAGAACAGAAAGAGACAGCTCTTTGGTTGTGCAGACAGCTTTTAAAGCACAAGACAGCTCTACACCTGGATTCTTCACAGTAGGTGTTCTAGTCACATGACTGGAGACAGTAAAAGGCTTTAGAAGCTTCAGAGTTATGAAGGAGGTTCAGTTAAATTTGGCAACAATGATGGTGCCAAGATAGTTGGAAAGGGAAGCATCAGCCTCATTAACGGAAATATAAAATCTCATGATGTTCTCTATGTTTCAGGTTTGAAACATAACTTATTGAGTGTCAGCCAGATTTGTGATAGGGGTCACAAAGTGATTTTTAATGATCAAGGATGTGAGATCCGAAAGTCTGACAGTGGAAAGTTGATGGCATCAGGAAAAAGAACTTCTAGAAATCTCTATATTCTGTTTGAAGAGTTTGAAGAGAATTGTATGATGAGTCAAGAAGAGGAAACATGGCTATGGCATAGAAGATTAGGACATATTGGCTTTGAAAATCTATCCAAAATATCTAACAAAAATGCTGTGAGAGAAATTCCTTCATTGAAAAAGCCTTCCAATGATATCTGTGCATCTTGTCAGAAGGGGAAGCAGACAAGAACATCATTCAAGTCTAAGGAATACCACACTACTCAACCATTGGAGATAATTCATACAGATTTATGTGGGCCAGTGAGAACACAAAGCATTACAGGAGAAAGGTACTTCATTCTGTTTATAGATGACTACTCTAGAATGACTTGGGTAATGTTTCTGAAACATAAGTCAGAAGCTTTGGCTAGATTCAAGATCTTCAAGACTCAAGTTGAAAATGAGACAGGGAAGAAAATCAAGTGTCTGAGATCTGACAGGGGAGGAGAGTAGACCTGGATTGACTTTGCAGAATATTGTTCTGAAAACGGCATTAAGGGACAGACTTCAGCTCCTAGAACACCACAGCAAAATGGTGTTGCAGAAAGAAAGAATAGAACTGTTCAAGAGATGGTCAGGACTATGTTAACTGAAAATGACATGGGGAATAAATTCTGGAGAGAAGCAGTGCATACAACAATATATATTCAGAATAGGTGTATGTTGAGGCCACATGAAGACAAGACACCCTATGAACTATGGTTAGGTAAGAAGGCCACAGTAAAGCACTTCAAGGTGTTTGGTAGTAAGTGTTATATCAAGAACACCAGTCATGGTCTAGAAAAGTTTGATGATAGGGCTGATGAAGGAATATTTCTTGGCTACTCTACCTCTAGCAAAGCTTACAAATGCTACAATAAAAAACTTGGTAAAATTGTTGAAAGTGCAGATGTGAGAGTTAATGAGCACAGGAATTCTCCTACAGGATCAAATAATGAAGTTCCTATTTTTGAAGACCTGGACAGTGATCAGAATGACAATGAAACAGAAAAGGAGCAGGATGTTACAAATGTGCCAAGACAGAGAGCTGTGGTTGAGACAGAAGAAAGAGAAGAGCAGTCTGATTCAGAGGCAGATAGGCAGAATAAAAGTGGCTCAAGAAGGGTAAAAAATAATCATCCTGAGCAATTAATTCTTGGTGATCCATCTGCTGGTATGCAAACAAGAAAGGTGAGACAACCAAAACAAATGTTTTCTTTACTATCTCATATTGAACCAAAATCAGTTGCAGAGGCTTGTGAAGATGCTAGTTGGCTCAAGGCAATGAATGAAGAGTTGGATCAAATAGAGAAAAATAAAACTTGGGAATTGGTACCAAGGCCTACAGACAAGAATGTCATTGGCACTAAATGGGTCTACAGGAACAAGCTCAATGAAGATGGAAAAATTGTAAGGAACAAGGCCAGATTGGTTTGTAAAGGATATGCTCAGGTTGAGGGCATTGACTTTGAAGAAACATTTGCTCCTGTTGCTAGGTTGGAAGCAATCAGGATGTTTCTTGCATTTGCTGTACACAAAAATTTCAAAGTTTACCAGATGGACGTCAAGTCAGCTTTCTTGAATGGTGACTTGGAAGAAGAGGTGTATATAGAGCAACCAGAAGGATTTCAACTGAGTGAAGACCCTACACTTGTTTGTAGACTGAGAAAAGCCTTGTATGGGTTGAAGCAAACACCAAGAGCTAGGTATTCAAGGCTGGACACTTATTTATGTCAGTTGGGTTTCAAGAAGGGACTGGTAGATAGCAACTTGTATGTCAAATCTGTTGATGGTAGTCAGACAGTTGTGGTTGTGTATGTAGACGACATCATTTTTGCAGGTCAAAAAGATGAGTCATGTAAGGATTTTGCTTAGAGAATGCAGAATGAATTTGAAATGTCCATGATTGGGGAACTTTCTTACTTTTTGGGTCTGCAGATAAGTCAGTTGAAAGATGGGTTCTTTTTATCTCAGACTAAGTATGTGAAAGAGATGTTGAAAAAATTCACAATGGAGGATTGCACACCAATGAGCACACCTATGATGACTAATTGTAAGTTGAGCAAAGATGATGACTCTCCATCAGTAGATCATACTATGTACAGGTCAATGATTGGAAGTCTGCTCTACTTGACTGCTACTAGGCCATATATTCTTCAGTCTATGTGCATGGTAGCTAGATTTCAAGCTGGCCCAAAGGAGACACATGTGGTAGCTGTGAAGAGGATCTTCAGATACTTGAAGGGGACAATGGAGTATGGTCTCTGGTATGCAAAAAGTAAGGATCTGGTTTTGTTATCCTACTCAGATGCAGATTGGGCTGGTTGTGTTGATGATAGAAAGAGCACTAGTGGAGGTGCCTTCTATCTTAGTAGAAATTTGGTGGCTTGGCATAGTAAAAAGCAAGAGTCAGTTTCATTGTCTACAGCAGAGGCAGAATATATTGCAGCCACCTCTTGTTGCACACAGGTATTGTAGATGAAGCAAATGTTGAAGGATTTAGGCATTGTTTTAGACAAGCCTATTTCCATGTTCTGTGACAACACTAGTGCTATAAATATATCTAAAAATCCAGTTATGCACTCCAGGACGAAGCACATAGCCATTCGGTATCACTTCTTGAGAGAGAAGGTTTTGGAATGAGAAGTTCAGTTAGAATTCATTCCTACAGCAGAGCAGATTGCAGATATCTTCACAAAGCCCCTTCCCAGATAACAGTTTGGTTACTTGAGACAAAAGTTGGGAGTGGTTATCCTCCCCAAGTATTGAGGAGCTTGGAGTGAGGGGGAGCAGTGTTTCATTCTCTTATATTTTTCTCTCCCTATGTAGGACTCAGGGGGAGTCTATTGGTATTTATCAGTGTTACTGTGATGTTGCATTTTTTTTTCGGCGCCCATAGGATTGGAAAGATGCGGTGGGCACTCCTATGTGGCATATCCCTTTGTTCTTGTTGTCAAAGGGAGAGAAATATTTACTTCATGTGCAGAGTGAGTTGCCAACAATTCCAAAGGGGGAGATTGTTGCACTTTGGATTGTAATTGTTGGCAACTCGGACAAAGTTTGATGAGGGAGAAATACTGGTTAATCATACAATGAAAGAAAGAGAAGGAAGAGAGAGAATCAGAGGCGAGAGAAAGAGGCCGAGGACCAGCCTGGCCGAGGCCGAGTGTAATGTGACCGAGGCCGAGTGTAATGTGACCGAGGCCGAGGGGAAAGGTAGCAGCCTGCCCGAGGGCCATGGGCAAGCAGCAAAGGCCGAGGACCATGGGCCGAGCCGAGGGAAATGTGGCCGAGGCTGAGCGGCAAGGCAGTCAGCCTGGCCGAGGGCCATGCAAGCAGCAAGGCCGAGGGCCATGGACAAGCAGCAACGGTCGAGGGCCATTGGCCGAGGCTGAGGGCAATGTGGCCGAGGCCGAGCGGCAAGGCAGCCAGCCTGGCCGAGGGCCATGCAAGCAGCAAGGCCGAGGGCCATGGGCAGTGGCCGAGGGAAGTGGCCGCACAACAAGGCCCGCAGGCCTGGTGTCGCAAGCAGCATGGCGCATGGCGCATGGCGCAACATGTGTTCGACGAATTTCCAGGAGAGAAAAAACCTCTCTGGAAATCGTCTCTATAGACTTTTTAACTAAAACTCTTAAAAGTTACAGAGGCCATTTTCATGTTTTACAGGGGTATTTTGGGCAGTTTGCAAAAGTCAAAATCCCATATCAACGGCCCAGATGAAGCCACGTTGTCACTATTCCAATCTTACGGCCAGAAAAAGTGCGGACTATGATGTGGCGCAGACGGTGCGCCCAGATCCTTTCGCGCATGACTTTATTGGTCAGCTGCAGTTTAATATGTTGCAACATGTCACATGTAAGTTTTGCTGTTATTCAGTGTGGTGCGCGTACAGTACGACGAAGGATCAAGATCTCGATCCAGTGGATGAGATCAATTCCGACAGTCGCTGACGAGATCTGACATGATCCAACGAATCCCATTAGATCCCACCTTTTCGAGTGAAATCCGACGGCCGATTTTAAAGATTCGACGATCGGCCAATCAGATCTCGACAGCGCAAGACGCGGCGCGGCTACGGTGTTTCGCATGTGCATCAAATGAGACTCAAAGATTCCTTTTTAAATTTTCTTATTGGCCGAACTTGTTTTCCTCATAACTTGATCATCCGGAGGCCAAATCCGACGATCCAAATTGCACCGAGCTAGATTTTTCATGCTCTTTCCATTGAGAATGGTTAGAGGAGCTGCTGGCCGCGTGAAACAGAGGGAGAGAGGCGATTTTGAAGAGAAAAGCTTTATTTCTTGATTTTTGATGATCTCTGGTTTGGGAAATTGAAAACAATCAATCATCCTCTCTATTTGTGCCCATGTCGATGCACCGCTGTGTTTTTGAAGGATGGTGAAGCTTCTCTGCATATGACAAGGAATTGGTTGATTATCAGAAGAAGAGGAACGTCGTCAATTGTCAGAAAAAAATTGGTTGTGAGATTTTCTCATTCCCTAACTCTTTAGATAATTTTATGTACTGTATGCTTGAATAGGTGAAAAGAAAAATTAGTGGAATACCTATCTAGCTTGTGGGATTTAATTGTAGGGCATCACTATAAGCCCCAAAAATTATTCTATTTGTGGTGTGTTCAGTGGGTGCTGGACACTGGCTTTATGCCTGAATTCTGGCATTGTTATGCCCTCTCAGTTTTATGCTAGGAAAATTTAGGGTGAGCATCATTGTCCTGTAAAGGGCTAAAAGTTGAGTATTGAGTAAATACGGAGCCCATTGGGCATTACTCCGTGGATTAGCCATCACGTAATCCTTCTGTGTTGTGGTTTGTTTTAATTATGTACTTTGTGAAGTACGTGGAATGAATTGCAGGATGGGTGTGCAAATCTGATAGACCTGGCCACTGAGTGGTTGCGAGGTAGATTTGCATACGATTGTGTGTGGGGCAGTCTAGTTCATCATAAGCACTGGGCAGCAAAGAAATATCAGGGAAAAATTATTCACACTGATTCACCCCCCCTCTCAGTGTCATTCAAGGTCCATCAATACATGTCCTTAACAAATTTAAATAAAGAAAACTAGAAAAATATCTAATCAAATACACATGAGTTGCACTCGCAAGAGGAGTCATGTGTATCCACTTCCTCTTCCACTTCCATCGCCGCCACGTTTCCATACACTGGAGCATTTACATAATCTTCAACAGTCAAACTTGCATCATCAACTAAAAATATTCGACGTCGAAAGGGTGAGCACACATCACGGCTCAGTGAGCAAACAAAACAATGCAACAATACATATGCATGCGATTCAATTCATATCTTTGGTCTGGTTTTACGTTTGCACTGTGTTATAGAAAGGATAGGTGGCCGCCGCACCTCTATGCACGAGAGTGTAGATACGCCCGATGAACCTCTCACCGTCGCCCACAGCATCCACAATGAACATTGTACAATGAAGGCCACGTTTATCGATGCATAACTCCATACCAACAAATAAACCCCTGATGGCTAGGGCTGTAAATGGGGCTCGCTACTAACCAATTCTAATGTCAAACAGTGTATCCAAGGCCTCACCCCAGCATCCCTTAGAGCACCCGTAGAGATAGAGCTAAGGCCCCCTGGTAGAGTATAGGACTCAAAGACCGAGACCCTCCTTGATGCCCTACGTCGTAATAGTTCTGCTAAGGTAATGGCGATACGACGACATCAGTGGACATGACTTGAGTAGACCATGGCACAATATACGCCCTATGAAGAACGGTCATGGCTGTACCAGTTGATACCATCCCTACCCGCACCATATACACTGGCCAAACACAAACATTCACATGCCTATTCCTATCATCATCACCATCATCATGTTATAAACAATAAAGTAAATATGCATGAACAATTAATAGAAATATTGGATGACATGTTGAATGCACATACAAGCATACATGCATGGAATCAATATGGCATTAGACTCAAGAAATAAAACAGTTTATTATTAACCAGTTAGTTTAGGTCTTGTTCCCTCACCTTAGCTTGTTAATAGATCCTCTTCCAAGCTTTAAAATCACCTTTATAATGTTATTATATTGCTAGAAGACCTAATAAAGTCGATAGAATTTAATTAGAATTAATTTCAAATTTAAAAATCATGCTGTTAACTGGGGGTCGGAGATAGGGTCGGAGTCATGATCGACCCCTGGTGCGACCACCCCTATTATGGACTTCCCGAACACTGGGGGTCGTTGTTCAGGGTCTGGTAGGGTCGATTGGCCATCAACCCTCTGTGCGACCCCCTATGGGTTTTGGTCAATTTTCTTCCTTTCAGTCCATTCTTCGTGTTTGGGGTCCTATGGCTTGCTCCTAAAGTCCATTCTACACACATTCTATGGTCTAAAACCATGAATCATTCACCTATATAGCTTTCATGAATTTTCCCCATGGTTTTCCATGAAAACCTAACCACGAACCTAATCATGGGTTGATGGTTTGGGACTCTCCGAGATCATACTCTCTTCATTACCTAACCTAAGGTCTGTAGAAACTCATGGAATTAGTATTCATACCTGAGAAGAATACTCCTTCTCTGCAACTCTTCTCCTTTTTACTTTCTTCTCTTCCTTGCTTCTCTTCTTCTTCTCTTCCTTCTCTTCTCTTTCTCTCAATTCAATTAGGGTTGTAAAAGGAGTGAAAGAGGCTTAGGGACGTCCTATTTATAGAGTAGGAACTCCTAAAATAAGTCACATTGAGATTTGGAAAGAGTCCAACCGAAATTAAGAAACATTCCTAATTTCTATTTCTGGCGGCAACTGGGGGTCGATGAGGGGGTCGACGATCCCGTCGACCCCTAAATCCTGAAGTGTCCGACCCCCTCTGTAAAACAGGGGGTCTGACTTTCTGTCTTGGGGGGTCCGACCCTCCCTTGTTGGGTATGCGACCCTCCCCTTAATTTAAGTGTTTTTGGGTCAATTTGATACCTGGGATCACGATCTCCTTCCTGCCCTTGGTCCATTTGGCTCGACCATGATGAGTAAACCTGATTCAAGATGGTAAGACCGGGTAAGTTTGATACAGGTCTTACAGGCATGATCGTCACTCACTTAGCATGAATGGCGCACAGATTTGTATCCTCAAAGAGGCCAACCAAGTATGCTTTTGCTGCCTCCTGCAGTGCCAACACCGCATGGCTCTGGAAACGAAGATTAGTCTGCAACCAGAAAAAATGCAAACCAATTAGAATTTGGAACCATCCAATCACAAGATACTCCAACTTTTAACCATAGTAAGAACATCATTATCAGTAATCGAACTAGAAATTACCTTGAAATTTTTAGGATGACACAAAGGATAGCCAAAGATGTTTATCGTTAAAGTATGAACCCTTAATACCGTCCAAAAAAATGGTCAAGAAACCTTTGCAAATAAAAGAGATTACAATTTAGTTGACATCAAAACCAAGAAAATCCTTCAATTTGGGCAAACTTGTATTCCAATCATGAGTACATAAACCCCTACAGAGAAAATTATGATGAAGAAACAAATCATCAATACATCCATCTGGGACTAAGCATCCGGTTAGTCATCTCTACCAGTTCCTTCTTGCAGTTCCCTCTCAGTTCTTTTGAAAAAGGAAGACTGGATTGTTGTCATGGAGAACAAAAAATTTATATAAAAAATGGAATAGGCATGCACGCAGAGGCATAGAGCCTTACAAATTGTTGACAAACTAAGAATTTCAAGAACTAAGAATTTACTACTTTTAATATTACCCTTTTCTCCTTCCATTCAAGAACAACTAAACCCGTTGTTACTCATCATCAACAACAAAGCAAACACAAAACGGCATGCACGCACGTAAAATCTTCCATTTACAAATGCCAAACAAAATGAAAAGGAGTAGTGGGTTACCTGAATCCTGGCCAACTAAATTCCCTCCATCATAAGTGACTGAAAAATCATTAATTCCAACATGTGGAGAGTCATTGTATAGGCATACTCTAGAAAGATAAACAATAAAAATATAAGCATAGACTAGTTTCATTGTATAGGCATCCCTTTTGTCGTGTCTCTTCAACCCAAATTTACTAATACAAGCACTCTCAAAGTTAGGAGTTTCTTACTATTATCTTCTACCATTTTTCAATGGCAGGATTCTTTTTTGATACTAAAACCCATGCTTCTCCCGTAATCATTATAGAACTCGTATGCTTTCTCCTCTGTTTCGAACATCATTCCAATCTTGGGTGTCATATGAAGGTAACCTAGCGAAGACAAGATGTGGAGAAGATTACATGGGAAAAGGAAGATGCAATACGGAAACAGTATTCCCACCTATTCAACTAGGAAGGTAAATCTAAATTTCAAGGACGAAATTTCTTTTGAGAGTGGGGGAGTTGTGACGTCCGTACGTGCAAATTTCGAAGACAAAATTTCTTTTAAGGGTGGTGGAGTTGTAAGACCCGTACGCCATGAACCTGGTCTAACCTTACGTTCTCGTGTCGTGACCGGTCTTCCCATCATAATCGGCCCAAGTGGACCAAGTGCGTGAAGAAATCACAAGGCTAGGTATGAAATTTAACCCAAAAATATCTAATTAGGAGTGTGTGGTCGCATACCTAAACAGGTGTGGTCAACCACTGTAAGATCCCCTTCCCAGGAGTAGGAGAAACGAACCATTGGTTGGCAATTACAACATAGAAACAAAAAAAAAAGACTTGTAAATTTTTTTTTTTTACATGATACCACAATAACTTCATCATTCAAACATCATAACACAATCCAAAATCATCAACCTAGTCCAATAACATTAACCTGACAGTGGAACCAAAGTAGCTAATAATTATATATTTGGTGGCCAAATTAATTACATTCCAAAATGCATTCTAAATACCAATTTATACAACAAAAGGTGTGGTTAACCACCAAAAATCTACTGCCACAAATACTCCAAAAGTGGCAACTATTTGCAAGTTTCAATTCAAACCACCCACAAAATGTAACTCAAGTACCAAGTGGTCTAATGGCCAACTTGGTCTTCTACACCCATAGTCTCTAGTTGCTCTTCTGCGGAATCATCTGTAAAAAATATATCCACAACTGGGGTAAGCAAGGCTTAGTGAATAAATAACAGCTTGGTAGGAAATACATACATTAGATATTGTATCAAGTATCTTAGAAAACAACCATGCTGGTCCTACAATGATACGAGTGTATAAAATATCTTACACATTTCAAATCTCACTTTTGGTTGTATTCTCACACCATTATAATGGTGTTATTATCACATTGGTTAATCTTCCACTTGTCTAAATTTTATGATATCACCTGTAGAACCGTATGCCTACTGTTCGTTATCATTTTCATATCCCACTGGTTTAACTTTTCTCTTTAACTTACTTTCTCTATTCTTGCTTAGCTTAACTTCAAACTACTGATTTATGTACATCAGGTAAACCTTGAATTTTGGACTCACTGGATGCTCCCATTTCTTGTCCCATGATTGACTCACCGGATGCTTTCATTTCTTGTCACTTGGCTGACTCATCGGATGCTTCCGTTTCTTGCCACATGATTGACTCACCGGATGCTCCCGTTTCTTGTCACTTGGCTGGCTCATCGAATGCTTTCGTTTCTTGCCACATGATTGACTCACCGGATGCTCCCGTTTCTTGTCACTTGGCTGACTCACCGGATGCCCCCATTTCTTGTCACTTACCATTGATGTTCATGATCACCTAGACTGAATTTCTAGGTCTTACTTCCTATTAAACATAAACTTAAGCTTATTGTCCATTTTGTTTCATTTTGTGTATGAAAATACTGATTGTACTGATTTACCGTTTGTCTAACATTAACAACTATTACAAGTCATCAATGCCATCCCAACTCATCTTGCTGTCCATACCTTTCTTAATATATAAGAAAAGATAATCATTTTCTGCCACAGTCTAAATTGACTTCACTTCTACTCTTATCTCCACTAATGTAAACTCATTTCTTATCTTTCCTTGTTTATGTGAAGTTCCTACTAATTTACAGCAGTTTTATATAGATTTTCTGAACTCCAACATCATGTAGTAACATAAATATGCATTTATAAGCTTTGCTTTCCATTATAGTCTACATTATCATAGCTTGTAAACATACTTCATAGAAATAACCTCATCCCTTGTTACATTCATAGGTGCCATGTAGAACATTGAGAACACATCCTACATTCATAACAACACCTACACCACAACCCACATTCATTAAACCTCATATTATTAACAACATTTACCTCCTTGTACCAAACAGTCCATAAAACACATACTAATTCAGTAAAATACTACAACCTTGCATAAATGAACACATAAATATCAAAATTAAATAACATTTATCACCACAGCATGCATATTCATATATTTACATTATTAGCCTACTACAAGAAGTCAATTACTCACCTTTTTCTTGGAAAGTCCTGTTTAAGCAAGCCTTGTGCACTAGTAAACTGAAAAATACAACAAGGGATAGGTCCTCCAAACACCTACACCAATGGTTATTAAAGTCACTATTTGACTGCGTGAGCAAACCCAAAATCCCATTTAAAGGTCATTAGCAACTTCCTTTTATTACCTGAGTGCTATATGCAAATTTGGACCTCCCTCTGGACACTTTTGCTTAATACTTCTCTTCTTCCTTTATGCTGTCCAACATTGTACTTAGTGTTTTAGTACTTGAGTAATACAAAACCACTCAATTCTTGTTTGCATTATCACTAGAGTGAGTCCTTGGATCGCTTAAACATGTCCCCATATCCATAATAGCCTTTGCTAAAAGGGAACTCACTATTTGCTTGACAACAAGCCAAAAATTCTGTTTTGCTGAAATTTTCTGCCTAGGGTCCTATTGGGTTGCACTTGGCATCAAAGACTCCATAAAATTTTCCAAATCTTGAGGAATACCTTCCTAACATATTATTCTAGGTCCTAGGGGGAAAACCCCCAAAAAAAAAAACTGCTGAGAAAACCACAAAACAAGGGGCGGTCGACCACTCAATTACAGTAGCCTGGGAAGCCTCTGAAACAAAAAAATTTTCGACCCTTTTCCCTTCTTTCCTCCCCACATTAGCCCCAAAACTATATGAAAACATTTTATAAACCATTTGGATCAATTTCAATGTATTTATGATCATTTAACAAATTCATTTCGAAAGAAAAAAAAATCTAAATCTTCCTTAGCAAAAACATGGATTTCTGCAACTATCTCTCTTTTAGGAGTCTTCGTTCTATTAAAACATCTAAACCATTTCCAACTCATCCTATATTCATGATTACAGACCTCATCATATGACTTTTCATTCATAAGGACATTTCTCCCAATTAAAAATGCACACATATATATATTTAACCAATGTTCCTTGAGGTGAAATATGATGAACAGATTTACTGTTCATCATCTTCAACCTTAAGAATGATGTGCATACTCTGCCTTTCCTTTAAGAATTGATCAATGCAACATGCAATCCACATTTCCTTCACCATAAGGTATAAGAAACTCACCTGAGCACCTAAAGATAGTTCCCAAGCTTGAACCACCAAGGACAACAACTCTAACTTTAATTTCTTCCTTGGCTTTGCTGCAACTCCTTCAAGGCTACCCCTAAAACGAATTTCTTCCTTGAGAGCTTCCTTGGACTAATGATCTCCAGCTGAGCACTCCTCCTTGCATTCAAAATCCCAAGTTCTAGCACCTCAATCCACTCCACAAGCTCCCCAACTATTAAAATCTCATACAACGAAAGCAGCTTCCATTCTCTTCTCTACCAACGAATTTCCCAGCTCAAATAAAAAAATTGAACTGATATCAGATCCTTCTTTTGTAGATTCTATTTTCTTCTATTTTCTAAAATTCTAAAATTAAATTTTATGGTGAAATCCCCCTCTTGCCCTCAACAGTCACCCAATGCATGAAGGGGCTGCCTATACTTCTAGGGTATCCCTCTAATTCTTCCATGCCTATTTTACCCTTCCAAGATTCCATTATCTTGACATGCATGCCTTCATATTTTAAAAGTTTAAGTCACCCTTATATTTCAGTCACCAAAAATGATCTCCAACTAATTCACCAAATTCCTCTTGTGTCCTCCATTTTTCCAAAAAGTGAAAACCCATCATCCACCAATAGTGAATCACTATTGGGTATCTACTACAATCAAAATATAAATGCCAATAGAGTTAATTCCATTTCGCCTCCTAGGTGGTTTGAACTCAAGACCTCCAAGTTTTAATTCCATCAAGCACTAAAAAAAATAAACCATTAAGCTAACTCTTTAAATCTAATATTCACTTTCACTAACAATTTCATAAAGGTAAGGTCACTTATGAAAATAAACAACTATTCTAGCATAACAATTCATTTCCTACTTTATAGGCAAAACATAATTTTTAAGCATCATAAATCTGAATTTTTGAGCATACCAATATCCACAAGTCAACACACACATTATCTTACACTATTTAAAAGTAAACATTACCTATTTCCACCATAGACATAGAACAAGCATCCTAATATCACAGCCCCCAACTATCAATCCCTTCCACCTGTTTCAACATAATGAGCAACCGAGATCACTCATAAAAAAAAAACTTGGGTTGTTACAACCACACCTCAGAATAATGCGACCACAGGAGTCTGGGATGTGTGGTCGCAGTTTTTGGCTGTGTGGTCGACCGGTTCTGTGACCCCACGTGCAACCACACGAAGTCAAACAGACTCTGTGATTAGGAAACCTTCCTAATCCAAAGGGGGTTCTTTCCTAATCGAAGTAGGACTCTATATGGAGGGTTTTCCTCTATATATAGGACGTCCCTTAGCCTCTTTCATCCTTTTAGAACTCAAACTAAAAGAGAGAGAAAGAGAAGGGGAGGAAGAGAAAGAGAATTGAAGAGGAAGACTAAGAGGAGGAATTTCAGAGAGAACTCTGAATCTTCAACAAGTTTAAGGTATGAAAATGTTCCCCACATCAGTTGAATACCTAGAATAGATCATGGAGGAGATAGTGATTCAAAGTGAGACCTAATCATCAAACCATGGACAAATTCTAAGAGATCCATGGAGGGAATCTATTAAGATGATGGATTGTGTAAAATATGAATTTTAAACCATAGAACAATCATAGAAAGGATCATGATGATAAGCCAAGGAATCAAAACATAAAAGAATTGAGTTGGGAATGGAAAAGTTGACCATCACATATGTGGTCGCATGTGTGGTTGCATGATATGCGACCACACAAGACACAAATGATCAACCACACACCCTAGGAAAAGTTTCAGGGAGGGTGTGGTCGCATGTGTGGTCGCATGATATGCGACCACACATATCGACCACACGCCCTTGGGAAAATTCCAGGGAGGGTGTGGTCGCATGTATGGTCGCATGATATGCTACCACACATAGCGACCACACGCCTTCGGGGAAGTTTCAGGGAGGGTGTGGTAGCATGTATGGTCTCATGATATGCAACCACACATAGCAACCACACACCCGTGGGGAAGTTTCAGGGAGGGTTTGGTCGCATCTATGGTGGCATGATATGCAACCACACCTTGCGACCACACACCCTGTGGAAACTGAGACCACAGGTGCAGCCGCACCTGCGACCACTCAGCTTTTGAAAGTCTGAATGAATGAAAATAAATTCTAATTTAAAATCTATAAATTTGTTAGGTTTTCAAGTGGTCTAAAAGTGATTTACAAAGCTTGGACGAGAAACAACCATCGACCAAAGGTGAGAGAACAAGACTTAAACTAATTGGCTAATAACAAACTGTTTTACTTATTGAGTCCAATGCCATGAATGATTCTATGCTTGTATGCTTGTAATGTGTATTTCACATGTCATCCAATATTCCTACTATTACTGCACATGCATATTTAATTTTATTTATTTTATAACATGATGATGATGATGATGTTAGGAATAGGCATGTGAATGTATGTGTGTGGTTAGTGTGCTTGATGCGAGTGGAGCATCAGGGGGAGAACGTGACACTGTGGTTCATCCTGGTCACCAGACTTTAGCTCTATCTCTACTCAAGTCTTGCCCATTATCATCGTCGTATCGCCATTACCTTAGCAGAACTATTACGTCGTAGGGCATTAGGGGAGGTGGTCTCGGACCGTGTAGTCTCTGACTTTGCCGGGGGGGCCTTAGCTCTATCTCTATGGACGTATTGAGGGATGCTGGGGTGAGGCCTTGGATACACTGTTTGGCATTAGGATTGGTTAGTTGCGAGCCCAGTTTGCAAGCCCTCGCCAATAGGGGCTTACGTGTTGTTATGAATAGGGCATCAGGGGAAGTGTTATGCGGTGTTTGATCCGGGCACTTTAGCTCTATCTCTATTCCATGATGGGTGCATGTGGGACGGCAATGGTGTTTGATCCATTGGGCGGCTTCACACACTCGTGTATAGAGGTGCGACGGCCACCAATTCTTTCTATAGCACATTGCAAACTTATACACCAGACCAAAGATATGAATTGAATGCAAGCATATGTTTGTTGCATTGTTTTGTTTACTCACTGAGCTTAAGTTGGAGAGCTGACCCTCGTGCGCATAATTCTTTTTAGTTTCTAATGTTGCAGGTATTACGGTTGAAGATTATGTCGACACGCCAACATATGAACAGGTGGCGGTTATGGATGAGCAATCTGTGGAGGACTATTATGATCCGTTAAGTGAGCGTTTCAACTATGGATGTGCTGTATTTAACTTTAGTATTTGGATATTTATAATATGTATTAAATTATATTTTGGTTACTTGGAGATAACTGAAATATTAATTATTTTTCATGATTAGATCTCAATTCATTATTAATAAGACTTTCGCTATTTACTTTATTATCTCTGATTAATGTGGAATGTGTTTTGGTTTAACATGGTTGGCATAGTACGAGATTTTGGTTGAACCGTTGGTTTATTGACGGTTCATCACACCATTCCGGTTGGTCCAGAATTGGGGTGTGACAGATCGGGAGAGTGAATTTATACAAAATCAAATGAACCAAAATGGAGGTAAAGTATAGTAATAAAATTTGGAATTTTTTTAAAGGTTAAAAGGATATAATTGATGGAAGTAAAGGTAAGGTGACTTACTTCTCTTTTAGAATGTAAATCAACTCCAAAGGTAACTTACAACTC
Organism: Protea cynaroides; assembly: GCA_028583415.1. Lineage (NCBI taxonomy): Eukaryota > Viridiplantae > Streptophyta > Magnoliopsida > Proteales > Proteaceae > Protea > Protea cynaroides. Next base: position 70,583,977 of record CM053274.1, read on the forward strand.
TTCTAGGATATAGGTGAAAAATAAAATTCTAACTCTTCTAGGGTAGAATGGAACTTCTTCAAGGTTTCCAAGGAGAACTCTTCTAGGTTCAAGAATTGCATTTAGGTAAATTTCATTCATAAGAATCACTTCAAATCGTCTCTACACTATAAACTAACTTTGGTGGCCTTTTATGGGCATAATAAAAAAAATAAAAAGACAATCATACCCTTAAATCCAAGGGCTGAAAATATAAAATAGAAAATAATTAATGTTAGATTAAATAATAGACTCTTCCAATGCAAGGGGTTACTCCAATGAGCATTGATGCAAGTTCTAAAGTTTTAATACAAGGTTTAATGTTTTGATGAAAGGTTCTATGTCTTGATGTAAGGTCCAATGTATAAAAGACTCTAGAAACATTGAATAGAAAATGTCACCCCACTCACTACTAGGGATTGATGCATGCAAGAACTTCTAGAGGTCCAATTTTTTGATCACTAAGCTTGTTATAATTTCCAATTGGATGCCATTCTGGTGGCAAGTGAGCCCACACAAAATCATTGGGTTCATAGATTACCTTACGGCGTCGCTTATCAAAGGCCTCCTTATAGAGCTTTGTCTTGTGTTGAAATTTTTTGTATACACTTTCATGGATTTGTCTCATTTGAGAAACAATATCATCAACTTTACCAATTGACTTTTTCAATGTTGCCGACAAAAATGACTGAGGAATTTCATATCTCAATCAAGAGTGATAGTTTTGGGGAGACCATGTAATTTGTAAACTTCTTTAAAGAAAAGATTGATGATACAAGATGCATCAATTATTTTGAGACAATGATTGAAGTGGGCCATCTTTGAGAATCTATCAACCACCACAAAAATTGAATCCATACCTCAAAGTATGCACGAAAATCTAAGGACAAAGTCCATAGATATGTCTTCCCAAGGAACTTATGGTATGGGTAAGGATAAATAGAGGCCTACATTGGTATCATATGACGGTACACATCTCTCTTGAGGTGGGGCCAAAAGTACTTAGTCTTAACTAAGTGTAGTGTCTTGTCTCTCGCAAAGTGTCCTCCGTTATGTATCTCTTCAATCATCTTTTGTTGTAGGAAGCAATCTAGAATGCACAAGCGATTTCCTTTGAATAGGAAACCATCACAAAGAGTAAAATCGGCAAGGTCCTTGTCTTTCGCATCTGAGAGGAGTTTGGAGAATTATTCATCTTCTTCATAAAGCTTTTGAAAAGATTCAAAGCCAAGTACGGTAGTACACATCATAGAGAGCAAACCCTTCTTGCGGCTAAGAGCATCAGCAACTCGATTTTGAACACTGCCCTTATGCTTGATATGAAAGTTGAATTCTTGAAGATACTCCGCCCATTTTGCTCGTCCAGAATTGAGCTTTGTTAACCTGAAATATACTTTAGAGCCTCATGGCGAGTATACAAAACAAACTCCCTATGAATCAAATATGGCCTCCAATGCTCAAGGGTACAAAAGAGAACATAAAACTCTAAATTGTAAGTACTATAACGGAGCTTAGCACCATTCAATTTTTTGCTAAAGAAAGTGATGGGATGTCCTCCTTGACTCAAGACTCCTCTAATACTAGTTTCAAAAGCATCATAATGTACCTCAAAAATAACATCAAAATTTAGAAGAGCTTGAACCGGGGTGGTGCCTAATTTCTCTTTGAGTTGCTCAAAACTCCATTGGGCTTCATTGGTCCATTCAAAGGTTCCCTTTTTTATGCAAAATGTGAGTAGGGCTACTAAAGAACTGAAATGGGCAATGAATCGTTGATAAAAAGATGTCAATCCATGGAAGCTACAAACATCATGAACATTGGTTGGAGTTAGTCATTCTTGAATCACTTTGATCTTTGTATTATCAATGAAAATACCATCCTTGGAGATGTTGAAACCTAAGAAGAGAATTTTTCCACCATGAAGCAACACTTGTCAAGGGCTGCATAAAGTCTCTCCTTCCTTAGGGTGAGTAGCACTTCTTGGAGATGCTACAAATGCTCATTAGTAGTCTTACTATAAATAGGAATATCATTAAAGTAAATCACTACAAATCTTCTAAGGTAAGTCTTCAAGATTTGGTTCATAAACCTTATTAAAGTGGATGGGACATTTGACAATCCAAATGGCTTGACTAGCCACTCAAATAGTCGATCTTTGGTCTTGAAAGCCGTCTTTTATTTGTCTATGGGTTTGATTCAGATTTGATTATAACCACTTTTTAAATCAAGCTTTTAGAAAATGGTAGTCCCAGAAAAATTGTCCAAGAGATCATCAAGGAAGGGAATGGGAAAATGGTACTTGATCGTAATCTTGTTGATGGCTCGGCTATCAACACACATCCTCCATATTTTATTCTTCTTTGATACTAAGAGTGCCGGCACAGCACAAGGACTAAGGCTTTCTCGAATGAACACTTTGGATAAGAATTCTGTGACTTGCCATTGCAACTCTACAGGTTTGATTGGACTCATTTGGTAATGAGGTAGATAAGGAAGAGGAGCACCGGGAACCAAATCAAATTGATGCTGAATTTCTCTCATCGGAGAGAGACCTAAGGGTAGGTCATATGGAAAAACATCTTGAAACTCACTTAATGATGGTTTCACTTGGTCCGGGATTGTTGATATTTGTGCATCACACTCGAACTTGTATAACATTACATACACAACATCTACCCCTTTCATAGCACCTTTTACAGCCCTTATTGTGAGTAAATTTGGGGTTGGGGAACTTTCCATCAATGGAGACTTGAGAGGCTCCTTGCTAGGTTCCAAAATAAATTTTTTTTTTATCAAATTCAAAAGAGTAAGTGTTATTCCTCCCATCATGAGTAATTCTTCGATCAAATTGTCAAGAACGGTCAAGAATGGTGTGGCTAGCATCTATGGACAATACATCACATCATATTTTATCATAATATATAGATGCAATGGAAAGATGAAAAGACATTATTTAGAAACGATTACCTTGCTATCTCGCTTTAGCCAAAACATCTTGTATGGGATAGGATGTTCTTTCATGTCTAATTTCAACTTTCAAGTTTCTTCATCTGAAATTACATTCTCACAACATCTGGAATCAATGATGAGTTGATATACCTTATCGAAAATGGTACATGTTGTATGGAAGATATTGTTACGCAACCACCGATCTCTAATTTCTTGTTTTGGAGTGAGAAATACCTTTCTCATCATTAGGAGTTCTCCGGTATCGGCATGTAGCATTTCTCCATCTTCTTTATGATCTTCCTCTAAAAGATCATCATTATCGACATCCTCAACATCGAATTCATCTTTTTGATCCTCAAAACCCAACAAGACACCTTTGCCCTTATGAGAGTTTTTGGCATTTCAACAATTACTTGCTCGGTGGCCAATTTTTCACAAGAATAACATTTTGTACCAACCGAGGAACTTGAACCAATTTGGGCAAAAGGATTAGTAACCTTTGGTTGAATAGACAACTTCTCCATGTTAGAGGAACAGTCAAGAGAATTACTTGGTTTAGTAGTACTCATCAGATTTCGATTTAACCGATTGGAGATGAAAGTAGATTGTTGTTTTTGACTTCGAGAACGTTCCACCTTAAGAGATCTTTGATGTGCATCTCGTACATCCCAAATGTCAAGGACTTCAAGGGCCTCTTGAATGTAAGATTTTAGTCCATTCAAGTATTTGTTCACAAGTATATCTTTTAGATCCATGATATTGTTATGAATCACCAACTCATTGAACTCATTAGTGCATTGGTCTACCGTGCATGTACCTTATCTCAAATTTTGGTGCCGTTGATAGAGCTCTCTCTTATATCCTTTGAGAATGAAGAACTTTTTCATCTTGTCTTTCATCTTTAATTCTCCTCGAAGTGATGGGAGCTTTGTCAATGGATTGACATGTTTGCTTCTCACGTCGCCACCAAGCGATGGCCTTGCCTTGAAGTTGCATGGAGATGATGCCAACCCAATGATTGTCCAGGATATTTCTATGCTCAAAAAATTTACTTGAAAGAGTTAGTCAATCAAGAATTTCATCAAGAGGATCAGCATATGAAAACTCTGAAATATTCCTATTGACTTCTTTTTTTCAATCCCGTTCTCGACCTCCTTGAGGGTAGTGTGGACGAACCCTCTTGTTATTGGTTCAGACCCTTCTGAAAAGGAATCATCAGATCTATGCCCTCTTAAATTTGGTGGATTGTTACCTTCTCGTAGTCCCTGAATCTCGAGAGTAAGGTTCTGATTTGTTCTTGCATTTGTTATTGTATTTGTAAGGCTTGTGCTAATGCATCATCATTGATGGTGGTAGTGCGACTACCTAAGCCACCTAGACCACCTCGACCACCTCAAAATTTGAGCCCATAATATCTCTCCTCCTTTGCTCTGATACCAAATGATGCAAGTCGATTTTGGCTTATAAAGATAATAGAACGAAAGAGTGAATTTACACAAAATCAAATGAACCAAAAGGGAGATGAAGTGTAAAAATAAATTTTGGAATTTAAGGTAAAAAGGATATAATTGATGGAAGTGAATGTTGGGTAACTTACTTCTCTTCTAGGATGTAAATCAACTCTAAAGGTGGCCTACAACTCTTCTAGGATGTAAGTGAAGAATAAAATTTCAACGCTTCTAAGATGGAATAAAACTTCTTCAAGGTTTCAAGGGAGAACTCTTCTAGGTTCAAGAATTGCATTTAAGCAAATTTCATTCATAAGAATCACTTCAAATTGTCTCAACATTACAAGCTAACTTTGGTGGCCTTTTAAAGGTATAATAGAAAAAATAAAGACAATCATACCCTTAAATCCCAGGGCTGAAAATACAAAATAGAAAACAATAAATGATAGATTAAATAATGGACTCTTCGAATGCAAGGGGTTACTCCAATGAGCATTGATGCAAGTTTTAAAGTCTTAATACAAGGTTTAATGTCCTGATGAAAGGTTCAATGTCTTGATGCAAAGTCCAATGTAGAGAAGACTCTAAAAACATTGAATAGAAAATATCACCTCACTCTCCACTAGGGACTTGAAAGGACACCAAAAGGGACTGGTTTCAAGGAGCTAGGGTCAGGTTCATTGGTTTTTTGTAGCTTGGTTCATACCTTGCCCCTGGGCCAGATGGGCTTTGTGGGCTTGGGCTTTGATGCGGGTTGATCTCTGTAATTGGACTGCATCATCGAGTGTAAGAGACGATTTAATGTTTTATGTTTAAGAGTAAGAGAAGATTTAATGTTTTAGGTTTTTAATTTTAGGGTTGTCTCTGTTTGGTTTAAATCAATATTCAATTCGATTTAAAAGTACATCCGGTTCATTCGATTGGTTCAATCATACTACACCCTTGAACCGTGAATGCCAGTTTAATAATTGGTCTAGCACTAAGCCCAACATGTTTAATATTGAGCTAATCGATTTTGATCCATAATTGATTAGGCACGATCAAGCTACATGGTACGGACCTGAAATTGACACCCCTAAGATTCTAATCCATATCGGTACCTCTTTACATTTTGTTTTGAAGTTTCCATCTTAATTACCTTCTAAATTATTGAAGAATTCCATTAATTAGTTGTTTCATCTTTTATTTTACTTTGTGGTATTGACTATTTTCGACTTCAAACTTGACACGTGAACAGAAGATTTTGAGATTTCATTATCGATCAAGGCGAAAATAGAAGTGCCTTCTACATGTTTTTTTTTTTTGGGTAAGTAAAGTGCCTTCTAGATGTTCTTATTCTGGTTGCTACCAATCGAAACATCAGCTCCCAAAAGGACAAAAAGTTAAGAGTGCCTATTTTATAGAAAGTCATGAGACGTTTTGCTACATTTATAATAAAAATGACAAAAAAAAAATTTATAACTGAAAATTGATTTCTAGTAAACAAATTCTTTGTAACAAAGTCAATAAAGTCAAAATTTTATTCAAGCGTTCTCCTTCTTTGACTCAATTATTTGCTGATCAACTTTCCAATGAATTCCCTTTCAAGGTCTCTAGATAGTTTTACTATTTCTAGGAGTTCAAAATTGGAATTACTCAATTCAATGGTGGTCTTATCCTTGAGCCAATAAGGATGGCTGTAAATCTCTCTACAATAATGTCTAAAAAGTCTCTCATGATGATCCTAGGGAGTCCTTATTTGATAACGATTTTGCTGGTTATATTCAATAATTTACCTTTAATGTGAGGTTGTATCATCGGATCGGATATCTGCTTGGATTCGGATACCCTTAAACTAATATGGAAGCGAATCGAATATGGATTTTTGATTATCCGTTTACATTTCTAACTTGTGCAACCTACATCTTCTCCCACGTTGGACATGATTCTTTTTCAATGTATCTCTCGGTAGTTTTAGTTGCATGATTCTCTTTAATTTCTTCATTCTCTAGAAATTATTAAAATTTCAATACCTTTCAAGATCATTAGTTATTTAATTTTTTTTATTATTATTTGGATATATATTCAGATCAATGAATTATGTCCTAGATTAACTGAATTTGGATCTAGATAAGGATATCCCTAAACGGATACGGATGCGAATTGAATTTGAATTTTTGACCATCTGTTAACATCCCAACATATAACATCGTTTCTATCCCAATTGTCCTATATATTATAAAATTTACATAGTTATAGAATCATCTCGCAAATCTTGATAGAAAGACTTTATTAAGACTCCATTTCTTTTCATGTTTTTCATGTAAAATACAACTTTCAATGTTTGTTTTAACGTAAAATGTAAAGAAATGCATTGAAAAAAAAAAAATTCATATAAATATTATTTGTATGAAAATTTTATAACAAAACAAGCGATGCGTAACATGGGGACTGGAGACTGTAAAAACCCGTTTTGATACCATGTAAAATTTCGAACTCAAAAATCTAAATTGATTAATAGAGAGATTTTTTGGTATATAAAAGGGCTGAAGACTATTTGGTAGTCTGAATAAACTATCTCCAACATCCTAGGCATCCTAATAGACAATAAAAAACAAACATTGTCTCTTTTTTCTTTTTTTCTTTATTGGGTAGAGTACTCAAACCTCCCTTCTATCTATGCTAAAAGACACAAACCTCCCGTCTTGTTTAGGAGGACACTCAACTATCTTAGGTTCTCTTTGGTTTGTATTATATAATGTATTATGTAATACATTATGAAGTTTGTGATTGTTTGGCATGATTTATAATGTCTATTTATAATTAAAATAAATAGATATAATGCATAATCTACAAATAGGTTATTAGTTGTTTATCATTATAAAATATTTCTCATTATATAATGTATTATATTTAGTGATACCAAACGGTCATTATTTATTACTTAGAATCTATTATCATAATTGATTTGTCACAAATAGCTCATAATACATTATATAATACAAACCAAAGAGAGCCTTAAACTAACAGCGTTAACCTCATAAAAAAAATGATGAATTTACCCTCTTTAAATTTATATAAAAAATCCAGCAACTCTTTGTAAAACTTCTCTCCAACTAAAACCCCTCTAGGTTTGAGGAGGGTTTAGGGTTCCCTCATTCCGTCATCAACACCTGCAACGGCTATATTATTTCCGGCGACCACTTGCAACAAGGTTAAACATCCTGTGCAGAACAGGGGTTACACATCCTCTGACTTTAATCTGTCTTAAGTTTCCAAAAACCTGCCAGCCTGTTAGTGTTGAACACTTCATAGGAGGCATATTTTTTTAACTTCGTATACCATCTTCTGATCAAACTTGTACAAACTTGTACACATTTATATTGCACAAAATTCCTATTTATACTCAGCTAGGCTGCTACCAAGTCTTTAACCATTCTCTGCTGTCTCATTTCTCTATTCTAATAGAAAACAACTATTTCCACAAATACATCGCAGACTAGGTTTTATATTGACATTTCCACAAACACATTGCTTGCGTCACATAGAAAACAACTATTTCTGTTTTAGCCGTGAGTCCATGCCAACTGCTTGGAAGGTGCTAAAAAACCGAGACAAATGTGTTGGAAGAGTAACAAGGGGAAACAAGGGGAAACAATGTATATGATCTATCAGTTATTTTTGAGAGCCTAGACCTGGAGATTAGTCTCTACAATGAAGAAATGGATATGCATTTCTTCCAGCACAGTCTGCACAGTCTTCTCTGGTACTGAAAGAAACAATTTAAAAGACCATTAACAAAAGAACCCACCTTGAGGCAGAGAGTAGAGGAGAGTGAAACCTTCTCTTGTAAAACCCTAACTCAATAAGGAAGGAAGACCCAACCAACCCTAGCTGACGCTTGAGAGGGGTTTTTAAATCTTCAACAGTCTTCGGTTTCAAAATCGAAAAACAAAAAATGTCCGTCGAATAATGAGATGCAGCAGAGAGATGAGAGGAAGGGAAAATGAGACGAAGGGAGAAGAACAGGCGAAGATGAGGAACATCATTCGGTTTCCACTTCGTGAAAGATAGAACAAGAGGAAAGTTTAAGATTTAAAGGCAATGGTAAAATTGTAATTTCATCATATATAAAGGTAGTATAGGTATTATAATTAATTGGCCTATCTGACATCAGTAATTACCGTCCTCTACTTAATTGTCAATCAATTTTTTAATTAAGGGAGGTTTGTGTCCTCCTAAACAAGACAAGGGAGGTTTGTATCTAAAAGTGTCAAATCTGGGCTAGGCCCGGTAGCATGAATCGAGACAACCCGATATAACTCAAACTCAGCCCGGACCAAGCTTTAATGGACAGGTTTTAATTTGGTCTGGGCTTGTAAAGCCCGACACTATTTCAGTCCAAACCGAAACAGGTCCGGACCAGCCTGTTAAGAAACCCGAACTAACCCAAACTGATAATACCAACCCAAACACCAGTAAGGCCCATTAAGAAGCCCGAACTAGCCCGAATCGATTCTTTTTATTGTTCAAATAATAACTAATTGACTAAGGATCTAACGATTCTAACCAAATAAATGCAAACATGCAATCCATTATCCATGTTCAAATGCCTTTAAAATCAATCAAAACTCAACTGCTTACAATTGTATTAAATTTACTGATACAAATAAGAAAATAGTTATATAGCATAGGCCCGATAAACCTGCTAAGCCCGAACCGGACCGAGCCAACCCTAAATCGGCCAGATAAGCCTAGCCCGATAACAAACTAACACCGGACCAGCCCGTTAGTTAACGTGTCTAGAGCAGCCCACCCTAGCCCGAACTCTTCATGGACATGTTTTGGGCTGGGTTTATAAAGCCAGACACCGTTTTGGCCCAAATGGAAACCTGCCCGAACTGGCCGTTTACACCTTTATTTGTGTTTTAGCATAGATAGAGGGGAGGTTTGAGTACTTTATCCTTTTTTATTTGGTAAACATAGATTTTATTGAAAAGCAACAGAAATACAAACCGGAATATCATTGACACAAGAATCAATTAACCAAAGAGAGGATAATGACCAATCAAACATTCTTGAAATTGTCATGGCCTTTCCGGCAAGAGTATGAACCAATGAGTTTGCTTCCCTTGGAATCAATGAGAAGGTACATTCCTAGCACGTTTTAGCAAAATCTATTATATCCGAAATGCTAAAATGTTAAACAAGGCTTAGTAGATGAGTCAAGTCCATATCTCTCAACTCTACAATGGAATGAATAATTTCCTTGCAGTCAACATCGACAATAATCTTTTTATAGCCATCCGACAAGGCTACGACGTTATCACTGATGCTCATGTAAAGCGAGGAAAGTAATTAAATAAACTCAGGCTTTGGAAAAATGAATCGGAAAAGCAGATGGTTCCACATAAATAAAAATAGAAAATTCAAGTTTTCCTCACCATAGTTTCCTGAGTAACAAGTTTTCACCGGACACGTGGAGACTTGTATTAATGATTATATTAAGGAACTTTTATATATTTCGATAGATCCTGTTGGATCCCATGGATCAATATATTAATGTGCCAACCTGTAATTTTCTTTGTTCAATTGGTTCCTAGTGAAGGTGGACGACTTTGTGCGAGAGAGAGAGAGAGAGAGATAGAGAGAGAGAGGACTTTGCGAGAGAGAGAGAGAGAGAGAGAGAGAGGGCATTGCAGTAAGTCACAGAGAAAAGTATTAGAGAGCTAAAGAGGATGGAGAAAGAAGGGTTAGTTTTTCTATTATAATTTGTAAAATATATATTATTTTTTTTGTTTAGGGTTTTGGGCATTTGAAGTCCTTTCATTTCACTCATTCATCTCAACAGTCTCTTCCTAAATCATAAGAGTCATTTTAATGATGAAGGACAATTATATCATTTAATTTTAAAATAATTCATCTACATATACTTGTATTTTCTCTGTGATTTCATCACAATTCATATTAATGAATCCCACACTTTAGATGTGGATCCCACACCACATCGATAGAGAGTATATGCACATAGAACTTTATATCTTCCTTTTGCATCTCCAAGCAACAACAGCAAAAGCAAAGACTAAACCCATGGAGATAACCCTACTAAATGATTTCAATGTTCATCTCTGCATGTTATATGAAGTAATTAGCTAAACTCATTAACATTAAATTCAATTGATCAGAGAAGATAGAATAATTACTTTTTTTTTCTGCCCATTTGTGATAAAAAAAAATCCACAAAGGCAATTATATATGGAAGCAAATAATTGGAAGACAGATGTCACATAGTATTGCATATAAATTCTTATTAAATTTTTCTTTTTTAGATATCTGAACCCCATGCAGCATCCTACCAGCACACCATACCTATTTACATTGGATCACCATATTAATACTAGTCACACCATGCCTATTTACATTGGATCTTCATATTAATACTAGTCTGAGACTATTCCACAGGGTCTCAGCTCCAGTCTAGGAATTCAAACTGGTTGGTAGGTGGAGGGATTCTCAGCTGTCTAGAAGGAGCTGAATACTATTCAAAGAATTCAAACTGGTTGGTAAGTAGAGTGGGCAGCTGACGGTGAAGAGTATTCAGGTTGAGTTCCTCAGGCGCACCAAGCACATGCAGCACTGCAAGGACTGCCTCTACAGTCCTCCGGTGTATCCTTTGAAACAGTGATCTGAAGAAGTGGATGAACAAAAATGCCCAAGGGGAAGCACACAAGAGAAAAGCCAACCACTTGAGCTTTCCATTAAGAACAATGGACCCTAACAAAACCAAAGCCAAAGCTCCTGAGACAACGCTGACATAGTTTGCCAAAGGTTGTAACCTTTTGAAAGGACGTAGTAACATTGAGAAAACGGATGCGTTGAAAGACACAAGCATCGCAACAACTGAAACTTCAATAAGTAAAGGATGTGTCTGAAATGGATTTTGATCAGCGTACTTCAAAGTCAGTAAGGAGCCAACGGTGGACAGTGAACATCCCAACATGGCGTCGCTCTTCCACTGTTTGTGGGGAAGAGGACGACGACGACGAGGAGGTGATCGGATATGAGTGAGACGAGCTAAAGTTGAAGCAGGCATTCAGTTCTGAGTTTTTTTTTATATATTAATCCTCTTCTCTTGAAGACAATGTAAGGACCTTAGTCAGGTCCTCCCCTCATTTATACTTGTAGGCTACGTCCTATAACTTCTGGTTTTTTTTTTGGACCCACCTTATAGGTAGTGGGAGCCTTGTGCAGATTCCATAGTCGGAATTAGGATCCATCCTAGCTCTTTGCCCTTGATTTGGCTTGAACTTGTCTCGAATGCCCTAGTGATCCTCGGATCCAAAGAATTATGTCTGTTAATAATATTTTATTCCTCGTCTCTTTTGCTTCTCCCTTTTTACGTAGTTTCGTGGAAAAGATGCTATTTCCATATAATATTATAATCCTATTTCTAGAATCTCTAATTCTAACGTAATGATTATGAAAAGGATTTTTTTTAGATAGGTTATAATTTTATTCAAAAACATCCAAGAGAATTATTCTCTTGGACATCTACATGTATGTGTTGGAATATATTTATGAGTTTGATTAATCATTGGACCCATTGACTAATAGGAATCTATGTCACTAGACTGATTGGGTCGATCTTGTTCGTCACAAGATAAAGATATAAGCAAATCCTAATTCTGTATGAAACTGAATTGGGTTTGTGACAGTATTATGGATTCTAGGTCATAAGTCCTTGCAGCCCTAATTACTTTTCCCCTCTCTGTACCCATGAGCATTGAAAAACAAGTGAAAATTCTACGGGCTGTAGACAACTATGATCAAAGTTTAAAGATTAACGACAGAAATCAATCTCCTATGCAGAGGTACGTCTTTACAATTATAATTTACTTTCTGTCCCCATTGTGTTCTAGATCTCTATATAGATGGATTAAGGTTTGGGATGAAATCTTGTAAATGGAAAAAGTTTAACAATTGGTACCAGAGCCTACAATATAGACCTAGGATCAATGAGAATTGATTGTAAAGACCAGTAGTAATTGATTAAATTGAAAAAGAAGAATTTTTCAAATTTTGGATCGAATCTGTCAGAGGTTTCTTATCGATGGAAATTTTTCGACCAACAAAAAGGGTCAAACTATGTACCGTTGGAAAGAACATGGAGAGATGGTGACGGTGATATAAAAATTGCCGCCGCCGACAGCTAGACACAGCCTCCTGCCGGCAGTAGTAGCGAATAGATCTCACTCGGCGATCATTGTCGGGTTAACTTGGCCTGGTTTTATGACTCAGTAAGAGTCAACTCACTGGTAGAACCGCCAGGTCGTATGTACGGGTCAGCAAGTGCGACCGGACCAATAGACCTAGAACACAGTTGACTCGACCCGACTCCTGATCCGGTACAACGACACCAATACCCGGATACCTGACCCACCAACCCATTTACCTGACTCGAAAACTCGACCCAAGGACCTATTTTTTTACTTAGAAATCTATGTTTGAGCCAGGTTGGACCGATGGTTGAACCTATGAACCAACCCGGTGTACCCATGTGCCAGACCAAAGATGGTTCGGTCTGAACCAAGATATTCTAGTTTTATTCGGTCCAGGTAAAACCGAATCGACCCAATCAAGACCTAGGCAGACCGGCCCTAGAGAGTGTTTACACGTGCTATCTTCTTGCGGCGTATGAGAACGTGTTTGAGCTCCAGTTGAGCTACGATTTTCGCGTTGGACTCGTCTCATCGAGATCTTCATTTTGGTATGTAATATGAATGATTTTGGGACCAAGAAGAAAGGGTTTTTGGATAGAAAGTATCCTATGAGACCTAGTTTGTAGACTTTTTATAAGATATTCGTTTAATACATATCATGTATTTTGATGAGCTATTGTGCATGTTTTTTATGAATGTTTAGCTTTATATTTGAAATATAATTGTGACATTCATGATGTTTAAAATCTCACTTCCACTGCAAAAAGAGTTTGGTGATATCACGGTGGAATCAAGTGGAACCCACCAAAGTAGCACATCTCGTTTCATTATGATCCCTTCAAATTCAAAGTTGTGTATTTATAAGTGTTTTAAAGTGATAGAGTGTTCACCTAAAGATGGCATTACCAAACATAGTTGTTATGAAGGTTTGTGAGTATCATGTTGGGATCGGGTGAAACCCATCAAAATGGTAAATCTTGTCTCTTTAGGATGCTCTCAAACTCAAGAAGAATGCATTTATAAATACATAAAAAAAAAATCCACACACTTGTAAGAGCAGCTAGACTAGAGTGTCCACCTAAAGGTGGCACTGACAAGTTTTTAAAAGTATATTCATGCACATATGTAGGGTTTTGGTTTTAAGGATCTCATTAACCCAAAGGTGGTAGGATTTTCAAAAGTCATTATTCCTTCATAATCACTGCACAGACACTGAAAAGACCACTTCATGTTCATCCCAAAAGACAATGTGTAGTTTGTTAACTCTGGAAAAGAAAATTTGCTTGCATGTGTGTTTTGACATTGCTAGTGCAAGCAAATTGTATATATGAGTTTTTGTTATTTATCTGTTATATGATATTGTGTTTAAACTCATGTGATGATATACATATCTCAAGTTGACAATCCCAAGGAGTTTGTTAGTTTTTATATTCAGGGACAAATTATAAGAGATGATATGAAAATGTGATAACTAGTCTAGGATTGTTTGACTTAGATGTATCCTTTATGGTAGTGTACTCTGATTGTGAGGTATTTTGTTATTTAGATTATGTTGTAGTATTCAGATGATGAATATTACATAGGGATTGTTTGAGAAAAATCCAAGAGAAAAATATGATTTTTCTAAAAAGGGTAGAGAGATAGTTTAATGACCTAGTTCACTAGTACTAATTCTGATGGTGATGATAGTGTAAGGAAATATTCTTGAGCTATCAGTTATTCATGTAAAGTTCAAGGACTTGAAAACTAAAATAGAAAATACATTAGGCATCCATCATTGACAGAAAAATGTATTCAAATCTAGGCAAATCTAGATAACTTACATTACCCAAGGGAGACAAATAGAGCTAGTAATAAGGCTCAAAGGTGTATGGACCCAAGATTGTTAAGTCAGATAGGCTAAGTCGGAAAAAAAAAAAAAAAGATTATGTGTCCAAGTAAATGGGTGTCGAAACTAGTGACTTGAGTGCAAATCATAGTCAAAGGATCAAAGAAATATGAGTAGTGAAGTTTCTTTTACTCTCAAGTGTATACTTTGCTTTTGGCTTTTATATCCCTGAGGTAATTTCTATGCTAATGTGAGTTATATTGCAAAGTTTTATTTGATTCTAGATGTCTTATGTTGATTACCTACCCCATACCCTTGGCATAGACGTTTAGGACCTATAGTTGTACCTAAGGGGGGCTTATTAGTCTAAAGTGACCATTAGTGGTAAAAGGTGAGTTGTTGTCTATGGACAACAAAGTGTGAGGACTAGTAGATTTTCTAAGGGCTTGAGCAGCCATAGGTTCATACTAGTTATTTAAAACATAATGTGACCCATAGGGCAGGGTGTAAATAATTAAATAAACTACACAAATAGGAAATGATTAACTAACGAGAGGATTTACAATGGGTGAGTTCATAGCCTTTGCAGTGAGTGTTTTTGGATAGGTTATAATGGCAGATCCTTTGACGAAGGCTTAGGATAGTGGGACTCTTTTATTATGCTTAGTCAGTGAGAGACTTTTTGTTATGGTTGATGTTGTTTATCTGTATTTGTTTGTATTACTTGTGGTTCATTGAGCATGATTGTTGGTGACCATGGTTGTATTTAATATTTAATTGTTTGTTGGTTTGCATTCTTGATTTATTATTCAACATGTCAAAGTCAAACAAGGAAGTATTTAGCCAAAGTCAAACAAGTTAGTATTTAGCTAAATACAAACCAAAACAAACTAAACAATATTTAGTCAAAGACAAACCAGATTATATTTAGTCAAAGACAAACTAGACTGTATTCAGTCAAAGACAAACCAAACTGTATTTAGTTAAAGACAAACCAGGCAATATTCAGTCCAAGATGAACAAGACAATATTCAGCCATATATATAAGGCATTATTCAGCCAAAATAAGAGGCAGCATTCAGCCAACAAACAAAGACGGTGAGTCAAAGTGCGGTATAGTCCAAGATGGAGGCAGTTTTCCCATGAGGTGGATAATATCAAGAGTATGATTTTTGAGGTAACTTGATCAAATGTAATTCGATCAAAGATTAGAACTCATTATCTCAGGGAGATTCATGCTGTTAATAGGCCTTTGTATGTGATTGAAAGAAAATTGTACGTCGTACATTGAGGGGTATCTTCTGTTGTTGTTCAACATTGGCAGGCTTAATAGCTGGATCAAAGTATGTGATGATTTGTGTGTAAATAGATTTCCTGGCCACAATATTCAATGGTGGTTTTGTAAATAATCTAGCCCAAGTAAGAGAATATTAGAATATATTTGTAGGCATGATTAATTATCAGGCCAATTGAGTAGTGGGAGTATATGTCACTAGGTTGACCGGTTTGGTCTGATTCGTACAAGATAAAGAAATAGGCAAACCCTAATTCAATGTGAGATTGATTAGGGTTTGTGACAGTATTATATATACTAGGTCATGAGTCCATGCAGTCCTAATTGCTTTTTCTCTCTGTACCCATAAGTATTGAGAAGCAAGTAGAACCTCTACGAGCTGTGGAAGACTATGATCAAAGCTTCAAGGTTAACGACAAAAATCAATCTCCTAGACACAGGTATGTCTTTATAATTGTAGGTTACTTTGTATCTCCATTGTAAATCTAGATCTTTGCATGGATGGATTAGGGTTTGGGATGAAACCCCGTGAACGGAAAAAGTCTAACGAAATGTACTCTCCATGGGATCCCATCACCTTTTGATGTGGTGTGGGACCGACCCACTGGATATGGATGGTGATGGAATCCCATGCATGATACAAGTAATGCAGGTGTTCTCGAATAATAAAATAAAGAAAATAAAGGAAATAAGACCAAAATAGAAAAACCTAACTCAACAATAGAGAGGGCACCAAAAAAAAAAAAAGGAACAAAAAGCCCAGTTCGAACAAAGAAAGGGAGAACCACCTTAACGAAACCACAAACAATATCGATTCTAGTTTCTTGAATGATCGTTTTGAGAAGCATAATGATATGCGAGTTCGTATTCGATGAATCCCTGGAATCTCTTAGATGCACAAGGGACTTTTTCTTTTCTTTTTATTTGGTTGCTCTGGCAACTTAATACAAAAGCTTGTGAAACCCCTAATCTAATAATCTCCTCCTCCACCCCTTTTTTTTTTTTTTTTTTTGACACTTAATCTAATGCTTCTTTGATCAATGCATGAAACTTAGTTTGTATGTCTTTTTAATGGTATTTAAATTTGGAACACTCTTGAATATTTTTCTTTATCAAAGGTAAGTACTTTTTTTTTAATAGATTTCAGAGTTTGTAATGGGTTATGGAATTTGGATTGGGATATGGATAATCATATGTATTTTTTTCTTAAATCTTATAGTTGATTTGAACTTTAAATGTAGTTGTTTAGGTAATAATTTTTTAATTTATACTGTATTGCCCTTCTTTTTTTTTTATCTGTATTGTCCGAATTTTGTCCTTTAAAACCCATATCGTTCATTTTTGTTTTTTTTTTTTTTTCGTTTTAAAAGGCGGGACCATATTTTTATCATCCCATTTAATTTTTGGACTGTTTTAAACATTCAGTACCTTCCAAAGTTTTTTTCCCATTTTTGTGTTAACTAACTATGGTTAGGACAAGAGGGGATATTTAGGGGTGCAAGTTTTACCCTGAGAACCCGAACCCGCCCAGGCCCGCCCTGAACCCTGGCAGGGTTGAATCCGGCCCGAACCCTGATAGGGCTGGGTTAGGATTCAATTTTATATGAACCCTGGCAGGGTTGGGCTGGGTTAGGGTTGACCCCCTGGGTTGAACCCGGCCCAATCCGACCCTGTATATATTTGAATATATTTATAAATATATGTATGATTTGTATTTGTTCCTTGTTAAACACTTAAACTGATTTGGTTTGTATTTGTTAGGTTCTTAAAAGAATATCATAAGTTACTTGTATTTGTTAGGTTCTTAAAAGAATATCGTAGGTCACTTGTATTTGTCATATGTTTTAAGTTGTAATTGTTATTTGATAATTTGTTGTATGTTTAGGGTCAATCAGGGTCAATATTAGGGTCAATCTAACCCTGAATCAGGGTTAATCAGGGTTGACCCGGCCCAACCCGGCCCTGTCAGGGTCAATCAGGGCAGGTTAGGGCTAGGCCCAACCCTGTTAGGGTTAGGGTTAGGGTTGTACATTTTCTGACCCTGGCAGGGTTGGGCTGGGTTAGGGTTAAGTTTCAATAGTCAGGGTTGGGGTTAGGGACTTTGAAACAAATATTTTAATTGCACATTTTTTGGGTAGAATTGATACGTTAGCGCTATATATTCGAATCATTCACTAATCTATTCCCTTTGGAGCAGCTGAAAAAACATTATCGATTTGTAAATAGCTGATAGAGTAATAAATCGGAAGAGAGAGAATGTGTGTATACATTTGACAGTAAGGATAGAGTTTTCTTTCGAAAGATGGTAATACAAATAAAGGAATTCCCTGGATTTCATGGATAGATTGTGTAAATCCAAAGAAAAAGGTGGCTTGGGAATTAAGATCCTACTTTGCATAACAAAGCCATGCTAGCAAAATTAGCATGGAGGATCTGGAATAGTCCTCAAGCAAGTTGGACAAAAATTAACAAAGGCTTCTATTTTCTTGCATTTGATTTCTTTCATGCTTGTTTAGGTAATCAGCCTTCTTGGACATGGAGGAACATTCTTGGTAATCGTGAAGCTCTTTTGGAAAGTCTATTATGGCAGATTGATGATGAGGCCAATATCAATATATGGACAGATCGTTGAATCTCTTCCCTAAAAGACCATCCAGTGGGGTCATCGCCACGCCTCCCGAATCTCAGGGATGAGACGATTTGGATCCCGAAATAATAGACCTAAACCTGATAATTGTCCATTTATTTTAGTCAAGGATTTGATAGATCACTCTTCCAGATTTTGGGATTTAAATTTGCCAAATTCCTATTTTTATGAGGATGAAAAGGAAGTTATTTTGAAAATCCATTTTAAGTATATTTTCGAGGGACGATAAACTCATACGGGCTGCTGCAAAGAATGGTAAGTTTTCAATGAAACCTGCATATCACCTTTTATCAAATATTAAAGAAGAGCAATTGAATGAACAAGCTTCATCCTCCCATATTAGTTCTTGGATGTTAATCCCTTCGGAATGTTGGAAACAAATCTGGCACTACAATATATACATTTCCAAAAATCAAAAAAAATATGTGGAGAGCCTGTGGCCAAGGTGTTGCAGATGCAGAAGGTATCTGTAATAGAAATCTTTATGTTGATCTTCAATGTAAGAGATGTGGTGGGCAGTTGGAATCTATTAGCCATATCATATTTCACTGTCTTTTTACAAAAACTATATGGTTTGCATCTTCTTTTATCGTATGATCAGAATTTCTCTTTACTACTTAGGCTTCACCGGATGCTATGATTTATTTCATCATGATGAGAAGGTTGCCAAAGAGACCTTTAGCCATGCTTCTTTTATTTGCTGGGAGTTTTGGAAAACATGGAACAAGTTTATAATTAATTAATTCGGTTCTATTCTCCCCATTGGATATTGCTCAAAAGATGGATCTTGCTTGGAGTGAGTTCTATAATAGCTAACAACCGAATTGTTTGCATTTTGAGCTTCCTACTTATCCAGAAAGATTACTTATATCCACAGAGTTCCTGAAAATAAATACTGATGCGACTTTCTTTCTTGACTCTTCGGATTGAGGTATCGGCTTTTTTTTTTTTTTTTTTTTTTTTTTTTTTTGGTGGACTCTTCAGGTCATATTAAATGTGCTTGTTTTAATCAGCAAAAATTTTATTCGGCTATGGAAGGGGAAGCATTGGCTATAAGATCGGCATTGGTTACAACGATTTTTGATGGCTATAAAAAGATTATTGTGGAGTCTGATTGCAAGGATGTTTTTCAATCCCTTGTTGACTCATCTCACCTCTCTAATTTTGTTATTCATCCTATTATTTTAAGATATTATGGATCTTGCTTATAAGGCCGAGGAATGCACCTTTTCTTTCATTCAAAGGGAAGCTAATTCTTTGGGGAAGGCCATGACATTCTAGGAATGTTCAGTTGGCCGCTATCATCTCTTTGGTTAATTGATTCTTGTATCAATGACATCTCGACTATATTCATGTTGATCATCAATAAATTTTTTTGTTTACCAAAAAAAAATAGAAATAAAAAGAATGTGAGAGAGTGCTCGATGTTTCTCCTCTACTTTCATAGGGAATAGTGAAGATATTTTCCTTTTCCTTTATTTGTTTATCACCTTTATCTACCACGTGATAACTAGATACATGAGGCTATTTTTTTATTTTTTTTATTATTTTCTTTTTTTATGGGTAGTCTCCAAGGTTTCTGGTTCACATTTCAAATTTCAATCCAAATAAAGTAGGTAGCCCAATAAAATGAAGCATATCTCAATCGGGAAATTTCAATAGTGCTCTCGAAGGGGAATTGGTGGCCGTTCGTGAAGCCCTGGCCGAAGCTATGAGGAGCGGTCATAGTATGGTCTGCTGCACTCGGATTGCAAAAATCTTATGGATAATCTCAAATCAGGAAAATATGGGTTATAGCTCTTTGCTTGCTCTTAAAGGAGATATTTTGCATCTTGTTTCTTTGTGTAGAAACTGTATTTTTTCTTATATTCTAAGGGATGAGAATGGTGTAGCTCATGCCCTTCCCAGAAAAGGCCTTACTGTTTTGGGTCCAGTATCATGGCCTCTTTCCGCTCCTTGGATTCAGGAGATTATATCTCCGGACCCCTTGGCTGTACCGAGAATTTTAATTGAATAGAATTTACATTTATCAAAAAAATTAATAATAATAAAATGAAGCATTGAAAATTCTATGAAATAATATATTTTTATTTTAAAAGAAATGAACAGCAACTAAAAGTAGGAGGGGAAAATACAATAAATGGGAGGACATAAAATTAAAGGGATGGGGTTCCCCACACTGACAATGCTGAAGAGAATCTCTCACACCACATATCATAGAAGGGAAAATGCAAAAATGAATAATTTCTCATACCACACATATCACAATGTAGAAATTTTATCGATCAGTAAAAGTATCAATACAAAACCCACATAATTAAAATATTAAAATATTAAAATATTAAAATATTAAAATATGAGAGGATATAGAAAACTATCTTTTGCATTGCCATCTTTAAATCTTCTTCCACTAATAATTGAACTTTGAGTCTGAGTGACGAATCAGGAAGTCAAACTTAACTACACTATTTCCTTTCCTTAGAGTAAAGTATCTTATTGATTGCGACATCAAATCTCTCTTTGTGGTAGAAACAATGAATATGAATTCTTCTTATACCAAGAAGATTAGGAAACTTTTGCCAAAAATAAAGGAAAAAAAAGGCGACTAGGAAACCTTTTGATGATTTTCTCTATCGATCGTATTCTTTCTTAATGACAAGCAGCCGAAATCAGATTGTTGATATCTTGTGACGTCAGCGAATGGATTGCACAAACAATTTCTCATCCCTCTTTTGTCTCAAATATATCAATTCCTTTTGCATTTTAAAGTTTAAAACTTTACATGATGCATGGCTGAATGAAAGAGAATCAATGTCCCTAGGCTATTGACATTTGTGTAATTTTATTTCTAACGGCTGCAGATTTACTTTTATGGCACTTACCCTTCCTACTTTAGGGAGGATTGGTTGATTTGGCCTGATTGAGATCTATTGGGACTGATCCAATGCAGCATGCCAAGTCATCCCAAAGGGCCGAATAAAACCACATGTGTTGTTGGATTCCATGTGGTTTTTGGGCCAACCCCAACCAATTTGATCTACTGGATCAATGGTGGTCCATCTGTGTCCATGCACTTGACTCTTGATCGAGTTGACTCACTCTCCTTTTTCTTCTTTTTCTTGTGGCAAATCTTGATGGATTCCAAATAGGCTAGGACTGGTTGACACGCATGGCAATGCAGCTCAGCCCATTGGATGACAAGAGACGAGCTCCATTATACATTTAGAATAATGTAACCGATAACCTTGTACAGTTGTACTTGTGCTTATCCACGAAGAATCTTTACCAACCATCATCATTTATATTAAACAATGATAACACAAATAATTTAAGAAAGAAATTTTGCCTTCTGTACTAGATTTTTGGTTGGTCAAAACTTTTTCGCAATCATATGTGCGTCAATCCACCAATGAAATACCAAAATTATTTTGTATATATTGGGGTTACCATGATGATTCTCATTAATGCACGCACTCATTGTAACAACCCTTGTTACATTTAGATGGACCCTTTTTAATATTTTACATATGGGAGCAGAGGTGGGTTGGGTCAGAAGGTGGAGGTGCTGGCGGAGAATCGTAGGGGCAAGGAGTTCTGCAAGGAGGAAATGAGTTTGGATGGTGCGGGTTATACGTACGGTGATGGACCATGCTTACCTATATATAGTGAATAGCGAGAAGAGGAACTAGGGAGTTGTAGAGATTATGGCTTTTTTGCAAGGAATAATATAAATCGAAATAGGTTTTTCATCACCCACGATTAAGATGAATATCTTTATTCTTAGTAACTCAATCTCACTGAAATAGGTTTCACATGGTTTGTATCAACTAGTCGTACTGCTACTCCCTGAAAAAGCAAGATCACTTTGCGTCCTTGAACTGATAACCATCTTTCGGTTAACCTAGCCTCCACTTGCTTGTTGTATGGGATTTGATGCATCCAACAAAATGAAGCAATTTTCCATTCTTTTCTGCAAACTTTTTGTGATCATTATTTGATGATTGTGAAATTGGGATCTTGAGGGGGGTAATCTCCATCAGCAAATCCTTCCATTAGTAGATAATTATACAAAACTCCATCCTTAAGCTCCGAGACAGCATCCGAGAGAAATGATAAGTTGGTTAAGCGGGCCCATGACTGACTCATATACCAGAAAACTAGACAAACTTTGGGAGACCCCCACATGTGGTGATGTGTTACGTACACGTAGATGCCTATTGAAGTGGTGAATTATCATAATTAGTTATTTTAGTAGTTATAGAGTTATGGGGTGAGTTAAGCACGTAATATGAGTGATTATGTAACTAAAGTGTTTAGTGGATGACATATGTCGTGTGATTAGTGTGTGGGTAGTTATTAAGATAATGGATTATGTTAGGGATAATGAGATAATGTATACGTATAAGTTGTAACAGTTTGGAATACCTATTTATATGAGCTCTTATGAATGAGAAGTCATCTATGAATTTGAATCCTTAAATTGTCTCCTATGAGATAGAGGTAGGCTTCCTCCAATAAACCAGAGGAGGTTCCCTCGATAGATTCAATCTCTTCTCCAATCTTTTCTCTCTCTTCCCTATTTTCTCTCTTTTTTCTTTGATCCAATCCTAAGATACGTAAGCATGTATCATGATGTAGGGGCAGATAACACATTTGTTCCAAGCCCAGACATTACGCAAGGCTGACCTATTGCCCTTAATGGTTATCCACTGCCGTAAACAAAGGTGTGGGATTCCTTTTCGACAGTGGGAGGTAACTATAAGTTTTGGTGACAACATATGGTCCTTCCTAGTTTAGCCCAAACTTTTCAGGGTCAGCAGTAAAAAAAATTTTAAAGAACCAGATCTGCTACTTTAAAGCGCCAAAAAGATCATTCCTCAAGGAATCATTTATTTTGGCTCGATGACAAGGGCTTTCGAGAAAAAGGTAAAGGTTAGGTTTCCTCTCATGCCTTTTTTTTGTGGAAACAGATCCCAAGTCAATCGATTTCGGGTCAAGTAGGAAGAACTAAAAGATTCTACCTCTAGAAAGCGCCCAATCCTGCCATCCCCTACAACTACCTTGTTACGATTTCAACCCAATGGAAGACCCAACCATGGTATGCACCAATAAGACCACCAAAAGCCTTTGTGGCATTAGTGGTACACACAAAGAATGGGTGATCATTGGTTTGATGCTTTGGGAGAAACCAATTCCCATGATGTGCCGACATCCCCATGGATTTTGCCTATAAGCTCGTAGCGGATGGAGTACTGTTAGATAAGCCAATGGTCTACCAGCGGAACGGCTGAAGCTAGTTGTGCAAAGTGGTTGGCTTGTTTATTCACACAGGCTTGATAGTACTCAACTGTTGCAAACTTGTCATGGTTGTCTGTCAATTTCATGCCACGTGGATGTCATGGAAGAGGGCCCGTGGTGGGTGATTTTCTATGATGCAGAAAGTGTCAAGCCCCTCAAAGTCAGCCTACGCCTTATGACAAAAGTGGAGAAAGGAGAGATCACGTGTCGATCTTTGATGCAACAAAACTATACCAAAAGAATGGTTAACAGATTGACCAGCGCAATAGCCATCTCTTTCATTCCACCTCATGGAGGAGACGACAACATAGAAAGGAAAGTATACCTTCACCAATCCCTCTCGATGATTCCAAGTTATTGAAGACGAGATTCGGAAAAGAAAATTGATTGAAGCATTGATCCCTTCTGCTTCGGCAAGCTTCGCTCATTAGATAGGAGTAGACTAAGATCCAAGAATAAAATTTAAAGTTTTAAGATTTTTAGATTCATTTATGATTATGTTCCTTGGTTTCCTTCACGGCACATGAAGTAAAACTTTCCCATATAAAATTCCCAACGTGAAGGGAATTTTGAATGTTTATTTGCTTACTATCTCATTTATCATAATCACAACTTCTTCTTTTCTTTTTTTTTAATCCTATGAATTGCCTTTTTGTGTACCCTTGAATCTTGCCCCAGTTTCAGGATCTACATCCTCTACTTCCAGTGATTCTGGAAGGACGGAGACATCCCTGTTAGATGACCGACAGATGGTTTTTAGGAAAATGAAGCCCTACGTCCAAGCCAACACCCCCTGTGGGCTCAGTTTGTCTATTCGGACGTGGGGTTCAGATTCTCTTGAGAGTCACTTGTCGACCATCCGACGGGAGTGTTCCGACCCATCTTCCCAAAACCACCGGAAGGAGAGGATTTGAATCCCCAACTCCAAGTCAAGCAGCTCCCTAACATAATTATTTCGTGGCGGCAACCAATCAACATAAAAATGTTTCCAGAATTTTAACATTTTGTGTGGAGAAATTACCTGGCTTGCACTAGGAAACAATGAGAGCTTGAAAGTTTTGGTTTTTTAATTTTTTTTGGTAAAACAAAATTTTGGTTGAATGATATATTAGCGGATCCGCATCCTCTCCTCCCAGTGGTCTGGGAGGACAATGGCAATCTATCCCGGATGGTTGTCATGTGGTTCTCGGTGAATCTGAGACCTACGTCCGAGTCGACACCCAGCCGACAAGCCAAGCCGATAGAGGGTGTCGGCTCGGACGTGGGTCTCGGATTCACCAAGAGCCACGTGGCAACTATCCAGGATAGGTTGTCACTGTCCTCCCAGAACCACTGGGAGGAGACGATGTAAATCTTATATTACCTCTCAATTTCCCACTTGGAAGGGAAAGTCTAGGGTCATTAATTTAAAAATTGAATAGATGTAGATGCCAGCTATAAAGTATAAGATCTTTTGTAATGACCGTCAAGCAATAGAAAAGAGGTTTACTATTTATAGTTCATTGGCACGTATCCTGATGTACTATGAGAAACTAAAATCTTACTATCGTTTGACAGTCACTACAAAATATCCTAATCCACTATAAACTGGGTGGGCCATTATAATCTTCAATCATATCCTACCATTATGAAAGTGGTGTCTTCTATAGTTTCTCTTGATATTCATTCTCTTTAGCCTGTATTCATTATCATAGAAATCAGAATATATAGAAGGGTAATTTTAGTATTTGAGACAAGAGAGGTGAGAGAATTTTCCTTTGATATAACAGACATGACTATGACTGTGTTTTGACAGACATGACCGGTGTCAATAAAAAAATCCCTTATAAAAACAATACGAAAAATATGTCTATCCCAGGAATCACAAAGCACATATTAAGGGATATTGATCCTTGAATGGGAGAAGAAAATAGAGAGTTAATAGTTAGTTTTAATTTGGTTCAATTTGGCTTTTAACAGTCGGTTTTAATTCTGATTTTTTTTTGTTTTGGTTCACTTTTGACACCGTTATGAGAAACGTTCACTTTTATAATTTTATAGAATTCCTTTTTTACCCCTTTGACTTCTCCCTACATTTTTCCCCGAATCAATTTCTCTGGCGACATTGAATGGCAAGACCCAAACAATTTCCGTTTTGTCTCAAATCTGTGTTATGCGAATTCAACAACAATAGTTAATTTGTAACTGAAGACTGAGTTCGTGCCCAGTGAATCAAGAAGGATATTTGAATTTTCGACATTTGAATCATAGAAAAAACTCACTCAAACAAGGTTGGGTCGAATCTGCCAATTCGGATCAAACTTGATTATGACCGATCTCATGCAACACCCGATCCCAGCCAGTGTTAAACCAATTCTGGCACATTGGAAGCCGATTCTTGGGTTTTTTGGGGCGATCAGGGCTGCCCCTGTGTTCTTGAATGGTTGAACCATGCATAAAGTGGGTTATTCCGTTAGAATAGATTGAACCGTCAAGATCCAGATATGATAATCTAACTGTAAAAATTTTTAGATCTCCTTTGGGTTTTTTCCATTAACCCTAATGAACAATACCACACAGATTATTAGAATACAATGAGTATTGAAAAAAGATGATAAGACACATACCTCTTGCTGTAGATTGATTTTTGACTTTTTTCTTTGCTTTGAATGCTTAGAATGTTTGGATCAGAGTCTTCCACAGTCTGTCGGGATCCCTTTACCTTCTCTCTGCATATAGGAATAGAAGAAGAAAATAACACCATGGTTGTGGGGACTCTAACCATTGGTATTTATAATACCACCCCCAACCCTGAATCAGTCCCAAGTGGACCAAGTTGGTCCATCTCTAATCATACTTAAACCGGTCTAACCTTATAATTAATTTAGCCCGTAAAATATCTTACAATCTCCCACTTGGGTTATATTAATTATAAAGTCATCATTGACTCAGTGTGGCCATAGAATCTAATTACACCAAAATCATCATTTACTTTGATTCAGTCATCAAGCCTACCAATGTTGAACAACAGTGGAAAGTACTCCTACACATCCAGTGTACCCCCTTCTGTCAGTCACATACAGAGATCTACTTAATGACATAAATCACTTTGAGATGAATACTTGAGTCCAATTATCGAATTATCACGATCCTGTTATCTTAAAATCCTTATAGGTCAGCGCACTTTGATATTATCCAATTTATATAGGCAAACCGCCTCCAATTTAGACTAATATCATACTTTGACTTATCGTCTTCTTTGGTTAAATACCGCCTTGTAACTTTGACATGTCTTAAATAATCAATAATATATATAAGAAATAAATGTTCACCAATAATCATGTCCATTAAACCACAGACAGAATAAACAATCACAAATAAACCATCAATTATCAGATCTTCCACTAACCGAGCAGATCTGAATACTCCCACTGGCTAAGAAAATCTAAAGACTCCCTTCCACTAACACAATCTTTCAACTATTCTAATAAAACTACATTAATCTGTCTCTACATTGCCCTAGAGATCAACTATGACTGGTATAACTAGTCGAATCTATGATTGTACAGTCAAACATGAAAAACTATTCACCATATCACAGAACAAATACGAATCAACATTGTATACAGTCATTTACCTTACAACATCATAAGCACCATAATAGCATAATTTCTTTCCATTTAGTTGAAAGAAAAAGCATTTATTCCGATATTTCAAATAACATCATTACATTTTCAATATAGGAAGCAATATGTTAAATCAAACAATATTAAACATATAATAAGGTAAATAACTGAAAGCAAAAGAGCTAAAAAAATCATTTGAATGTAAAGAAACTAAATAATTTTAACTCGCATTCAACCCAACAGTCTTCAAAACTAACTAACCCAAAAAACCTAGGGAGTCCTAGAATCGTTATTCTTTTTTAGCTATGCTTATCTCGCTTAACAGTATTTGATCAAATCACTATATTTGGTCAATCTATCTATCTTTAAGTAATTTACCTTGAATTTACCTAATAATAACCTTATCACTGACTTTATCTCTCCTATTTTGATAATGCAAGCCACTAGACCTGAATATGTTTTATAGCAATGAATGGGATATCTAATATATCAATTACTTTGGGCTCATTGTCCTTGAGTTTTTCAGTGATAGTTGATAGCTCCCAAAAATACATCCTCACATTACCATTTTCAGCATAACTAGTACCAGAGAACTAGGCCAATAAATTATCTTTCGACCCATTTTGAAACATTATTCTTATCCTTTTGATTTCTTTTAGTTTTTCCCTTCGCAATATTTCTCATTTTAATACTGTTACACATAACTTCAATAGTAGAATACATCACAACTAATGTAAACTACTATGAAATATACATCTAGGTCAAACGATCCTAGACTAGTCGTCAACCTTTTCATAACAAATCTTATCCTTTGTCCCAAGAAGAGTAGAAAAGAAACTATCAAACCATATGACACATTTACTGAAACAGACATCTTAGGAGACATAAACCATCATCATTATATGAGTCCAAACACAAATGTCCTGTAATAGATAAATTACACAAGACTCATATAAACACATGTAATTTATATTTATTTATACTTTGTCCCAAATAGAAAAAGATAGATATCAAAACATTGGGACAGTCATATTTGGGTGAACACATCAGTGTATGAGTTTAAATACAGTATCAAACAACTAAAGACTCATATACATAACCTTTACTTGCATTAACCATATAAATCATTCATGCAAATAATATCATTTTTCAAGAGTTAAACAACTACACATTCTAGTGGTCTTCACAGTTTCTGTATAGTGACTACGAAAGAAAAATGACTCTCAAAAATCCCTTTTCTTTGGGTTAATGAGACACTCTAAAGTCAAAACACTTTCAACTCGTGTGCATAAACATACCTATAACTTTAACAATGCCACCTTTGGATTAACATTGTCTTTCTTAACTATTTTTCATACCATGGAGAACAGTATATTAAAAATATATCATTTATTATATATGTAAATGCACAAATTTAGGTTTGAGGACCACTATCTTAGAACTGAATGTACCACTTTAGTGGATTCCATCCAATCTTCATATGACATCAACAAACCTTAATTTCAATAAAACTTAATAATGTTACTTTTGGGTGTACATCGCTCTTACACAACAAGCATTTACAAATACATGAACTTTGAATTTGAAGACATCATGATGAAACTAAGTGTACTACTTTGGTGGGTTCCACCTAATTTCACAATGATATCTTTAAACCCTACTTTGCAGTATCATGTGGGTCAATAAACAAAATCTCATGCACACATAACCTTCTACATGCATCTAGTACAAAAATAACTGACAAACAAGCATAAAATTACAAATCGGACTAATTTGAAACACCTTTTAATCAAAAATAAATTCTCTAAATCACCAAACTGTATCAAACTATGTACCAAACTGTAAAGCACGAAAATATGAACACAACGCAAAAAACTACGTAAAAATTTGACGCTCCTAGTGCCACAATCGTCGATCAAAGTCGACACCTACATTCTTGCATCCTGAATCTGTTCTGGGTGGTTTAGCCTGGGTCGGTTCGGTCTGGCTGGGCTCGGTTATGGGCGGACAGAATCCACAAATTAAAATCTTTTTTTATTTTTTATTTTTTAATGTTGGTCTACTCTTAAACGGAACAGCAGACCAACGGTGCAATCGCCGGCCCAATCAACCCACCCATCCGAGTTTTTGGTCCAGTTCTCAAGTCGTAGGACCGGGTTCTCGAGTCACAAAATCGGGTCTACAGACCTGGTTTCCGGGTCAAACATCCGGGTTAATCTGGGGTCACACGTGCAAACCACACGAACACCCTAAGTCGGGTTCACGGTCCCCTTGGGCCCGGCTGGGTTGGTCTGGGCCGGGGTTAGGTCCTGGACTTGCCCAGATCGGCTCGGTCCAGTACAGGGCTAACCAGGTGACGTCAACCCTACTCCTTTTCTTCTTTTCTTTTTTTTTTCTTTTTTTTTTAAATAGCTGCCTGTGGGTAGATTTCACACCTTTTTCAGGATGTGCGTGAGGGCTTGTCAGGTTACTTTCGATGACCCACCTTATGACGCCGGTTCCGTCTCTCCGAGACCTACAATCCTATATGATTTATTTTACTTTTTAACAGTCCGAAAAAATTTTCAAGGATCCAAACCCTAAACAAGTTCGTAGAGAATTTTTGGAGAAAAATCTCTCTATTTTTTAATCCATTCAAGTATACAATCTTTACAATTCTTTCTCATCGATCATAGGTCTGTGTGAGTGTCACACCCCAATTCTGGCTGAACCAGAAGTGTGAGTGAACCGGATCTAAATCACGGTTCACACCAGGATCTCAATAGACCGTGTCAACCAATCATTCCCAAACAGTCTAACATAATCAGAGATTAATACATAGCAGCGGAATATAAATAAATGAACTGAGATCTATGTGGTAACTTAAAATAATTATTCAACTTATTTCACCGTTCACAAATTTAAATAATAAAAGTATTACAATGTATTGCTCAAAAATAAAATCTCCTCTAAAGGAAAACACAAAAGAAGCACTCGCATGATGCGTCATGCTCGTCCTCAACTGCCTGGGTATCAATGGCAGCAACTATACCATACGCTGGGGCAGTCATGAAGTCATCAACTATGTACCTTGCATCCAGATCTGAAAAGAAATATATATATATATATATATATATATATATATATATATATATATATATATATATATATATATATATATATATATATATATATATATATATATATATATATATATATATATATATATATATATATATATATATATATATATATATATATAATTGGGTGAGCTCACAACTTAGCTCAGTAAAGTACAAGACTAATGCAACATACAAAATGCATGAGATAACACTACAATTTGAGTCAGGTATAACTTGCAATGCTATGGTAAGGTTTGGTGGCCACCGCACCTCCATGCACGAGAGTGTGAGCACACCCAACAGTCAGACACCTACCACACTACTGTTGTTGCCCCACATCACTCACTCCGGTATGGAGATAGGACTCGAATCTGGCGGGCAGGAAGAACCACAATCCCACGTCCTCCTCCTGATACCCTACACCGTACCAATACCTAAACCCCTACTGGCAAGGGCTTGCAAGTGGGTTCCGTTTCTAACCAGTCCTAAATGTCAATACAGTATCAATGGCTTTACCCCAGCACGGCTCCCTATGACATAGAGATAGGGCTCGAGTCTGACGGGCAGGAAGAACCACATTCCCACGTCCTCCCCCTGATACCCTATTCGTACCAAGTCTACTACGGTAGATGGCGATACGAAAAGGTGTTAGCTGTGGATATATCCAGGCACACCCCCCTTCACATTCCACACACTAACTAAAAGCATACACATGTCTAACATCCAACAATCCTAACATCTGAAATGCATGAACAGATAATAGTAACAAAAGAAGTAACTATATGGCATGTGAAATGCACAGACATCAAGCAATGAAATTCATATACAAATTAGTTGCAACAGTTTACTGGTTAATTAGTTAATTAGAGTTTGGGTCTTATCCCTTACCTGACGCGTGATAACAATCCCGCTCTACATCACAGGGTATTCTCACGTTGTCTACAGGTCCTACATAATCATATTCATAGGTTAGAATTAATTTATTAAAGTCACAGTTGGTCAGAACCTTGCCTGACCAAGCAAACAAGGCTCGGAAGGCATACCGGTCGCAGGTACCGGTCTCAGGGGAGTGAGACCGGTATGGTGCCACCGGTATATACTGATTGCGGTACATACCGGTCTCAGTCAGTGAGACCGGTATGTGCGTGCGGGCCCATACCGCTGGACCTTGCTTCCCTCCGGTATAGTCCGTGGTTTGGATCCGAGAGCAAGGTCTCGGATCTCCCTTCCTTGTCGGTTATCGGTTAGGTTTCTAGAGTTTCTCCTAACCCACACTAAGGTCCAAGCATCCTAATGGCCTTCTGATTTCGGCTAGAACGCCGTATCAAACTAGATCAGATTTGAAAGAAGAAAGATCTAGGGTTTAGGATTGTCGTGCCGCTTTGCAGCTCCGATCCGACATCCTAGTATTACTAATAGTATAGAGCACTTACCGGCGGTATTCGTCGGTTGACGGCGAGCTCTTCCAACGGAAATCTCCTTCCTGGGCAGCCTCTTCCTCCTTGCTCCTTCTCAACTCTCCTCCAGACGGTTAGGGTTTGAGAAGGATCAATGAAGTGTAATAATCTCTATTAATAGAGGAGAGTCGTTCTTGGGAAGGTTTTCCACGATTGGAAACTTTCCAAGTTTCCATTCGGAGTGAGGGACCCGCTGGAGTCCATCTCCCGCAGAAACGAAACATACCGGTCGCACATACCGGTCTGACTGACTCAAACTGGTATAGTCAGACCGGTATACCATACTGGTCTGACTAACTGAGACCGGTATAGTCAGACCGGTATGAGTTCTTTACAAATTTTGAGTGGTTCTCATACCTGAAATTTGCGTGGTTCGTCACCCGGCTTCGCCTTTCGGTCCAGTTATGATTGGAACACCTGTCATCATATAAAACCACAGGTTAGTCCCGATTTTTAGAACACGATTCTTACAGTGAGTGACTTTGATACCACTGTAAGAATTTTTAGATTTCCTTTGGATTTTTCCCATGAACCCTAACGAACACACCACACAGATTACTAGCATACAATGGGTATTGAAAAGAGATGATAAGACACATATCTTTTTTTGTAGATTGATTTTCGACCTTTTTCATTGCTATGAATGCTTGGAATGCTTGAATCAAAGCCTTCCAAAGCCTGTCGGGATCCCTTGACATTTTCTCTGCGTATAGAAACAAGAGAAAAAAATGACACCATAACTGTGGGAACTTTAACCATTGATATTTATAATATCACCCCTAACCCTGAATCAGTCACACAATGAAATAAGTTGATCCATCTTTAATCATAGTTAAACTAGTCTACTTGTAATTAAACTTTCACTGAACCAACTAACTTTATAATTAATTTAACCTATAATATATCTTACACTAACAATCAAAAATGTGGATAAGGGGTTGTGTGAGATTCAATCCAATCTGTTCCACGAAACCATCTCTTTATTTTCTCCATAACATTTGCTTTTGTGTTACATGATTTGCTTTACAGGCTCCTTTCGAAAAGTTCCCTTCCCTCTCATGTCACATCCATACTTTTCTCTCTCTTCACAATCTTCTTCCTTTTTAATGTTAATAACTCATCGATCTTCAATCGGAAGTCGGAAGAAGCCTGCAAAAGACTTCAAATGTAACTGTTCACCTCTCATTCGTGGATTTAGTTTTAGGTATCAGGGTATTAGATATGGATATGGATACAGGTATCGATCAGTATTAATCAAGTATTGATTTTATGGTGAAGTAGCATATATTTTCTGGGTATCAATCAAATATCAATCATTATTGACCAATATCGGTCATATGTCGACTAATATCGACCTGTATCGACCATGTATCCGACAATATCGGTCTGTTTTGAAATGTATCGAATAGATATCAATTCCCATACCAATCTAGCAAAACAATACAACATCGGCTAGGTTTCTGTATCGGCCATAATTGATACCAATATGATCGGCCGATACAATACCTTTAATAATCTATTCAGTGAATCTTTTATTAATTTTTAAAGGAAATTTTCATAGACATTGTGTTATGACAAATAGATATGACGTACCTTCCGTTTGGAATCAATCTGGTGGATATCCCTTGTAGTTTATCAATTCTTTCATTTAACCCCACTCCATTAATGACCTCCGTTAAAATATGACATTCATGCAACCATAATAAAAATATATATACATCAAAACTGCCCCTGCCTGTTTATCCTCCGAAACTCCTTTCCCTCCTATTTTTACCTCGATGAATTTAAAACCCTATGTTTCCAATATTTTCAGTATGGTAGTTCAGCCGGGAATGAAATTCTGCTGTGAACTCCAATGTCCATTGTTCATCTGCCAAGTTTCAATTCAATCCAAATCTACCAAATGAAAAAAAAATAAAGTACTGAAAGCTCCAACGTCCACTGTTCACCTGTCAAGTTTCAGTTCAATCCCAGTTTGTGAAATGAAAAAAATATGATAATAAAAATTCAAGGATCTTCAAAGGTTACAATGGGCTGCATGTCCACAAATGGGATCGTATGTCCACAAATGAAATTCTGTCTAAAATTTAATATATGATCCATTCGCATCATTTCCTAACATGCACTAGCCAGAATTTCCAAATCACCCTTTGACATAGCAAGAAAAAAAAAAAAAAAAACAATGGGCCTGCTAATCGACTTCCAAGTGAGGACATGTTATGAATGTTTTTTCTTTCTATAAGGAAGACCCGGATTAGGTCCAGTTGATGGTTGATCAATGAACCTCCAAAGTGATAAAAAGAGACTCATTTCTTCAAAATACTAATCAATGACAACTTGCTACATACCACATAAGAACCTACAAAGTTTGACTACTTTCAAAATAGTCATATATCATTAACTCAACCAAAACTAGTCTTCTCAACCTCAGGGAGTTCTCAAACTAACACAAACTACAACTAAAAGTGAGATTGCGAAGACATAATTAGAGACTCAGATTTCTATTTAAACTAAGGTTCAATCAATCCTCTTCCTCTTCATCTCCGTCACCACCAGAAGCCTTTTTCGCAGCTGCCTTCATGTTCTTTCGCTTCACTCTTCCTGGACGACCACCTCCTAGAGGACTAGTGAGTGAGAAATCAATATGTTTCTGCGAGTCAACCCTTACCATGAAAGAGGGAATATTAACAACCTGCCTTCCAACCCTGCCAGGTAAATGTAGAATGCCACATTCAAATAAGAATATTTTCAAGACATTTGAAATCATGATCAATCATTTCAAGACTGAGAAACTTGGTCCTACAAGTTACAACGAGCCTGACAGATTGGGATGATAGTAAGAATTTAAGAATGTTGATTAATTTGCTTTTCAAACTAGATTAAAAAAGAAGATTCAAGATCAACAAAATTAATAGAAAGATAATGGGAAGTACTAAAATAGCACATAGGTATTTTAGTTTTCCCCGAAGGGCTGCCCATATTTGAATGTGATATGGAACACTGAAAAACCACCAGAAAAACCTGCTCGTAGAAGGGTTGGGGAAAGAAAAAGGAAGCTCAGGGACTTGCAATATCATCATTGAGTAAATGCCAGCCCTAGAGGAACACATTTTGGAAGGCAAACCATGATATGCACTGTGTCAGATAAGCTATTCAAAGGTTAAAGCTAAAATCAAGTAGAACTTCCAATTCAAATTCAGGTAGAAGCTTGCATTAACTTTGGATTCTTAACATAGAACAACAACAACCAGTTCTTGATAACATATAGCCATGTAATACCATGTGAAAAATCCATCATGAATCTCAAGCTCTCAAAGTTTTTGCACTTATAATTTGCAACTTGGCCTTTTAACATGTAACCATAGATCAGATCTTCCTGATAATATATAAACAACGTAAAGGCCTGATGATATATAAACAACATAAAGGCAGAGTTTCAATTCTCAGGATATTCAGAACCCCATGTGAAAATTGGCATTAAAAGACAACTTTCCTGCAGACGGATAAATGGAAAAGAAATGCAGAACAACATTTTCAGGATTGTCACAAGTACACATTCAAGGCAACAAAAGACAACTAGACCCTTTGGAGTTCCTCTCTCCATGGTGGGGGTAAAGGCTAGGGAGGTGGGTTTGTGGATAAACACCTAAACCATTTGAATATCACAATATAGCCATCGGCCTACCAAAGGTATCACCTCTTAGAGATACACCATCGATCATCAGCATGGTTCAAAATTTTACTGAAATATTTCAGTTTCGTAAGAAAATGAAACAAAATTAGAGAAATGTTATATGCGATGTGTACCAAAATTTGAGAAATGTAGCGAAATTGCACGAAAATATTTTGGTTTTGGCAGAAGGTGAAACATAGGGAAAAAATCCAAAATTTCAAACCTTGATCATCAGCCAATTAAAAGACAAAAATGTGGATGAAAAGAAAAGGCACAAAATTACCATCAATGTCATCAGAAAGACACAATACAAAACAATATTATTTTTTTATGTTCTAAACAATATCAATATCATATGACTACATACATCCAAACTCATTAGTTTATTCAAATGAAAAAACCAAAGGGCATCTATAACAAGCCTATAAAAGGCTTGAAGCAAAGATGCATAGTTGTCAAGGCGACAAGGCAATCCAAGGCGTTCGAAGCCATCCTGGGCGCCTAGGCGTTGCCTAGGTGACCAAGGCATTCCCAGTATATTTTTTTTATTTCTAAAATATTAATGTTTATATATATGCAACATTCTACATATATAATCAACATTTAAGACATAATTAATATGGGAAAACCTACAATGCAACAAATAATGAGTTAAGTAGGCAATACTTATTTATGACTAACATTTGCGTACTTCTAACAATTTGACCGGAGCATAACTCCTTTAATATAGTTCAGATTCAAGCAATTTCGAATTCGTTGCAAAGCTAGCATAATTAGCTTTCTAACAAATCCAAGATTGCTTGAATCCGAGTTATAATGAAGGAGTTACACTCCAGTCAAACTTTGTTCGAAATACACGAATGTTGTTTAAAAGTTGTCTCAATGTAAATTATTTTTTGGACATCAAAACAAGAGATTATTTTGACGCGCTTTTGGTTTTTAAAGATGCTTTACTATAATAAGATTTATGAAATTTTTATATTTGAAAAAAGCTTAACATTTGGAAATTGAAAATCGCCCCCGCATCCAAAAATACAATTTTTGTTCTTAAACTAGAGGGTTACTTTTATTCTTTTAGAATTTGAATTTTAAATTATTTTTATTGGATTCAAATGGATAGAATATTTACTTATTTATGAATAATATCTTAAGTAAATTTATGTTTACTTAAATGATATTAGTCAAAAATAAATACTACCTGATAAGTGTTGTTCCTGAGAGCAAAAGGCACATTGAAAACAAGGCGGTCGCCCAGGGTGATAAAGCGCCCTTGTGCCCAGGCTTACAAAATCCGCCCGGACGCCTAGGCGCCTTGACAACTATGCAAAGATGAAAAGAGAAAAATACCATTACCTATAGTGCACTAAATATTTCCGAGTTTTGGATTTCTGATAGATGGCATCAAGATAAACTTAAGAAAGATACTCAGTCCAAAAATTCTTTGACTACTTGCTTTAGATAAAATTGTTACATCATCTAATTTTTATTGAAACTTCATTAATTAATAATTAATGGTCAAGGTACATAACCAGAGCCTTAAGTCACTTTATAAAGCCATTTGAGTAGAAACTTACAAAATTTATATGCAAGTAAAAAAAAAAAAAAAAAAAAAAAGGTAAAGCAAAGGCCCACTTAACACCATTGTCAAAATGATCAGGACCAACAGTAAAAGTTAAAAGTGCAACCTTTGTTCTCAGTATAAT
Organism: Protea cynaroides; assembly: GCA_028583415.1. Classification (NCBI taxonomy): domain Eukaryota; kingdom Viridiplantae; phylum Streptophyta; class Magnoliopsida; order Proteales; family Proteaceae; genus Protea; species Protea cynaroides. The sequence continues at coordinate 70,621,196 of CM053274.1, forward strand.
ACAACTTTTTCATTCCTGAACATGCAAATTCCTACTGATTCAAGTCATAAAAATAAATAGCTAGATTAAACCATTCACATGTTATCAGCATGATTTTAGTAATTTGGTATAGAGGCCGATTCGACTGATTCGTATGTCATGGCCAATACCAATTTTTTTAATTTTTTTTAAAACTTTTACTCGTAGCGGCCATGTGTCAAGTACCATTGGCTGCAAAACCAGGTTTGGCATCCACTAATGCCGATACCAATATCTTGAACCTTAGTTATCAAAACTTACAGTAAGTTATTATGTTCTGATAGGGAAATAATGGAACGACCAATCAGAAAGGGACATGTGTCTAGCGCAGATCTACAATATAAAAGAAACACATGTCCTCATTTGTGAGTCCACAGCTAGATGCCGACTCATGGGAAGGTTAAATGGAAAAATAATCCCTATGATCTCAGGGATAACCGTGGATCGGCTTCGATAAGGGATGATTCTCCCGTTACAGCCACGTGCCAGCTATAGCAAGGATGTCTCCGAGCTAGAATATCGAAGCAGTTAGGAGAAGTCAAGATCGCCATCTGACAATCTAGAAACTTTCCTACTTACGTCTGGCCCCCATTTTTAAGGGATTGGATCGTTGGTATCCCAGCCTTCCTATCCAAACTGCCATGACCGTTTGTAGCAGATTGCACAAAATTAGAGACGTGTCCGAGATCACCAGAAACCACTCTAATTGTGCCGAAATCTATGCCACTCCTTGCCTTAAAGTAGAGCTCAGAATGAAGGTAATTGAATCCCAATTTTTACACTCATACTCTCTCTGTCAAATTGCTTTAACCTACTCTATAAGAACTCTCATTCTTTTTTAACAGAGCTCCAATAGCTAGTTACCAGATCTGACTTATCTGACTTAGGCATCAGAGTGGCCACAGGGTTTTCGAACCCGTCCTCAGTGCCTTTACTACTTCCATCTTGAGAGGTGTCTTCACTAGAGAGCTCTGGGCAAGAACCGACAACAACACATTCAAACTTTTGCCTCCACAAGATATTTAAATATTGTTTATATCAAGCATATTAGAGAAGTAATAACTTGTAAAAGAATACCTACCAAACATTTAGGTATTGGTATAAAAAGCATTCATAGCAAAACCAAGGGAATTTTAACACTTTCATTGGGAAATGGTGTAGTTTATACCTGATATGCCTCTGCCTGATAAGCACTCTAGCGTGGTGGATGGACTTGGCCATACCCGACTTGAACACAAGAGTCTGGAGACGGCGCTCAAGGAAGTTCTCCACAGTCAGCGCCAAGACATAATCAAGCTTGTTCTGGCTTTCGTCCAGAAGCCCGTACCTGTTCATCCTGCGAAGAAGGGCTTCACCCTCAAAGATCCGACGCGGGTTTTTCTCATCCAGAGTGAGAAGCTCTCTCGCAGCATTACGGATACGGCTCAGAGCGTACTGAACTCTCCACAACTCTCTCTTACATCGGAGCCCATACTCTCCAACGAGCTTCAACTCAGCGTCCAAACGCTCCTTCTCGTACGGACGACGAGGCTTCTTGAAGGTCTTCCCATCTGAAGCAATCAAAAAACCAGGGTTTTACATAAACCAAAACACCATAAGAGAAAAAAAAAATGCTCGAGAACAAAAGCATAGGATGAATTGAGTCAACACAGACTTCGAAAAAGGAGAATGTCACACAATTTACAATATTCATGCTAATATCTACACAAATACCTATTGAACTAAGCGAACTTGCTCTCTTAAAACCCTAACCAAAACAAACAAATTAAAATAGGCACCAAACACTGTAATCCACAAATGATACTAAATAAACCTAAAATTAACAATTAGAGCAACAGATCAGATCATAGCATGATTTAGGTATAAGTCTGAACATGAAATTTAAGAGATCGGAAGCTCAAAAAGAGAAAAAAAAATGCTTGAAAGTTCAGATCTGTTAACGAAAGAGCTCGGGATTCGACATAAGATAATTGAAAAGTATAGAAAAAACAGAGCTTACAGTTTCGGTAGAAACTGACGTGAACCATGTCTCCGTCGCTTTACTCCTGATGCCGCGAGGAGGGAACTGAAGAAGCCGGAACGACGACCTGCAAGGGAAAGAAGGTACAATGAAGCTTTATAGGTGAGGCTTTCTACTGCAGAGCGAGGCCATATGAATACACCGCGACGGAGACCCAGGTTTTACGACTGGAAATCACATCCGTCCATCAGTTTTAGATTGTTCTTTAGATTGCTTATTTTGACCGTGGGATTAGCACATACTATTCTAATATAAATCCTCATCCGATGCCTCATGTATTTTTACTAGGACAAAATGAAAATTTTAAAGTTAAAGAAACTATTTTTTTGGTGAAAAAAAAAAAAAGGTAAATTACTCGAACTTCTCTATACTTGGGTATAATTAAATACTCATCCCTTCATGATCTTAAAATTACATTAAGCTCTTATAAACAAAGGGTCTAAAAAAACAAAAACTAATTTACCCTTCCATTAAAACTATCCCTCGTCGTTGACGGCTCGCCTTCCCTTTGCCCTATGCCCCGGTTTGGATCGTCTCCAATCCGTCCAGTCGTCCAGTCGTGGACTGGGCGGACTGGATTAAAAGGACACGCATACCAATACATGGGAGGGCGTGTCCTTTAAATCCAATCTGTCCGTCCACGATTGGACAACTGGACGGACTGGAGACGATCTTTTTCCCCTATGCCCTAGACCTTATAATGATTGAGATTCTCTCCAGTGATTGTGGCCTTCGGATCACTCATTGACCTCTCCAACTGCTAGAGAGGATCCGGGCTCCCCCTTGCAACTCCCATAGTTCCTTTCGAACCCCTGCCTTCTAAAGAATGCATTTTTCCGTTCAGCATTTGACGCCCATCTTGGCTGCAACAAGATTTTATGTCCTCGGTGGTTTTATCAACGATGTCCCTTCCAACTTCAAAAATCCTGGAGCTCTGATACCATGTTAAGTTTCCATCTCAAAAATTCAAACTGATTCTTAAATAATGTAGAACTATTCCCAATACGATTTGGGCTCCTATTTCTTGTTCCATCGAATTTAGGGGCAAACATATTCTGAGAAGTGTTGTAATGGAAGAAAACTTTTATGCCATGGACTATAGAGCTGTGTTTGTCTTCAATCCTTTTGTTTCGGGAATATCAAGGATTCCGACATGGAGGAAGGCAAATGGAAGGAATTGAAAAGAATGTAGAAGGATTTTCCCAAATTCTTACTAGGCACAGTTCTCTGTTCTTTTGGAAGCTAAAGATGTCGTCGGAGAACATCTCCGACATCTTTCCTCCAAAATTGCCAAACCAATACTTGAAGCCAAGGGCTTTTTGGTCCTTTGAGGGCCATTTCTTGGCTGCACCAGCCAACTTCACTGCCTTTGTACTTTGCCCTTGCCGGAGTTGAGGATGTCTTTGGTGAACGTCTCAAGCACCCATCCTCTGAAATTGCCAAACCAATAGTAGAAATTGAGGTTTTATGCATTTTGAAGGCCTTTTCTCAGCCCAACCAACAAATTGTAACAAATTATCATTACGCTCATTTTCCCTAATTTCCAATTGAGGTTGTATTTGGTATCATTTTTATTTTTTATTTTTGCTATTTTTTCAAAAAGTATTTTTGAAAACCACTTTTGATAAAATAAAAAATAAAAAATCGTTCGGCAACTACAATAAAAAATAAATTACAGAATAAGAAATAGATTTGGAATGCCTATATCTAAAAACAATTTTTATAACTTTTAAGGCCCGTTTGATAAAACTTCTGTTTCTGGATTCTATGGATTCTGGCTCCCAGGGAGTCATTTTGGAGTAGAAGCGCGTTTGATAAGTCCGGTTGGATTCCAACTCCCACAAAGTGAATCGGATTTAGAATGGCTCCAGAATCCAAAATTTTGGAATCATAAATATTTGCTCTAAAATGTTGGATCAACTTTTTGGGAGAAAGAAAAGAGTTGACTCTCACATGACTCTCACTTGACCACCATCACTACCACCACTACTGTCGCCACCACCCACCACCCACTTCCACCATTGCTACCACCACCACCCACCCACCACTACCATGATTGTTTTTCTAGACTTTGATTGGGGGGATAGTGTGTTATCAAACATGTTTCTAATCCAAAGATGTTCTGGAATCCATTTTAAAATTGTGTTATCAAACAAATTTCTACTCCAAAATAATCTTAGAGTAGTCTGGAATAGAATCTAAATTTGAACCAGAATCAGAATCCAGAAACAGAAATTTTATCAAACGGGCCCTTATAGATCCATCTATAGCATATCAAGAAATTGACCCAAATAACGAAGGAACCCAAAGGGTAAACCATTGCATCTCAGGCTTCTACCATAGATCCGCGCCTCGCTCTAAATTTTATGATAAATTTGTAGACGTCTCCATTACTTAAAGAGTGTAAGGACAAATTCACAATCAAATGTTTAAGTAGCTTAAATCTAGGGAAGGCTCTAAATAAAAGGTCAAGAAATTTACATTAGAGATTTTTAATTATTCACAGATTCTTCCGGATTTGCATGAATTAACATTGAAAAACTGAAAACCCTCCATTAGAACCCAAAAACTGGTTCATTGCCACATATGTCCAATAACCATTCCAAATTAGGACCACTTCATATACTGTAAATGATGATTCGAATGCATATATTGTAAATGACAATTCGAATAACAATTCATCGGGATCAAATCAACACAAAAGATGAAGAGAAGAGAACAATGAAGTAAATAACAATATACCTAAGGAACCTCAATGGGCTGATTAAGCTCCCCTGGAATAATCTCATCCATGGGAGCTTGTTCCTTCATACACTTTATTTACATAACGGGAGTACGCAGACCCGTCCACCACTAGATCCAACAATGGGAATCAATTGAGGAACCCCCTGAAATTCCCAAGCTATAATATAAACAACAGCTCTCCAATCTGAGAAATCAATGTGTCTTTCGGTCTGTAATTTCTCTACGTGCGTTACACGGACCAACCCAACCTTTAGAGGGTATGAACCCCCAAAAATGGCGAGGCTTCCAAAACTAGTGAAATTTTTCACGAAGATCACTACTAATCCGGTATTGATTGATGACTATATCTTAAAAACTGACGAAATCTATTGAGAATAATCCCACATTGCTAATGAGATTGGAATCCTATGGTCATATATGGAAAGTCCCTCCACTTATTAGTTAAAACTTTTAAATTGGAAACTTGACAAAATCTTCCACGAAGATCACTAGTAACCGGTAAACCTCCAACTTTCTTTGATTATTTTTTTTAAAAACCAACGCTGGTTGTCGCCTTCGTAATGACTCAATTAATCACACAGTGCACAATAAATTAATGGTTGATAACTAATGGATCCCAAACTCATCTTGTTTATCAAATGATGATTATTTGATATGTTCTATTTTTTCAGGTAATTGCACAGGGACCCTAATGTGGTGTTGCTGGTTACAAGCTCCCGCACCTTAATGTGATGTGCCATCTCCAACAGAAGCAGATGAAGATCGACAAATTTTGCAATTATGATGGGAGCTTTCAATTCTTGAAGATAGGAGCTCAGTTCACAGAGAAGGTTTTGTTGTGAGGGAAAAGTTATGTTAGAAGCGAGTTTTACGTTTTTACCCTCATTTTAGAGTTGTTGGAGACAAAACACCCACATGTCATTTAAGTTGCGCAAAAAACAACCAAAAATTGTTTTTGGCCAAAAATCAAAAACAGGTCTCAACCTCTTTTCGATATTGGGTTTATTTTTATTTTTTTCATTTCATAAATTGCACCCAAAATTGATATAAAATACCTATAAAAACAAAAACATGTCAGAAAAAAAAAAAATGATACCAAACACAACCTGAGTTAAGGATATCCTCAAAAAACGTTTCACGTGATGTCCCTTTTTGGGTTTACAGTGTACCTTAATTTTGTGATAAGTTGCAAGTTCATGACAAAATGGTAACTTCGCTCACCACTAAGGATAGAATCGTTATATAAATGATTAGGTACAAGTGACCTGGGTGTAACAACCTTCCCCAAATTAAGGAATCTAAGTGTAACATGTAGATGACAAAGGAGTGGGTATGTAATTAGACCAAGTACAAGTGAGCTTACCGTAAGAAAAATTAAAGAAAATTTTATAATTATTAAAACACATGCTATCACATGACTATGTAAATAACCCCAAATCATTCCAGATGTTATAAATTTATATTTTACTTTGCATTCAAGTCCCTTGCATTTGAAAAGTAAAATAAAATTTTAATTTTTTTTGTGTTTTGATTATAAAAGTTTCCTTTTAAAGTTTGAAAATTTTCACTTCACTCCCCTTTTATTTCCCTACCAAATTGAGTATGTGAGAATGACATATGGGAAAATGTTGTCGTAACCAAGGTTGCTGGGCAAAAATTTATAATCTAGTACATTTATTTTCTATTAAAGAATTCAAAATTAGTAAAATGTAAAACCGAAAGAGAGAAGAAATAAAGGAGAGTGAGGAGGTAGAAGAGCATGTCCTCCTAACCACTATTTATGGATGTAGAAAAGACTAATAAGATAGATTTAGAGCTTTACAAATCAGACTCCTAGTTACAAACTAAATAACTAATAAATAGATCTAGGACTCTACAAATCTAATTCCTAGTTACAAACCAAATAAAAAAAAAGATAAGAGATATAAATAGAAAAAGAGATAAACAAACCCCGCATGAAACTAAATAACCAAACCATCACTAAACACTTAAATTCTTAATCACTTAAACTAATCCGTTATGGTTCTGACTAAATAGACCCATTCCATTACAATAATAATATTAACATTTTCCATTAAGGATAAGTCCTATAATTTCACACATTTACTCAAAAAATAAACAAGGCAATGACATCTTGTGTTACATTTTTGTTTTAGGTTGAAAAGAAGTGTATTGACAAAGGAACTTATACAAGCCAATGTTTTAATTTGAAAAATCTCAAAAACCAAAGAGTGAAAATAGACCAAATTATTCAACACAAAATGGATCGATAATGCATGTGGTAAGGGTATAATAATAGGTCACTTTGAAGTTCAATTTGAAAACTTGTTTTAACCATTCTCTTAGATAACTTATGGGAATAAAACAAAGGATACAATCAAAAGAAGGCTGCAACTTCTTAGTTCACTTCTTTGTCCACCAAAAGCTGCACCCTTCATGTATTTAAAACATGCAACTTTTTATTACCTTGTACTTTATTTTCAAAAGTTTTTTTGAGTAAAAGATAAGCAAAGAGTTCTCATAATAATTTTATTTTAATTTACCATTATGTCATTTTCAATATCTATCATTGTTTTACATGTTTTTTGAGGATACATGTAAAAATAACAAATTCTACCATTGTCAAAAGAAAATGTATATTATATTGAAGGACAAAAAATAATGTTACAAATTATTTGGCACCTTAAAGGGGTGTCGATAAAAAAAAAACCTTATTTATTATATAATATATAAAGGCATGTATTTATATACTGGGAGGGGGGGGGGAGGGATATACTGGGAGGGGGGGGGAGAGAGAGAGAGACCTCACCACCAAAAAAAAAAAGGCAAGGAGAGAGAGATTGTGTAGAGAGGGAGGGATAGAGAGATTAGATGAGGGGAGGGAGACAACAGAGAGGCAAAGGGTTTGGAAGAGGGAAGCAAAGTTGGAGGGGAGGGGGGAGGGAGAGAGAGTACAGAAATTTTATTAGCCCCTAATAGAAATATTTTCTATAAGCACACTTTAAAAGCTAACTACCACATGGAAGTAGATTCTTATGTCAAGTTTCAATCTTTCAGAGTTTATCACGTTGCAAAACATCATTTTAAAAATCGAAGGCAATAAGAAAAAGGATAGTAGTTGTTGTAATAACGTAGACATACATGGAATGCAAACCAATCTGTAGGAGGGTAATAGATTACATTGACATATGAAATATGACAATACACTGATATTTTTATCTAATAGTTAGAATAGCCACATAAACATCCATACAAGAGAGTGTATATGAATCTCTTTTTTATTTTATTTTATTTTTTATTTTTATTTTTTATTTTTTTGAGGTTTCCATGTATGATACATATTCTAAAGTAGTTTGAAGAAGGAAAAAAAATTATAATTAAAGGGTATTATTATCAAGTGAAAAAGTATAACAATCATCATAAAATAATTCATACACATATAACAGTAATAGTATGATAATATGATATAATTTCAATATGAAGGATGCAGGTTTAGTCCATCGGGTAGTGAACTAATGGGGAGAGACGAGCATGCATCAATATCTGCCATGTGGCATGCCAATTGTTCAGGTTCTAAGTTTCTAACCATTGACTAGCAAGACAAATAGACGACAGCGCATTAGTAAGAAGTTGACTTTGAGAAACCAATTCAATCATAGAGTTCAAATTGTATTGCATGTTCTCTCTTATATCTTCAATGGTCCATAATTACTCAAAAGGATTGTGATTATATTTGCTTCTTTGGGGTTAAAGGATATAAAGTAGATCTGTTATTTGGATCTCCGAGTTCTCATGCTACATGATAAACAGAAAATATAGTTCTCAATGTAACTTTAACAAAACTTAATTTGTATATTCATAACAAAAGAGGACCTGAAGATATCCTTATCCCTTATTGTGTTGCTAAGTTATCCAGTTCTCCAATCGTGTTTCATGAGAAGAAGGATCTTTTCTTGTTTCGCTCTAGACGTGCTTCTCTCTGTCAAAAAGGATAGAAATAAAAGCCATAAGACAATAAAATTAAAGAGGGGAGTCAATGGGAAGAACCCGTGCACACACACACAACCCCCCCTCTCCCGGCCCCGCCGCCCGCCCGAGCGCAAAAAAATTTGGTTCTGGATCTGAAATCGGTGATTTTGGACCAAAGCACAAAATTTGCAATTTGTATTGACAGACAAACATAAATGAAAAGGAATAATAAATATTCAATATAGGTTAGAAACTGCAATCTGATATTTATAATGGAGTAAGAAACCTAAGTCAAGAACATCAATATATATTTCACCATTTGCAAGACAAGGGTGCAAAATCTGATTCTTTAAATGGACAAACAGAAATAAAAGAAAAATCCCATATATATGATATAAATAATTTTCCTTATCCTTTAACGTATCTAATAGCTTTGTACTGGTAACTTTGTCAGGTATACAATAACTTAACCGAATAGGATCCATTTAGAGATTCCGAGTTCGCCATTCACTTGCTTGAATTGTTCAGGTCCACAAACTTCGATCCAGACCATGAATTGGATGCGGGGATCATAGTTGTCAAGACGTCTGCCTAGACGTCCAGATGATTCTTGAATGCCTACGTGATTGATCACCATATTGTTCAAGGTGCTCAGACAGAAAATAAGAAAGGGGGGTGGAGTGGAGGGGGGAGGAATAGGAGAACCAATAAGAAAAAGAGGGGATTTTTTTTTTTTTTTTTTTTTTTTTGGGGGGGGAAGGGGACCAGAGAGAATGAAAAATAAGAAGAAAAATGGGAGAAGTAGTAGTACCTGCCCCTCTTCCAGAAAGGTTGCAGCATACTGCCATCATAGGAGGAGCAGGAGGGAGGTATGAACTTGGAACTCACGTTACAACCACTACTTCTCCCCCTATCAAAATCAAAGAGGAAGAAGACCAAACGAGTTTCATTTCTTAAATTATAACTTTAAAGGAAAAGAAATATCATATTTTACATCCATTCAACATATACATGCCTCAGTTTCTTAACTGTCGCCTAGGTGCCAGGGCACCAAGGTGGTTGGTGACTGCCTAGGTTTGCCTTGACACCATGACAACTATGGCGGTGATATCTTTTTTCATCTTTTCTCTTGGGTAACGAATCAAAATTTGTGTTTCACCCAATGTCCACTTGATCATGTGGTCAAAACCATCAGAACATGTAATTTCTTTTGGATGGTGAACCAATAGGTATTTGTTATTGCAAAAACAGTTTTGTTTTTTATTTATACTCAACAGTCACTTAGGCCCATTCCCAGTTCTTGCACAAAAAAACCTAGAACAAATCAGGAAGACACAGACAAAGGCGAAGGAAGAGAAGAGAGGAGATTCTAAGACTAGAAAGAAAATGTTACCTCCTTATTCCTGCATTCCTTGTAAATGTCAAAATGTTCTTGACATTTGCTCTTATCTTCAATAAATTCTTCTAGGCCTGCAAATTTTGCTTCTTAATATCATAATGGCTCAAAAAGTAGTATAAAAAGCAAAAGGAAAATATCAAGGATATTCCACCATAAGAATCTATGGTCTAATCAACTATGTAGTAGGACGCATCCCCCAAATGCAATGGGTTTGCATCATGATGAATTATGTAAGCCACAAGGGCAATTTGGGATTTTCCCATATAACCGACTCCTGATTAATAGAGTGGTTAATGGGGGTCTCAGTAGTCTTTTTACTTCCTTTATTTTTCTTATAATTCAGACCTGACTAGTCCCTAAAGACCATCCAAGCATTCAGTCCCAAACTGTGCTTTCAACACATCAGAATTTAAATCAGTAGAAAGGTAAGCTAAATAGGGCCAAAATATCCAAATGTGCAAAACTGAGCTCTAGAACCAATCTGCATGTGCCCTCCATTTCTTAAAGAAATTTCTGTGGCAATAGAGTTATCAAACAAATGCACACAAGTTCAGGAAAAAGTAATTGTCTTGTTTCTTATTTAAGTCTATGGCACAGTTTCACAACTCACAAAACTAAATAGAAAATCCATTTGCTGGTGTTCATATTCTACCTACAGTTCAAAATCTGGATTTTCAATTCCATGAGTAGAAATCTCTTTTGATGAAATCATCCATGTTAATGATTGAATTTGAATAAACAAGGATGCCATTTCTAGCCATGAGTTAGTTTAGTATAGTAGTTGAACATTGGTAGGATGCATTATTAAGCTAGTCATTGCATTAACAGGTTTGAAGTCCAGTAGAATTTTTATTTCTGGCTTTTATATAAAACTATGTACACCCCCCCCCCCCCCCTCTTTTCAACTCTCCAATCGATAGTAAATTGGAATAATATATGCTATTTTGGACAATTGTATGGTGTGAAGAGCTCTCCCCATTTTTCAATCTCTTTTCTCTCCCCCTCTCCCATCAACGGTCACTTTCTCTTACCCATCCTGTGGCACTGCAGTTTTTCTAGTCTTCTCTTCTACGTTTCTTCTTTCCATCTTCCATATTTCTTCTTCTTTCAGTTTTCTCAGGAACTGATCTAAAAAACCAGAAAGCCACATACCATCGATTGGTATTTCCTGCTAACCAGAAAGTTACCAGATTTGAAACTATTCAGTATTATATTCTGTTATTTGTGATTCCAAGTTGACACTGAGAGGGAGGGGGGGTGAATCAGTGATTACTAAAAACTTTTCCACAACTATGTAAATTGTCCAAACTAATCACACTATGCTGCCAAGAGCTGACTATTAACAACTTGCTGCTTTGAGCTGACTGGGGTGCTCATTCATACATTTGCCCTGTTAACACATTTCGTGTAACACACCATGCCACACACCTACAGATACCTATACCAGAGGCTTGGTCTACCAAGTGTGTACACCCATACCTGCAACCCACACACTTCAAATGCACAACACACACAATCACATCCACAACACAGTATGTAACGTGGTTCACCAATCACTCACTGTGATGGCTAGTCTACGGGGCAATACCCTAAACCAGGGTTTCGTATTATACCCAATACGCTATTCAGATAGTGTTCTGCTGCTACAACAGTTGGGTGCTATACCACCAGTGCTTTCCAGGCTACAACTTGAATTTTTGGGCAACTACCCTCAATCCTGTCAAACACCCCGCTTGACAGGTTACGATGAATAATGAATAGATTAATTACAAACCCTCCCGTATATTACAAACATATCAATATACAGTTTGTGCACGTGATTACCTTCCCAACATGATCACAGCATGTGTAGAGCTCATCAAGTAAGCTTCTCGAGCTCTCCAATGGTGGTGGGGGTCCTCCTTCACCAAGAATGAGAGTTTGTAACTCTCCAAATGTGTTTCCCACAACCTCAATCACACAGGACACTCATAACATACTCACACTACCTCTATCAAGCTTCAGATAGCCATTAATGGTAAACAGAGATAAGTGGAGATGATTTTTTTCACTCCAAAGTGTCTCAAAAACCCTTTCTCTTTAAAACCCGTAGCTAAGCCTCTCTAAAACCCTTTTTTCTTCTTTAGATGAATAGTTCTCGAAGAGAGGAGTTTGGGGATTTTGAATCACCTCGATCGGAGCTTGGACGGCCAAGATATGGCCATTTGAAGTTCGGCCGACCAAAACATTCCAAAAGGAATCTCTGAAGATGATTATGTGCGCCGCGATACACCAAAGCGTCGCCGCCACTAACAGACAGTACGCTATTGTCGAGCACCAATTGGCGGAGACATAATCAATCTTCGATGACTGTTGGATCAGTCAATCAAAAGCGGGATTACATTACAACCATTGGATCTGCGCCATCCTTCACGCGTGATCGGCGAAGATCCTAGCCACTGGATCAGGATCCGTGCATAACCTCTATGCGCGCGCGATGCATTGAATCACCGAATAAATATAGGGCGGTGCAATCCATTACACTAAACTGCAGCCGACCAATCACAACTCGCGCAGGAGCATCTGATGCAACTACACGAACTATACCATAGCCCGCATTAGTATTGACCTTTCGATGGGAACCTGAGCGACGTGCCTTGATCTAGGCTCTCCATCTTGAATCAGCCATTAAGTGAATTTCCCAATAAGCCCCTTCCTTTCATCAAAATACCTCTGTAATCACTGGGGGTGCTCTCACTCTCCTCACATTTGGTAAAGCACATGAGGGGCACCCCATGGCTTGTGCTTGGCCTGCGCGCATGCGGTTGGCTTGTTGTTGTGCTCGCGGCTTGGCCCTGCTGCTGTGCGCGCGGCATGGCCCTGCTGCTGTGGTGCGGCATGGCCCTGCTGTTGTGCGCATGGCATGGCATGGCTGGCCTGCTGTTGTGCGACATGGCATGGCTGGTTGGCTTGCTGCTGAGCACCTGCATGGCCGTGGCCAGGCTGGCTGCCATGGTGGCATGCCACCTCTCCAGTGGGTCCCACTCCCTCTGTTTCTCTCTCCTCATTCTCTCTCTACTTTTTCTCTCCTCCTCTCTCTACTTTCTCTCTCCTCCATATCACTCTGCTCAATGCTCTTGATTCTGCTCTAAAGCACATACTGCCTTGATATCCAACTGCTATGTAGACTGCCCACACTGCTATGGTTGCCACCAATGACAACACACTCTGTACTGCTCTGTACTGCCCGCATTTGCTCAATGATGCTCAATTTGGCCAAGGTTCCAACATTATTAAATTGGATCTGTTTCTCTGAATCTAGTAATCTGCTGTTTTGTTTTTCCTATTGCTTCTTGTGCGAAGTTCAGATCTATGTTCTATTATTTCTTTTAATACTGAAAATCTGGTTCCTGAATCTGTTCTTCCATATTCCTTAAATCCGGATTAACCTTTCAGCCACCCATTAAAGTACACCCAATGAAAAGAAAAAACCTCCACTCCACCTGCAATGGACTGATGCACAAACCTACCATCAGATCATTTTCAAAGCAATGGGGATTTCTGAAACTTTTTATAGAGTTCATATTATTTGTTAACAATCGATCTATAAGACAGCACCTAGGAGGCGCTAATCCCATATCAGGATTAGTGCCATCCTGCTGTCCAGCTGACTTGCTCTTGTTGACTTAATCAAATTTAGTCTTTTACTTTATCTCTATTTCATTATGTAACTTGAAGGCTAGATTTGTTATGTAACTAGAATTTATTGTTTATGTAGGATTACTCCTATCTTATTATGTAACTAAGACTCCTTGTCATGTTGACATGTGGAGTCCTAGGCTTATCTGTTTTGGTTTCCTATAAATAGTACTCTAAGTGAGGAGAACAAATACATAGAGATTCTCTCTCTTTCCATTAACTCTATCTTATTCTCTTCTCCTTCTTCTCACTTTCTTTCTATTTTGTTACATTCTAGCCATGCATGGTCAAGTTAATCTTTTAGTCATTAGGAGTCAGCAAGGTTAACTTCTAGCATATTTAGTAGGATTTAACTTGCCCACGTATTAATAACGATTTTATAAATCAGATTAGGAGTTGTTTTAAGGGGACTTTTCTTTGTCTAAAATTTTGAAGTTGTAAGAGTAAAATTTAAAATTTGAGATGGGGGTTTGCAGGTTTGGCAAGCTATGTAAACATAAGGCTCTAATATCTTGAGATCAAGCATAGCTAGCTGCCTCTTGGGCCTATTAGATCTCTGCCTATCATTACCACTACTGAAGAAACACAAAATCCTATCAAAATTCCATTAAGGATATAGTTATGTAAGTTTCTCCAAGAAAGATTCCTTCTTCATCAAACAGAAAAAGTGAAAAACCAACACATACCACTCCCCATACTAAGATTTGATAAAATCTGTCACTAGTCCAACTTTAATCTTCGCAGTGCTGCAACAAACACTAGATTTAGTTAATGCACAGCCCTGCAACAACCCGGCATAATTTCCCTGTTTATATCCACAACCATTAAAGTCCCTATGCTGCACCTTTGATTTCCAATGCTAGACTCTTGCAGATGATCAATCCAATCAATACGTCTTAATTCAAATAATCCACTTCAGTAGATCCCACAAACCCTACAAGCCCTCTTGGTATAGTTATGAATTCAGACATTTTTTTATGCTAAAAAAAATCCTTACACAATTATACTATGGCTTACTGATCATAATAAAAATTGAGCATGATTATGGTCCAATTCCTATTGCCAATATAAAATAGCAAATGAATAGAAAGAGAAAAACAGAGACCTCTATGACACAGTAGATCCGTTGCCTTCCTAAACAGTTTCCTTCTGCTACTAATTGCATCCCCCCCCCCCCCAACCAAAAAAAAATAAGGTTAATTTCACTAACTAGAACATACCCACCAAAAAAAAAAAAGGTTAATTTCACTAACTAGAACATATGTGACTCTCAAAATAAAAAAGAACGAAAACCGAAACAAGAACCAAAAAGAGGCAAAAGAAAATCAAAATCAGAGCCCAAGAAACAGATTCAATAGACAAACAGTGCGTGGATTCTCAAATTCAAGCATGAAGTTTATATAATGTTTTAAGAAATTTATGATCATTCACCGCTTTCAAAACTTTTCAGAGACAATCGAATAAAATCGAAGATCAAGGAAAATTGAAAGAAAGAAAAGATATATTTTTGTTTTGACCACTTACACTTTAGAGAGGCTGTATATTGGGGGTAGCACATGGAATCGGAGAGTCTAGCAACGCTTGGATATGATTCTGAGGCTTCCGACGCCGCCATATTCAGTCTCTCTCT
Source organism: Protea cynaroides (assembly GCA_028583415.1). Lineage (NCBI taxonomy): Eukaryota > Viridiplantae > Streptophyta > Magnoliopsida > Proteales > Proteaceae > Protea > Protea cynaroides. The sequence goes on from CM053274.1 coordinate 70,636,655, forward strand.
GTTCTTCCTACCCAATCCACAAAAATCGACAAATCTGTACTGGCACTGGCACTCCTCTTCAGGATTTCGACTTCTAATTTCCAACTATCTTTATCTGATCCATTTACATTTGTTGGATTCAATGCTAGCCCTGGCCCACATTTGCTGAAATAACCAGCAGGAATCCCCTCTCACGTTCGGAAAAACCGATTCTGAGGAGTGACTGGGAATTGGCCTCGACCGATTTTGGTCGAAGGCGACCCCATAAACCATGCTGTTACAACTTACAAGGGCTACCCGGAGAGGGCTGAGACAAACCTGATGTCTAAGAGGACATTTGGTGGATTCAGTGGGCTAGAGAGATGGGCTGGGACCAACCTGATGTCTAGGAGGATAAGCCCACTCCTATATAGATGCTATTACCCAATCATTGAATCCAGGTATATTCTTAAATTTTTCTTAATTTTTTAGATAATTATATCCAAGAAAAAATGAATTCAAACAAACTGGAACTTCAGAAAAGAGAACTGGAAAAAACAATCCAAACAACACTCAAAGAGGGAAGAAGAGCTATAGACTCAGTCAAACTGCAAGGAGAAAACCATCACAACTGGAATTCCTCAATACAAACTCCCGAAAACCCTATTACATAAAATTGGAGTTCCCAAAAAGACTCTCCTTCATTAATTCACCACAAATAATTCTATTTTTCTATTTTTTCTATATTTTAAATGTAATTTTGAGTTTTGAATTAGATGGTTCAAACAATTGAAATACATTTAATTTCTCTCTCTCTCTTTTTGGTGTGGAGGTGGGTGTAATTAAGTTGGTTATATCTCTTTTGTTGTCTTTTCAATGTTGTACATGTAATTTCAGGTTTGAAATTGGACATTCAAAAAAATGGGAGTACATTGTTCTATACTTTTTATTTCTTCGTCTTTTAATAAAAGTTCACACTTGTTTTACATGTTTGCTAATTATAGATGCATGTGTACATATTGATACGAGCACGCTTCAAGGTAAGTTGTGCTTAGGGTGGAAGGAGGCTACTAAACCTTATAGAAGTTGCAATAAAAATTTCCACTATGGGGGTGTTAAATCAGAACCTAACTTGGTAGCATGGATCGAGCCGGCCCAAAATAACCTAAACCTAGCCTGGACCGAAACCTTAATGGGCCTATTTCAGACATGGGTTTGAAATCCTTATCGAATTCTAGCCTGTCCAGGCTAGCTTGATCGGTGTCCCATTAAGAGGACCGATATGTCTTGAACCGACGTCTCATTTGGTCAGAAATAAAACCTAAATCTAATAGGTTAACACTAGTATGTCCATGTAGATAACCAACCCATATTCCATATTGATTTTTTTTATAACACTCCTTGAAGAAAGGATGCCAACTTTCAGTCTGATAAGCCCGGCTTAGACCAAGCCAACCCAAAGTTAGACCGATAAGCCTAGCCCGATAAAAAACCAAAATCAGACCGGCCCATTAGTTAATGTATCTAGCAAAGCCCACCCCCATCCGAACCTTTATTGGATACGTTTAGTTTGGGATTATAAAACCCAACACTGTTTCAGCCCGGGCCAAAACTAGACCAGACTGGTTGTTGACACCCTTAGCCACCAACATCAAATACAAAAAATGTTGATAGCATCTTGTGAATCCTAAACAGTTCATCTCCCTTTTATTATTTTTTATAGCAATTAAAGCTAATATCATTATGAAAATAAATTCAACAATGACAACATTGTTTACTTTAAGCAGTCTACTACTACGGTCTTTTTGGGGTCAGTTGTCATACTAAAAATTAAGATAAATACCTTATAGAAGAAGATGATTGAATAATTGGTATCAGAGCCTACCATACCGATCGAAATCCTTTTAGTTGGGCCTAGGCCTGGTCTGTCCTTGACTCAAGGCTTGAAAATTCCAACTCTAATCCATCTTCAAGGTTGGATTAGCCTGATCCTGATTAACCCTGATTATGTAGAGGGGGAAGGGAGATGTAATAGTTAAGCTAGGCAAAAGAGAAGAAGAAGAAAAAAAACATGAAAGAAGAAAGAACAAGAGGAGGAAGAAGAAGTAGATAGAACGGGGATGGGCTAGGCTGGACTCTACCTAAAGCCTTAACCCTAGCCTGGTCTGGCCTGACCCTAACTTAGAGCTAGAAATTCCCTGTCATGACCCACCCTTAGGGTTAGGGTATGACAGCCCAAACCATGTTACGGCTCTAGGAGGGTTAAGTTGGGCTTAGGCTGACAGAGTCAAACTTGCACCCTTAAACAATACACGCCAACACCAAAAGGGCAAAATTAAGGTGTTTATTGATATACATTCTGTTTGAAGTAACTTTTTCTTTTTTGGATGAATATTGATTAAGCCAATTTTTTTTTTAATTGGTTTGTGCCTCAGGATTAGAGATACATGGTCTACACCATCTCACGCTAACATTATTTCTTTCTTTTTCAAGTAAAAAAGAACATATTGATTTAAAGGACAAGTGGCGGAATATGATAAAAAAATATTATTGATCTTTTTGAATCCTTTTAAAAGAGGCATTGCCCATTACTCTCCTACCCACCTTTTCTCTTTTCTTTTGGTTGATGAATACTGGTTTTCATTCACTCATCATGAACATGAAGCTTTATTCGTCACCCTCCTTAGGTACAAGATGGACTAACACAATGTGACTTAAATGGTTAATAGAGAGATATTCACATTGCTCGTGGATTCCACAAGTGAATTACACTGTGTTGCTGTATTAGGAGAGAGAATAAAACAACAAATTTCATGCATTATATTGTGTTACTGTACTAAGAAAGAAAAAAATAATGAATTTTATTCTTATTGTATATAATATCATGTACTATTTGTGAAATTTATTTTTGTTCATTATTTTTTTCGCAAAGATTTTTTTACCGCTTAAGCCTTATGAAATGTACTATTCTTAAAAATGATTTTCGGGCATGTGGAATATTGTCAAGACCATATCTGGGAAAAATTATGTCATGCTTATAAATCTAAATCTCATAGCGATATCTCTTAACAAGATAAATTTTGAGCACTTGGAAGAAAATCAAAATAGAATAGATCTAGAGCATAATTTTCTTGTTGATGAGGGTGTTGAAGTTGTTGAAGCTATGATAATGTTTGATATCTTTATTCTAGCATATGAGTTCTTTCATGAATTCTTTTATCCTTCATAAGGCTTATTGGCATTCATGCAATGTCTTGATTTTCTTTTTAAACTGCCCCGTTTGACATAATGATTGTTAACTTCTTTTTTTTTATTTTATTTTTTATGAATTTTCATGTCTAGATTGTTGTATATTTCTTGTATGATTTGAATATCTACCAGCCCTAAGAATTTGTCAACATTCTTTTATGGTTTCAGTTTTATTTTTTCTTGTGCATGATAGTTTCTCTATTTTTCTTCTTTGTTATATTGAATACTAATTTACAAATTATAGTTTTTTCTCATTAATACGTAATGTCATTTCATCATTTCTGCATTTATTTCAGTTTCAAATCAGTTTTCAAAGTCCATATGTACTTAATTTGAGTTTTTCTTTAATTGCATTTTATTTATATTTTTATCATGGTCTAATAGAATTTTCCATTGGCAGTGGGATGATGATTCTATTAAGAGCTCATATTAAGCATCACTATCTTTTAAGAAATTTAGCTTGCGTAGAGCTAAGAAAAGGGTTGTTACTCCTTTGAAGAAGTATGAAATGAAGAAAATTGCTAGGAGAAAAATTAAGAAATGGAGTTCATTAGAAGAGAAAAATCCAAATACAACAAGGCCAAAAAATATATAGAACTCCCAACCGGCCAGACTCCACAAATTGAAATCTCTAATTTTTATCACATTTGTGATAAATTTGATCAGATAAATGAATGAAATACATTAGTTTTGATAAAATGGAACAATAAAAGTACAAAGACTTAGATTAATCTAAGATCGTCAAACTTCCAATTACAATTAGTTACACAAAAGATCAATCAGTTTCGTTGGAGTGTTCATATTTTCTAAAAGATGATGTTACGAAGCAATCAAAAGTTTATTTAACAGTAGGTCATCGACAACTATAACTAAACCAACCCAACGCCTTGTTCAGAACCCTACAAAAACCAGTTTAATAGTAGATGTGCATGGATAGTGAAAGATGAGTAAGAAGAATAATGGAAAATCATATAAGGCAAAACAAACATGTAGAAGAGTCCATTCGTATAGAATAATGGAGCCAAACACAAATAAAACCTCGATCACGATTAAATCTCACACTAGTTGCTACACAAATTACCATCAACATAAAACATTGAGAAACATTAATGGTCACTTTCTGAATCCTAAATAGATATTATCCACTCACATCGTATTTGATAACAATAAATGCTAATATCACTATTAAAATAAACCCAATATTGACAATATTGTTCACTTTACATAGTCTTACTGTTACAATTATTTTGATTGTCAGCTTGCATGCTGAGAGATGAACACCCTATAGAAGAAAAATATGGCTGCTCAGTTGGTATCAGAGCCTACCATACAGACTAAAGTCCTCTTAGTTGGGCCTAGGCCTGATCTGAACTTAACTCAGGGCTTGAAATTCATCAAGGTATTTATTGATATTCTTTTTATTTGAAGTAATATTTTTTTTGACGAATATGGTTAAGCTAACGTTTTTTTGTTGTGTCTCAAGAAAAGAGACCTATGGTCTACAAATCTCATGTTAACATTCGTTCCTCATTTTTAAGTAAATAGATAATTTATTAAATCCATAAAACACACACACATACACACATATAAACAAACTAGACCATTAAAAGGTGAAAGCAACAAATGAAACCAATCAGAACAATGACAGAAAGCGAAAAAAACAAGGTACAAAAGTCAAAGATCACCCGACCAGTCCAACTCCACATATTGAAGACTCTCATATCTACCACAATTATAATAACACAATCACATAAATGAATGAAATTGCATCTTATTTATTATCTCTCTTAGTCTTAATTAAATGGAATAATAAAACCACAAAAACATAGGACTAGGACCGGATCATCGAACTTTCGATTACAATTAGTTACATGATGTCACCTACATCAAATATAGAGAAACATTGATTTGGTTGTCGTATGGCATGTTGAAAATTAAGATGAACGCTATGCATAAGAAGAAGAAGATTAATCATTTGGTATCGGAGTCTACCATACAGACTTAGGTTCTATTACCTAAGTCCAGGCCGGCCCGGCCTGACCTTGACTTAGGGCTTTGAAATTATAACCCCAATCCGTCCCTAAGGCCGAATTAACTTGACCTCGATTAAACCTAACTATGTAGTGGGGGAAAGAAGATGTGTAGTGGTTGGATCAGGCTGAAGAGAAGAAGAAGAAGAAAAAAAAAAAGAGTAAGAAAAAAAAAAAAAAAAAAAGAAGAAGAAAACATAACCAAAATGGGCCGGGCCAAGCTCTGCTTGCTAAGTGTCCATCTTTATACTTCGGATTCACACACTTTTTGAATAGAAATACTTTATTGCTGGTAGTTTTTCTTTCGTACAAATTTTTTAATTTATTCCACAGTAAGTGTGTCGACGTCTCTGTGGAGACATAATGAAAAACTGTATCATCTAACTATTGAAGAATAAAGCCAATAGATTTTCGGTCTAATGTCTTTCATTCGGCATCCGACACTTTTTATGGTTTTGCTATATCACCTTGTACAGGTCCGTACAGAGCCTTAAAGTACAATAAGTCTTCCATCTTAGTTTTTCAAATCACTCAGTTGCTCCCATTCAAATTAATATTCTATATCAGGGTTCCTTCCATTATTCACATACGATTATAGAGCCTGGCTCTGATACCACTTGTAAGGGTTGGATACGATATGTAAACAATTAAAAAAAAAAAAAAAACAAGAATTAACGTGAAATGCCTACCTCCATCTAGAGAAAAGAGAATTATTTTATTCCCAAAAAACTTCTACTGCTCTTCTCCTGACAAAGTGTACTCTATCAGTCTTCTCCACCTGATAGAATATTCTCCTCTATCAATCTGTGCCTAAGGTTTTTCTCAACAATATATAGGATCCTTAGAAACCTTAATTCTCACAGAATTACAAGTTTATCTCCGTATAAATAATAGATCCAAACCCTAATACAAGTACTACCCTAATAACTGTATGGATCCCACAGAATACAAGACACTAACCCAACACATCCTGTGGTAATAATCATGATAAAACTCAAAATAATACAACAAAAATAATGAGATATGCATGATTAATTTACACTAAGTAAAACAATACTTACAATAGGAATATATGCAGGTAAATCATCTCCATGAGAATCAATCAAATTACACACTCATCTTTTAGGGCAAAGTATGCATCAGTCCTTTCGATAGATGTGCAATAACTGCAAAGGGATAATGACTCATGAAAATTCCATCGTCTTTAGGTGGATAAAACCCCTAAAGTCAAGTTCCTTCAACCATGTGCATGAGTTGCATATAATCTTTGATAACGCCACCTTTGGGTGCATGGACAGTGCTGCTCTTTGCTGCATCCATAAAAATGAGAGTTTATGATAATGTTACTTTTAGGTGAATACTGTACTTCTTTGTTGTAGCCTATAAATGCACAAATATTGAATTTGAGCATATTATGATAAAACCTAGTGTACCACTTTGGTAGTCCTATAAAATTCTTATGCAATAACTACAAACCCTAATTTGAACAAACTTGGACAATGTCACCTTTGGGTGAACATTGTCCTTTCAAAGTATTTACGAACACAAACCTTTGAATTTTAACACACCATAATGAAACAAAGTTGCTATTTTGGTTGTCACACAAAGTTCCACTATGATATGAACAAATCCTAACCTACAATACTTGTGGGATATTATATCATGAATGTTTTATTAACATAATTTTACAGGTATAAACATTCATATAAATATATATATTAGCTCAATAATCAATTTGTTATAATAGATTTAAGAAAAATTAGCAAAAACACTACAAATCGGATCTTAGAGGGCATTCTTTTATAATAACACGCTTCCCATTTACCAAACTATATACTAGATTGAAGAGCATAAAAAATGGAGTATACTCCAAAAAATAGTGGTTCGACCTCTCACGCGCCACGAATTAATTTTCTCAGATTTAAAAGTTGAAGCAAACAGACCCTTAAATTCCTGCTTGATTTAGTTCGGTCTGGGTTGGTTTACCCAGGATCGACTTGGTTCGGTTTGAACAAAATCGAATATATCAAATTTTTTAAAGTTCTGTTAGACTGAACCACCTGATCTGTCTAGGATGAACCATCGAGTTGGTTCACAAGTCTGGCCACTGGTCTAATCCGGTTCATAAAGTTGGGTCCCTGCGTCAAATTCCCAAATTGTTGGGTCCGGTGCCCGGGGCATATTCTTGCAGTCATTGGTCGGGAAACGGGTCAAGTTAACGTGGTCATGGGTCCTTTGACTAGGCAATCGGGTCACGCATGCTGACCCACACCTGTGCCTCGACGATCTTGATCTTGGGTCAGCTCCAGTTCGGTACAGATCTATTCATCCCTGCCCCGGGTTGAACCTGAGTTGACCCGTTAGGGTTTTTAAGTGGCGCTGAGTTGACCCAGCGATGAATCAACAATTTTTTTTCCTTAAGAAATTTCCTTCCCCAAGTGAGATCCACTCGCAGCTACCATCGACGAATGGCAGCGATTCCGGTGGCAGTGATTTTTATATTGCAAGCACCGTTTGTCCGATATCTTTCCATTGATATATAATTCGATACCTTTTGCCGGTCGAAAAAATTCGTCGTTGGGAATTAGGGTTACCAAATCTATCTCATACCGTGTGACGAACCAAACAAAACTAGTTTTACTATATTAAATAGACTCCCACTGAATAGCTGGTTTAAGTAATTAATTAAGCCTACATAAATCTAACAGAGATTTGTAAGCATGTGAAAGATCACATCTCCTATAAATCCAATGAAAAAACAGACAAATCCAAAGTGTTTGGATTTGCATAATCTTAATGGCAGCATAGGTGAGGCTTGTTAAAATTCAAAGCTTCCATTCTTGACTAAGTTCTTATGGATTCACTCAGAATGTGTTGGGAATAGTACAACATTGGAAAACAATGGAACATGATATATTTAATATAATCTTGATTAGATTATCCAATAAAAAGAAAATTAAAAAGATCAGAATTTTTTTTTTTTTTCGGGGTAGAAATCAGATTAGACTAATAACTATTAAAGCAACCATGTAGGCTTGAATCAGATTGTGGTTAAATCAGATCCTGGGATATATGGGTTATGGGTCCACCAAGCATCTGAGCCATTCTGATTTGATTAGTATATATTTTGTCTGTATATTAAATTAATTATATATTCAAGACCCTCGTTTTCTTTTTCTCCGTAAATTAACATGCTTTCATGGTTCCTTCTTGAAATCCAAGCCCAAATTGAGTCTGGAATCTGGACCCTCACGGGACCCATCATCATACATGCGTGTGTTACCCACTGGACAGGTTTCAGGCCCATATCTATTGGACTCTGATGGGTCCCGTGAGGCTCTCCATATCATGGAGGCTTTATTTTGATCAAAGAATAAAGGTATTTTGGGATCTTTTTCGTATGTGTTATAGAATTAATGTTTTCGTTTGAGAGACTTATTTAAAATGGCTAATCTATAATCTGTATTGAATCGCCTAAGATCCTCTGCCGTGTGATTAACGTGTAGAAGTGGGCCCTGGGTTGCCGAAAGATACCTGAGTAAGAATGGAGACCGCATGAGAGAATCCGCATCCTGGACGTTCGTAGGTGGGATGAAGGGGTACTTGGCCAATAGAAATCGAGTATAGAGCAGCAGATTTCAGGAGATCGGCAGAATAGCGAAGATTCAAGGAAGGTGACAATTACCCAAAAAAAAAAAAAAAAAAAAAAAAAAAAAAAATAAAAAAAAAGAGGGACCTATATATATAGAAGTCAGTCCTGGGTTGCCAAAATCTCATCTTCAACGTTCAGTTTTCTTTTAAGGTGAGTGTTCACTGGAATTAATCTTTCTCCCAATCAGAATTGAATTCTTCTCTATCGGTAATACAATTCTTTATTTCTTCTTTCTTCTGCTGAGTACTCACTCTTACTTTGTTCTCCTTAATCAATCATCTTCTTTTTTAACAGCAGGTTGTTTATCGATCTTAATTTTCAGCATGCCAATCGTCAATCAAATCTACCGTAGCAGTGAACTGAAGCTGAAGAATGTTGCCATTATTGGGCTCACTTTCGCAATGATATTCAACTTCATTGATAACAAATATGATGGAAAAGGAGGGGATTTATTTAGCAATCACAAAGTGAGCATCATCTGTTCGATGTATCTGATGCTAGTGGCAGGCTATGTTTCCACAGCAATAAAGCTTCACCATGGTCTCCTTCCAGCCTTGGCAGAGCTTGTCTTATCGCGTACTAGTATCGTCTGTGTATTCGAAGCCTTATTTATGATGAGCTCCATTGTTCTATTCGATAAGGATCCTCCACATGCTTGGTTGGCCTTGTGCATTTTGCCAGTGTTCTTCTTACCCAATCCGTTGAAGCAGCTGAGGGAGTGGGGTTGGTTTTGCTTTCACTGTCTACGGCCGGATTTTGAAGGTGGGTTTCTTCTTCGTATCAGGGGGAATTTGCAGGGTTTTGATGGGCTTCTTCGTAACCTCTTCTTCGTTGGAAGAGATGAACAGTCTAACGAAACTAATCGGCTTCCAGTGTAACTAATAGTCGGAAGTTGGTCTTTGTGGTTTCATTTTTCCATCTTGGTCTGGAGACTCTGAACTCTAGTCGGTCGGTGCTCTCTGGCTTTGTTCATTTTATTTTATTTTTTTTATTTTTTGATGCGTGGCTTTCTTGGTCTGATCGGGATGTCTGAGTTTCTAGTGTCATATATATAACTCATGTAAATAATGAAGAATGAATGAGTTTCTTTCTCTTTCTATAGTCGCATCAGAAGTCATGGTTCATGTCATTTTGTACCCGAAAATAAAATTAAACTTGTAGTTGTCCTTTCAAAATATACTTATCAATCAGATCTTTTCGTTAATAGATCCAAGTTTTACCGATTTCAATGATTGTTTGTTTATTACCACAATACTCTGTAGCTGTAATGACTTTAATGGGAGTGCATACCAAATCCTCTCCCGCGGCAGGAGGGTCATGGGACTGACCCAAGGGTTGGATTTTAACCGGCTTGCATATCAATACATGGGTATGTGGGCTGGTTAAAATCCAGCCCTTGGCAGTAAGTGTACAATCCTTTACCAAAAATGGCAGGTGAGGATTTCTATCCCATGGGAGTCGAGGTCAAAAAAGAAATGAGAAGGCAATTGTAAGTGTAAAACCCTTTACCAAAAATGACTTTTTGGCAGCCATTTTTAAATGCAGTCATAGTTATTTAATTCGAATTCAGAAATTATTCGGAAGGAGTCGTTTCGATAATTAAAGAATTTGGTCAAAGATACTGTAAAAAAAAACGGACTTAAAATAAAATTTGAATTCGAATTGGTTCGGGAATTATTCTTTTGTCTAAAAAAAAATTAGATAAAAAATTCAGATGTTATTTTTAATATTTAGTGCTCTTATTTCACACTATCAATCAATTATCACACTTGCATAATATACAAGTGACTTTAGAATAATATTTGATTTATAAATAAAAATATAATACATAATAGATGGGTATATGTGTATAAAGGTGGATTTGCTCGATTTCATTACAGTATGTAATGTGCATTATTAGATTTTAGAAAAAATTTCATCTACACCCCATCAAGGATTGCTAACATTGTCTATACCCACAAGATTGCAAAAACATCACCTAGGTCCACTTAACTGATGGAAATCACTAAAATTGTTGAAATACAGTTTTACTCCTCATATTATAAATTGAAAAACTAAAAAATTATGTTGATTTACTAATTTGACCTTCAAGTTCCGTCTCATCTCTCTCACCTTCATCTCCCTCCTCCTCTTCCTCTCCTTCTCCTCTGCAAGATCCCATCACCAGTACTGCAAACCCACTCCAACATTTGCTTCCGCTCCTCCCGAAATCATCCACCAAGCATGCAAGGCAACTCAGTATCATGACTCATGCGTGGGCTCATTAACTCAGTCCTTCAATCTCACCCAAATTTCAAAACCCATCGAGATCATCCAAGCAACCATGTTCGTTTCTGCCCATCTTTGTTGAACTACGAGCCCGAATTAGATAAAAATACAACACTGTTGAAGAAAGATGGAGAGGAAGGAGAAGACGAAGAATCGGATTCGCTTAGGATTTCATTGAGAGTGCGATGAGGCATGCCATGAAGGTCATCGTCGTCATCGTTGCTACCATTATGTAGAAGGGAATCGAGATCCAACAGCTCTGTCAACGTACAATTTGTTGTTTTAATTGTGATGAAGGCTTCAAGTGAGGGTTTCCTATGCTTGTAGATGGATGTAGGGAATGGTCTGCAGGCGGCGGCATGAGTTCAGGAATTTACAAAGGAGGCTAGTTTGGGAGTGTCTGTGGATAGGGTTGCTGAAAATCCTAGAAGGTTTTAGGGATTTACAAAGAAGGCTAACCTGGAAGTGTTTGTGAATAGTCAACGGGGACCAAAAGGAATGCCTTCGTCAACGGCACTGGTATTTCATTTTGGTGAAGAAAGTAGAAGACCAACAACGAATTGAATCAGATTCCAGCGAGACGATGTGTTGCGTTTGAACTTTGAAGCATGGTTTCTGAGATCAACAAAAGAGGAGATTGAAGAAGATGATCGATACGAAGATACCCCCTTCTCTCTCCCCTTCGGCCTTCCTTCCCTGGTAAAAGTTTGAGAGAGAGAGAGAGAGAAAGAAAGAATGAAAGACTTGTAATAGCAAATAATTAGATGGTAACAGAGAATCATCATCATGAGGGAGAGATGGAGAGAGAAACTGGTGAAGAAATTACAGATACAATGTTCACCAAAAGAGGTTGCTGTTTCTGGATACCCTGTTTTGGATCCGATAGATCAAACGCCGGCAGTAAAGGTCCTGTTTGGTGGGAGAGAATCTAGAGCCACGACAACGATGAACAGAGTTGGAGGAACGATAAAGAGAAGTAATTCTTTGAAAGAACACTCTATGTGTTCCTCATATCTACAGATGACATCTAGGGAAGTGGATTTTCTGTTCCACTCTGATCAGCTCTTGGTGCAGTTAATATTGCAATCTCCGCTAAATGGCAGAGGAATCAACCATTGTGCAAGTCAAATCAAAATCTGAAAACAGAGTGAGACGATAATCCACTGGATCAAACATTCTAATCAAAGGAACTATAGTTTGTTTAATAATTGGTTGAGCAATCAAAAATTCGTTCTCAAGTTTCCTGGCCTTTTGAAAGAGCTTAGAAACGAGAAGAGATGCGGAAGCTATGAAAGGGTTTGAGTAAGTGATCTGCAAAATCTAAAGCAGTAAAAGAAGAAGGTAAGAAGAAGAGGAAAGAAGAAGGGACAGAAAGAAGAAGGGTAAAATTATCTTTTACCTTTACTTTAAGGGCAATATCATCCATGAAATAGTCCAATGCAGCTGACATCAGCATCTAACGAGAATCTTCTGACGGAGTGGACTTCTTTGATTAGCACAGCAAAATTTTTGGGACCTAAGTGATGTTTTTGCAATCTTGTGGGTGTAGATGATGTTAGTAATCCTTAATGGGATGTAGATGAAATTTTTTCTAGATTTTATTATGATTACAATACCAATTTAGTAGAGCTGATGTTTATAAATCAAACATATTCATAGATTCATCCAATCACCCTCATGAAATCCATCTCTTTTTCATGTTATTTAATTACTTCCTCATGGTTTGTATTATAATATTTATTTTTAAATTCATATTTAATCTCAATTGGAAAAGCACACTAGAGTAATGACTTGCTTTGTATTATGGTATGATTTTTATACTTTTATTTAATTCCACTTATTAAATGAAATTAATGATATGTTTTGTATTATGATTCGATTTTCATACTCATATTTAATCTCACATAAGAAAAAAAAAATGAAATTAATGATCCATTTTGTATTATGATTTGATTTTCATACTCATATTTTAGATTTATAATTAGTCCTAGATTGGAAAAGATGCAAATAGTTAAGGTATTAAATTTTTTTTTTTTTTTTTTGAAAAACTTTGTTTGAGAATGATAGTTAAAGCATTAAGTCCTCCCTAGGATATTAATAGTTTTTTTAAGTATCAAAATTATTCGATATAATTCGTATTCGAAAGAATTATTCGCGATATTTATTTTTAGACAAAAAATGTGAGAATTTTTTAGAATCATTGAATATAATTTGAATTCCGGAGAATTACTCGTATTATTCGTATTATTCGATTCAGAAGAATAATTTACGAATAATTCAGAGAATTAAATAACTATGAGTGCAATAGGTGTCACCGCTGCCACAAAACTTAAAGTGGCAAGGTCCACTTAAGGCTTGTTTGCCACTTTGTAGTATCAATTACTTGCATTCCAATCGAACTACAACTCATTATTTTAATGGTTAATGATGGACCTGGTTTGACATTCTTTCAAGAATGGGATTCAGAATGGCTGGTGCACCTTGAACTTTAATTTGGTTAAAGGTAACCTGATGTCATAAGTTTGTAATTAAAGAGAGAAGTTGCGGATTAAGATCCTCTTTGGTGAGGCCACCATGTAATGAGGATCTCACCCATTTAAAATGGATCAGTACGTATTTCGATTCATTCAAAATAAATTGAGATACATAGAGATATATTTTGAGTGGATAACATCCTCACTGCAAGGATGTGGCCTCACTAAAAAAGATGCCAATCCAAAGAATTGCATGATGAGGAAAGATAGCGACAAGGATCGGACACGTGGGTAGCAGAGGAAAATATGAACCATACGGTGGTTCTGATCTACCGAGGAAAAGTACCCAAAAGAAAAAAGAGTAGGTGCTTTTAATGCAATTTGAATAATTTTTAGTAATGTCTCAATAGAATTCAATCATGGGTGCATATCGTGTCTCTCTCTTTTCACCGTTTTCTGTTTTCTGTTTTCTGTTTGTGGTATGAGTTCTTTCTAAAAAAAAACTCTCTCTTCTGTCTGTGGTTTGTTTCTTTCTAGAAAATCTTCCTTTTGTCCGTATGGTTTGTCTGCGCTTTTTATTGTGATTTAGTTTTATTTCCTTTGTTACTTCTCATTCTTGATGGTTTTAGAGTTTAAATCTTTCGTATTGGTTGAATTATGCAGGAGAAGTTATTTTTTATGGTTCAATGGTTTCACCGTTATTGGTGTGCCAACCCTTCCGATCTTATTCCATCATTATCTTTTATGTGTTAACTGTTTGCTCGGGCTTTTTGGATGCAATCTGTAGAACAAAACACATGATTTTGTTTTTTTGTCATATTTTAGTACTTGAATCTCTCCGTCTAAACAATCTCGATTTTTTATCTTCCCCCCGAAAAAGGAAAAATAAAAATAAAAAAACCTCGGGTTTTTTTGTAAGACTTTGAATTATTGTAATCATTTGAGGTTAAGCAAGTGAATGTGTGGTTACAGATTGAATGACTGTATCTATAGTGATTTTTAGTAAGATGTAACCCAATCAGGGCCAACTTGGCCTGGCCCGCCCTGTTGGGTTGATGCTTTGTCTAACCCTAGTAGGGCTGTCAGGTCAGGCCTTGGCTGACTTGCATAGAAATCGTCTCCTGCGGTCCTGTCGCTTGCCAAGGGCTGGATTTCAGTCAGTCTACCCACCAATGTATTGGCAGGCGGTCAGACTGATCCCCAAAACCCTTGGATCAATCGCAAGACCGTCCTGCTGCAGGAGACGATCTCCTTCCGGCTGACTTTAAGAGACTCAGAGTTGGACTAGAGTTTGTAACCCTCCTGCCAACCTGGTCTTGTTGCAGTCCTAGTGGGCACTGTTTTGGATATTTTTGTAATATCATACTCATGGTGTATGCCATGGTGTATGCGTAATTTTGTAAAACAAAATGTTACATTGGTAAATTTGTAAACTCAGACTTGTTTTTGAGTAATCTCATAATTTTCCCTTTGTAATACCATCTTTATTTGGGGTACATTTATTAAACTAAATATTGGGTAGTTAATTTTGCAAACCCGAACCTGCTTGTATAATTTTCTCTTAAAAAAAAGTGTTAATAAAACATTCAAACTTTTCGAGGGAATTCCATTGTATAACCAGCTCAATGAACTCTGCAATTAGGCCAGCTTGGATGATCGGTGGTTGTATTTGAAATCCCCCTAGGATTAGACTTAATAACATATGATAGCTAATTCATGAACCTAACTAAAAGTTAAGAACCTCAAAATGTCAATGGAAATTTCTATTTGGTTGAGGAAATTGGATTTGAGATTTGTAAGCATGTGAAAGATCACATCTCTAATTAATCCAATGAAATAAAGCATACCAATCCCCTGGTGTTTGGATTTGAAAGGTACTAATCCAAACGGCAACATAGGTGAGGCATGTTAAAATTCAAAGTATAAGTTTTTTACTAAGTTTTTATGACTCACTTAGAATGTGTTGGGAATAATATTACATTGGAAAATGTTGAGATCTGAAATGTCTTAATATACTAGTTGGTTTCTTCATATAATAACTTAATCTTTTAGCCAGTATACTTCAATATAATCTTAATTAGATTACCCATTGTTGCCGCTGGTTTTGTCTGTAGTTTTCGGTGATGACACTTGTCAGCAAGAAGCAAGTAGATAGTAGAAGAAGGGGGGGGAACTACTCCGGTGCCTAGGTTAGCTATAGTAGCAAACAAATAGAATTCAATATCAAAAGTAATACAAATCTTAGTAGAGTGAGGTTTAAGCAATTTAACAAAGGAGAAAGTAAATGTCAAATGTTCGATCATGTTGCCTTCATTTTGGAGGGTATTTGTAGAATGACATGGAATGACATGATTTTAGGAATGATCTGAACTGTTACATGGATCTCGAGACATATTCCGAATCCTTCGGGAAAGTTACCATCATCGGACAGAGTAAGTTGGTGAATGTGCCTATTTATACATTGGAAATTGGGATTATGTGGAAGTGAGACTATCCCTTGACCGTCTGAAGATAAATTGACGATAAACTGACAATAGTTCTCTTATAACAACTCTTTGATCTGAGTTTGGCAAAGTTTCTGATGGCAAACATGTGGTTGCATGCAATGAGTGTCTCGTTGGTTGTTGTTATTTTACGGTTATCTTGAAATTCTAGGGATAACTTCTTCTCTTAATTGTCTGATATAATGGCATCTTAATGCATAATCTGGGATGGTGACATGCATCCAGCTAGATCGATGTTCCGTGTTTGTATTGGGTCATGTCTTGTATTCTATGGGGTTTACACAGTTGTTGAGCTATACTTGAATTAGGGTTTGAGTCTATTACATGTACGAGAGTAAATTAGTAATTGTGTGGGATTAGGATTTCTAGGGATCCTATATATTGTCTCTATGGAGAAACTCTAGGTAAGGTCTGAGCAAAGGAAAACACTTTGTCAGGTGGAGAGAAATGTAGAGTATTCTTGTAAATAAAGAATTTCTCTGTTTTTCTATGGTGGAGGTAGATGTTTCAGATTGGATGTTGAATCACGATAAATCTTATGTCTGTATACTTGTTTGATCTTCATTCTTGATAAATTGGCTGCAAATCTAAAATAAAAAGGGAAGGTGAGTAAGATTTATTAAAGAAGGGGGAGCATTTTTTTCGAGTCGACCAAAAGGAGAGAAGAAAGAACAAAAGGAAAAAGAAAAGGTTGAAGCTAAAGAAAATTTTTTATTCTGATTACTTTTGCAAAATGTCATTATTACAAGGTTTATTTTTATTTTTATTTTTACTCTTATAACTTTTCGAAAAAAAAAGAGTCACGATTACAAGAACATGAAAAGGAATTAGAAAAAAGAGCATCGGTACGGATTTTTTGTAGCCTTATTTTTTTCTTCGTTGATAGAAATAAGAGGATTATTAAAAAAAAAAAAAGAGGGGGGGGGGGTGTGGAGTTTGTATGGCATTTGATACAGAAGAGATGCAATTAAAGATTGTTATTCTAAGGGTCCTTGGGTGTTATGGATTCATTGAAAGACACAGATTCGATGTTGTTGGTATCGATTAGGTAGTCTTGTACAAGATCAATGGTTATTGAAGCTCTTGAAAGTTAATAGCAGACATAGAAGATAAAGATTAGATTAATATGATTGTAGTAAAGGGTTCAAACTTCTCCATAGAACCCTTCAATGGTGATAATGATTTCATATAGTGGCAACAATGGTTGAAAATTTTTCTTATGCAGGAGGGGACTGTTAAAGATTTCAAGAAGAAATCCAATAAGTTGAGAACTATGACAGATGATGAGTGACTAGAACAGATGAATCTAGCAAATAATAAGATCCAATTGTTTCTAGCAAATAACACTCTTTGTGAAGTCATTGGTTTGGAGGATCCAGAAGAAATTTAGACAAAGTTAGAGAACAGGTACAAGTCCAAATCATTGACAAATTGATTATTTTGAAGAAACAATTATACGGCCTTCACTTGTCAGATAGACTGAAATTTGAGGTGCACATTGATAAGTTCAACAGAATTCTGACGAAGTTGTCTACTCTTGATATGAAGATCAAAGAAGAAGACAAGACACTTCTCCTGTCTAATAGTCTGAGACGGCACAAGTGCGACCAGACAATGTTCGGAAGATTGTTTCTTTAGTCTGGACATGGTTCGATCGATTTAAGAATTTTCAAACTTAATTCTAATTAAACCCTAATGCTATATAAGATTTGTGAGTAGTGAGGTTAGTGTGGCTCAAAGGGAGTCTGATCCATGTCGAGCGCAACCAAAAATAAATTACTCTACCTACAATGAATAGTAAGGATAAATAAAAATCGATCCATAGAGACTAGTTAATCAAATTGTCTACTTACTAAGAAAAAGGGGGGGTTTTCTTCTGCAATTTAATTGACAACAAAATTAAGTAATAAAAATTATATATATATATATATATATATATATATATATATATATATATATATATATATATATATATATATATATATATATATATATATATATATATATATATATATATTATTCTCTATTCAAATATTTAACCAATGATTATCAAAAAGTCAGACAATCCTTACCTTCTCTAATTTCATTAATTTGATCCCAGTAAACCAATTGGTATTAAGCAATCCTCATGAATTTACTGATAGCATTACATTCTCGGAGGAAATTAAAGATGAACAACAATCTAACAAACATCAGATTATTTAATTCATTCTATGTTTCCTTTAAGCAAGTAACAAAAACTTAGATCATAATTGTTCTGTTCAATTGCTACTTTTCCTGAACACTATAACAATTATGGATTATGGATTCAGGTTAGCTATAAACCACACAACTCACTCAATTAATAGACATCTTAATAAACTGAATCATACAATCATTAACTTGAAAAACCAAAAAACTTAGATATTTGAATAGAAGAATAATTAAAATTAAGAATAAAGTTTCACAATTTTACTAACCGGATTGAATTCTCCTTGAATCGACTAAAGAACTTAGCTAGACATGAAAGAAAAGAAAGAGAAAATAAATAAAACTATATTTTTAATAATTCTTAGATGTTCTATTACGTAGCCTTTACATTGCTTAAATAACCATAGTAGAGAAGATTAAAACTGGTATGTCTAGAATTGACAACCTTATACATGAAAATAAAGATTAAATAAAATCTTCTTGCCTAGATTAGATAGAGAAT
Organism: Protea cynaroides; assembly: GCA_028583415.1. Lineage (NCBI taxonomy): Eukaryota > Viridiplantae > Streptophyta > Magnoliopsida > Proteales > Proteaceae > Protea > Protea cynaroides. The sequence goes on from CM053274.1 coordinate 70,655,482, forward strand.
CATTCCATCATTAACCAAATGTCATCTCTAGGTTTGTCAATCTTTGTAATATTTCATAAAGGTATATATTCTCCTTAAGATTTCTGACAATCAATCAAATCCTTCCAATAGTAAACCTTCTATGGGTGGTAATCTTTCTTCTCTGGTTTGAATTCAAATCAGCTTTCCAGATCAGATTTTTGGATCACGTTTGATTTCTAGAATTCTTTTCACATTAAAAAATCTACATGAAATTCAGAAGGTCATTATTGAAAATATCAGAATTTTTTTATTTTAAACATAAATTATCAATACTTTCCATCAATGTCTTATATATAAAGAATCATCACAAATGAGTACCATAAGACATATAATATGTTAAATAGACTAAATATAAGGAAAATAAATATATAAAATTATGAATCCATCAGAGTCTCTTATCACGCGTCAGGTAAGAGACAAAACCCAAATTAAATAATTAATACATAAACCACTTGCTTATTGTTATTGCGTGATGGTTGTGCATATAACATGTCATCCTCTTATTATTGTTATTACTTATTCATGCATAATATTATTGCTAGGATGTGATATTGGACATGTGTTTGTGTTTTCGTTGGTGTGAGGATTGGAAAGGGGTCGGAGCCTTGAACAATCTCCACACTGATAACTTTCGGTATCGTCATCTATCTTAGAGTACTTAGTACGAGTAGGGTATCAGGGGGATGATGGGCAGTAGTGTGGATTGTAGCCTGACCGTCCGACTCTATCTCTATCTCTATTTAATAAGCGGTTATGCTGAGGTGGAGCCTTGGATTCATTGTAATGACATATAGGATTGATTAGTAATGAAACCCAGCTTGTAAGCCTTTGCCATCAGGGGTGTACGTATTGATACAGGGTAGGATATCAAGGGAATGATGAGCAATAGTGTGGATTGCAACCTGATTATCAGACTCTAGGTCTATCTCTATTCCAGAGTAAGTGCTTTGGGGCAACAACAGTAGTGTGGTTGGAGCCTAACTGCTGGGTATTCTTATACTCTCATGTATGGAGGTGTAGTTGTAGCCTATCCTTACCATAGCACATTGCAAGTTTTACCAGACCCAATGTTGAATGTTATCTTATGCATTTGCCTGTTGCAATGTTTTTTCTCTTATTGAGTTAAGTTGTGAGCTCACCCCTCATATACGATTTTTTTTTAGATGTTGATGATGGTTATACAGTAGAGGACTACATTGATGCGTCAGCTTATGGAAGTGTTGCTGTTTTGGATGTGCAAGCAAGGAAAAATGAGCATGACTCGTCATACGAGTGCCACTTCTGTACCTCTAGAATTATTTATTTTCTGAGTATGGATTATAAGATTTGTATGTGATTTTTTAATTATGTTTTGGTCAACCTTGAAGAATAATTGGATTAAAGTATTATTTATAATTTAGAACTCAGTTCATTTAAAGTTGTCTTCCGCTGTATTTATATATTCTGATTTATGGTTTATATGCATGGTTTGTGTGTTGACAAGGTCTTATGGAGATCCTGGTATGAACCGTTAGTTTGATAACGGTTTATTCACACTTCTGGTTCGGCCAGATTGGGGTGTGACACCATGTCACCCTAGACCTCTCATCTTTCTCCTAGTATGAGGATTATAGTGGCTTGGGTCAAGTTTAGGTAGGCAATGGTAAGGGCTTACCCATCTTACACACTGGTTCATCTTCTATTCCCCCCTCGCTCTCTCCATCTTTCTAATTTTTTAACTATTCAAAAGTTAACATTTGATAACAATTATTTTTTGAGTTTCATCCTTCTCACTTTCTTGTAAAGGATCAATCTGTTCAGAAGCCTTTACTTCAGGGGCTGAGTAAAGGCGACCTTTACACTCTACCCACCATGCCTTCTCCATTGCTGAGCGTATCTCTACTGTTGGTTGGCATAATTGTTTATGTCATCCCCATGAGCGCATCCTTCATCAACTGCTTCGCACTTAGGCCCTTCTTACTTCGTTTCTCTCCCTCCTCTCTTTACGTACGGCCTACCAATAGGCAAGTCCTCCCGTCTCCACTTAGATACTTTAGGGAAACCCCATTAACTTAGTCTATATTGATGTTTGGAGGCAATCACCTATCCCTTCTGTCGATGGACACTATTGTTTTGTTTTATTCCTAGATAATAATACAAAGTTAATTTGGTTTTACCCTATTTCTAAGCGCTCTGATGTTTTCTTTTCTTTTACCTTGTTCCAAGCATAGGTAGAACGTCAATTCACTCGTAAGATAATGACCATTTAAAAGGATTAGGGAGAGGAATATTGCTTTCTTCATCCCTATTTATCAAAGTCGGGGATCCCCAATTGTCCATCTTGTCATCACACACATGAGCAACAAGGCTCTATTGAGCACCGAAATCGCCTTGTTATGGAGACAGGCCTCACTCTCCTTGCCCATGGATCCTATCTCGATCAATTTTGGCATTACGCATTCAACACTGCCGTTTTTCTTATTAATTGTCTCCCCTCTTGAGTCAGTAACGCTCTTCTCCTAACTCAAAGGCAGTCTCACCCTCGAGCTATTCTTGGAAGCAAATTTGACCCTTACTTACTCACCAGCATACATCTGTCAACAACATCATCAAGTATTAAGGGTATAATCGTCCTCCACAACTTCAAAGTTGCATGAAAAAATGCATGGGATCCACAGCTTATGCCTATAAATAGATTTATTTACCAAAAGGTTAAGGAAGATTCTTCGATTAACTGTGATAATCATAAACCTCATCTCATTCACTTCCTTTTTACTGTTCGGCCTCTTTTTATTGTTAATAGTTCGGTTTGACTTAAGCATCATAGTGTATCATTGGACCCTATTTCTAGTCACTATTGTGCTCATCTTTTATTTTCTGCAAGCTAAGTCCCACATTAAGAGTTTAGATCCAAGCGCCAACAGAGGTTGTAGGTTAATGCCACCAACACTGGTCGTTGGTGTGCAATAACACTATTTCTTAAGGATGTGGGCTGTAGCTATTAGTTATTTTTTATTTATTTTTTTGTCAAGAACTAAATTTATTCAAAAACCGATCTCCCAAAATACAGAGGCAAAGAGTTCCAAAATCCAAATGTTTACAGGAATTTTTAGTAGATAGATTCACCAAACTTTACACAATCTGGATGCAACGTATTAGTGCAAGTTTGGCCCTGACTACCCAAACCCTTCCAAACCTGTCCTGTACCCTAACAGGATTAGGTTAGGGCAATTTTTTCATCAAAGCCTGTCAGGGCCGGGTCGGGCCAGATTGAGGCCTCGGGCTGAGCATGGCCCGGCCCAACTGAGCCTATATACATAAGCACTAATTCCCATTTCACTGTTTTAAGTTTCTCGCGCCAAGCTCCTGCCTGCCGGCTGCCTCCTCTCCTGAGCTTCCTCTTGTCCTCATTCGTAGGTATGTCTTGTCTCCCTCCTCTTATATAGAAACACTGAAACCCTAATTCCAATTTCAGTGTTTATTTTTCCTTTCCTTTCCTAAAAGAGAGGATCCAAGTCCCCTTTAATACCTATTGGAGTTTTGCTAAACGTAATGGAGACGAAGAAGCAGAAGAAGAAAGGACGACCCTCTCTTTTAGATCTCCAATAGCGAAGACGCCGACAGCTACAAAGACGAAGAAGATTCCAACAATATGCGCAGGGGAAAAAGCTCAAGTTCGTCCTACGACTGCCTTCGAATCAGCAACACAGGTCTTTGAATTCTGGTTCTTATGGCTCTGATTCGAACGCGGAGGATGAGAACTCTGAGACGCCGCACAAGAAGAGGAGGATTAACAAGTCATTGGGATCTCAGGATATGAAATTAACAAGTCTTTCAGAACTGATATGAATTGAAGGTCAATAGTTCATTCATCTTTTAATTTAGGTTTTTTTTACCTAGAATCATCCACTTTCCACTTTATTCCAAGTGAGTAAAACACCGTTGATGATTCCTTTGACAAGGAATGCTTGTCTTGTGACGTATCGATGACTTTCTTGCCAAGGAAGATCGGTATGGAACGTATAAAATTATTTGGTCTTTTTTAATTTCTTGCTTTCTGGACCTTTGTAATTGAGATTCCTTGTGTTTTGACTGTTCTTTATAAATACCTTCTTCTTTTTTTTTTTTTTTTTTTAAGTAAGAATAAATACATAGAAATATAAAGAAGTAGAGTTACCTTTCTATTTATTTATTTATCCATGTAATTAAAGGTTGAGAGAAAAGTCACAGTTTGGAATCTGATGCCCTGATTTCAACTTTTGGATGAAAACTTAAGAACTAAGTTATAGAGCACCAAAGATGACTGCCTTATCTCTCGGGTTTATTAGATCTTTTCCTCTCCTTGGAACTCAATAGGTATGTTTGAACCTTCAACCACTCCTCAACCTCTAGTTCACAATTGAAAAAGATTCGACCACAAAGAGGCTTTTTTTTTTTCCGCTTCTTTCAATTTCTGTGTTGAGAGATTGGATTCAGAAATTAATGCCAAAAGAGAAGTAGAAAGAGAGGAGAGAATAAAAGAAAGAAGGGGTTTCGTGATGAGGAAGGATAGACAAAGATGTCATTGTCGAGAGAAGGGGCAAAAGCTGTTTTGTGTGTCCAAGTTTCTATAATATTTTTTCCCTTAATCCAAAAACCCCTTTTTCATTTTTGAAAAGAACTTCTTTCCATTTATATTATATAATAGAATTATATAAGCACCTAAAAAGGAAGCAAAAAGGAAGAAGAATAGCCCAAATTTTTTTTATAGAGAGTTTAACAAATATTGATTTCAAATCCCAAACAATATGTCGGTTTGAAACGGTCACAATTCACCACATTGAGCATTTTAATTTATGCCGCCATGATAAGGAACTTTTTGTCTAGCTTAGCGAGGGTAAAGTTCTCTGTTCGGCTATGTGGCTCTTGTGCCATAATAGGGGTCAATGGGAATGTATGCATATGTTGTTGACTTTGGAATTGTAATTGTTGGTAAAATGGGCCAAGTTTGATGAGAGACAGTGTGGTAGTGTTTCTATGATGATGTGGTAGTATTTCTAATGCTTTTCTGATAATGTGGCAGTGTTATTGAAGATGTGACAGAGTTTCTCGTGTTTCTCGTGTTGTGGCATAAGCAATTGATGAGAAGAGAGAGAATCAGAAGTGAGAGAATGATGAGAGAGAAAGAGGAGAGGGAATCAGAAGAGAGAAAGATGAGAGAGAAAATGTCGATGGGACCCACTGTGCCAAGGTGGAATGCCACCATGGCAGCCAGCCTGGCCGAGGGCCGCGGCACCACAGTGGCAGCCAGCGTAATGAGCAGCAACAAGGTGCACCAGCCGAGGCTAGCAGCAGCAGCATGCCTTGGCGCAGGCCAGCATGCCCACAAGGCTGCAAGGCTGGTAGCAGAGACAATCACGTGTGTAAGACCCGTACCGAACTAACCAGTCTTATCACCTTGTATCAGGTCTACCTATCATAGTCAAGCTAAGTGGACCAAGTGCGTAAAGAAAATCACAAAATCAGGTATGAATTTGACCCAAAAACAATAAATATGAGGGTAGGGTCGCATGCCTAAACAGGTAGGGTCGACCCCACCTCAATAGAGTCCAACCTATGACTTTTCAGTCCTAGGGTCGGATGACTTGAGACCCTAGGGTCGACGGATCCTGCGACCCTAGCATCGACCCTATGGTGACAGACTAAAACCGTAAATTAGGAAATTTTCCTAATTTCAGGGAGTCCTTTCCTAATCTCGATGTGACGTATTTTGGGAGGTTTGCCTCTATAAATAGGATGTCCCTTAGCCTCTTTCACTCATTTTGGAACCTTAATTGAAAGTGAGAGAAAGAGAAGAGAAGGAAGAGAAGAAGAAGAGAAGGAGAATTTGAGAAGACAACTAAAGAGAAGGAATTCAGAGAAATCTCTGAATCTCAGCAACCCTAAGGTATGAATACATTCTCCATGAACTGTGTAAGACCCTAGAATAGCTTATGAAGAGGTTAGGGTTGGGAGAAACCCAAATCATCTACCCATGGATGAGTTTCAAAGGAATCCATGAAAGTAGTCGTCATAGACAATGGAAAGTGTGTAAAGGTCATAGTTATGAGCCATAAAACATTCTTAGAATGGACCTACGAGACTACATGATCGACCCCATGCTCTTGGGAAGTCCAGGGAGGCTGTGGTCGCACATAGGGTCGATGGGTAACCGACCCTATGATCGACCCTACACCCTGGGGTCTCAGATACCTGCGACCCAACCTGCGACCCTAGCTATACAGCAAGCTTAAAATTGTTGGAATTAATTCTAATTAAAATCTATCGACTTGCTAGGTTCTCCTAGTGATATAAAAGTGGTTCTTAAAGCTGAAAGATGATCTACACTCAATCAAAGATGAGAGAACCTAAACTAATTGGCTAATAATAAATTGTTTTCGTTTATTGAGTCCAATGCCATGTATGATTCTATGATTGTATGATTGTAATGTGCATATCACATGTCATCTACTATTCCTGTTATTACTATTCATGCATATTTAATTTTGTTTATTATAATATGATGATGATGATGATGCTAGGAATAGGCATGTGAATGTATGTGTGTGGTTAGTGTACTTGATGCGAGTGGGGCATCAGGGGGAGGACGTGACATTGTGGTTCAGCCTGATTACCAGACTCTAGCTCTATCTCTACTCAAGTCTCGTCTACTAACATCGTCGTATCGCCATTACCTTAGCAGAACTAATATATCGTAGGGCATCGGAGGGGGGGGGGGGACGTGACATTGTGGTTCAGCCTGGTCACCAGACCCTAGCTCTATCTCTATAGATGTATTGAGGGATGCTGGGGTGAGGCCTTGGATACACTGTTTGACATTAGGATTGGTTAGCCGCGAGTCCAGTTTGCAAACCCTCGTCAATAGGGGCTTACATATTGGTATGGGTAGGGTATCAGGGGAAGTGTCATGCGGTGTTTGATCCGGGCACTTTAGCTCTATCTCTATTCCATGGTGGGTGCATGTGGGGGCGACAATGGTGTTTGATCCATTGGGCGGTTTCACACACTCGTGTATAGAGGTGCGGTGGCCTCCAAACCTTTCTATTGCACATTGTAAACTTATGAACCCGACCAAAGATATGAATTGAATGAATGCATATGTTCGTTGCATTGTTTTGTTTGCTCACTGAGCCGTGATGTGTGCTCATCCTTTCGACGTCGAATGCTTTTAGTTGATGATGCAGGTACCACGGTTGAAGATTATATGAATGCTCCGATGTATAGACATGCGGCGGCAATGGATGCTGAAGTTTTGATGGAATCGCATGATTCGTCATGCGAGTGCAACTCTTGCGTTTTTTATTAGATTTTATTCAAATTATACAGACGATGTAATTGATTAAATATTTTATTTATGTCTTAGTATTTTGATGATAATTGAATAATTTATTTATGTTATCATCTTTAGACTCTCAGTTCATTTAATATTAAAGACTTCTGCTATTGTGTATTTACTCTGATTATTGTTGTGTATGTGTATGGTTTAAACAAATGGACACAGCCTATTCGAGATCCTGGTTGAATCATTCGTTTATTGGTGGTTCATCACACCATTCTGAATAGTACAGAATTGGGGTGTGACAATTTGGTATCAGAGTTAGGATTAAATTTAAAAGCTGTAATAAGAACACACTATAAACACCTGTGTTGTATGAGACAAAATTAAAAAAGAGAATAATGCACATATAAAAGAAGAAACAAGCTTTATATACATCAAATCAAAAGCAGTGTTTATACATATCCAAATCAGAGTACAGTACACAATCCGGACAGTTACTCTGTAGTACAAAGAAGTATAAAAAGAAAAAATATATATACATCATGGAGCTGGAGGTGCTGGAGGAGGAGGTGCCTTGCGATCTCTATCGTAGTCCTTAGCATACACTCTAGTCAACCAGGCCACCTAAGTCTGGGTCACCTGGAGACTAGCTGTCAGCTCGGCCATCCACTAATTCGACGCGCTCTGGGCCTCTCTAATCTCACGTAGTAGCCCCATAATATCATCAGAAGGTGGGCGTGAAGGACCAGCCATGTGTGAAGGAGCCCGAGATGGACCAGCTCCAGTAGAATGTGGAGGTGATGGAGGAGGTATATCATCCACATCCATATACATGCGATCCTCATCATCACCCCCATGAACCCCTGCTCCTCCTGCTGCTGCTCCTGCCGTCTCAGCGTCTGCCACCTTTACACCCGAGTATGAGGACTCACTAGAGCGTTCCTCTCCTCATCACTAACCTGAGCATCCCGTATGCCCATCCTACAGATGGCCTCCCAGTCCAGCACTAACGAGAAAGTCTTTTCCTGAATCTTCTCATCTACTAAATCAACACCTAGGTGGGTAAGCAGTGTAGTGATCAGGCGTCCATAGGGCAGGTTGCCTATCTGACCAGGTAGCGTAGCACAAATCATCGTCTTCATAATAATATAAGGGAGGCAGACAGGCTGCCTAGTGCAGATATAGTAAAGTAAGTACTGGGTCAACTGGGAGATCCTCTCGTAATGTCCACTCTGGGGTATCAGGTTGTGCTGGATGATCTTACAGTACACCCGAGGCTCTGGACATAGGTTGATCGCTTTTATCTCCCAGTGATCCTCTCTGATAAGCTGGCGGTCTATCTCAGCTTGCATCTCCAAGGAAAAGAACCGGGGCTCCCTGGGAGCACAATACACCAAAGGGCCATCATGTGATATGCCCAAAAGATCAGCTAACTACTGGCAGTCAAAGGAAATCTCTACTCCTTTGACGTAGCTCGTGATCCTGAGCTCCCTACCCCTCTCAGTGTCATTGTGATCTCCCACCACCTAGAGATTACAATAGAACTGTCTCACCAGATCCGGACGGGTACAGGCGTCGTAGGTAATCATGGGAAGCCAGCCCATGTCACCAAATGCCCTCTCCACGTCGAACAAGACTAGACTAGCCAAGTCCACACGACGACCTCCCTTTACCTTCTTACGAGCATAGCGAGCATACTGAGCTTTGGCCTCATTGGAGGGGAAGCGAACTGGGTCGTGAACCCTAGGCACTTTGGTACGAGCCATATTATCTGCCAAAACAAAGAAAGACAAATAATAGATCAGTAATGGTGAAAAACCCAAAAAAATTTCTGCATTATAACGACGTAAATTGGTCAAAAGCCTCACTTTTTCACCCATACACTTGGGCAGGAGGACTTACATAGGTTCCAAACCATCCTGCAAGGTTCATACAATTGGAAATTGAATCTAGAAAGATTGAATTTGAAGAAATTTCAATAAATTTGAAAAATCTCAAAAATTAGGTCAAAATTAGAAATTTTCAAGTTTCTCGATAACTAACCGATGAAACTTGAATATTTTTGAGGGCTTTCGTCCATTGAGTGACCAACAGCAAAAGCCCCCAATAAAAATTGAATTTTTACGATTAGAAAAATTTTAATTTGAAGAAAACGATATAAATGGGAAAAAACCTAGTTTTGAAAGCTTCAAAATACGAAATAGTAGAGAGTATACCTGAAAAGACGGAGCGAAAGTCACAAATGGAAGAGAAGATCACCAAACACCATGGGTCGGTACTGTAACAACTCAGAAAACCGAGTTGAGTTGAAAGGAAGGAGAAAGAATGGGAAATGAATCGAAAATCGGGATTAAAAACCTGATTCTGGACCGTAGGGTTGCAGAATTCGACCAAGACATGCGACCCTATGATCGACCCTGTCATCGAACCTAGCCTCTCGGTGATCTGACAGAGAACTAGGGGTCGAACCTAGGCTCAGATGTATATCGTCCCTACCATCGACCCTAGGCTCTCGGTAAGCTGACAACAATTCTCAGGGTCGCATACCCTGGGGTCGCATAACTATCGATCCTGCCATCGACCCTACGATGGAAAATACAATATTTTTGCCAGAATGATCTGAAAATTTTGAAATTTGTATTGATTAGTTGGATTTTGACTTAAGAGAATAATTTATATTGAGTGCCTCACATGTACTATGATTGTTTTCAGACACTATTACCACCAGAATAAGAAATGGCTAGGCGAAGAGGGAACAAACGAAAACGTAACCCAATTCCACCCCCACCACCTGTGGAGGAAGACAGCCACGTAAATCAGGAAGCATAAGGGAATCTGAATACGGCACCGTTAGTGGCTAATGGCCAGAAAAATCATATTAACTTGCCAGTCCCACTTACGGATCTGGCTACGACGGTAATGAACTTGGCACAACAGCTGCAGCAAATACAATAGGTGCAATCTAATATGCAAGCTGCCATAGGCATGGCTTTTCCAGCTGCACATACGACACCGATGCCAGCAGGACAGGCAAGTACAGTACCAGGGGGAAGTAACACGGTACCCCACGCACCTCAAACACTAGTCATGCAGGCTCAAGTGCAGAACCCTGAAGTAGCTCAGGGTGGATATCAGTACCAACCACCTATGAATGAGGCCTATGCTTCGTATCAGCTGGACCACTCCAGACTGGTCGAGTGCTTCCTGAAGATGATGCCCAAAGAATTTAATGACAAGCCAGCAGATCCTTTGTGGCTAGCACACTGGGTATATGAAATGGAAAGAAACTTTATGATGATGACAGTGAATGAAGAGGAGAAAGTGTTGTGCGTCACATTTATGCTAAAGGGCGATGTACACCATTGGTGGAAGTCTACCAGGACATATTTGTTAACCAAGCACACCCAATTGACCTAGGGTATATATAAAGAGGCATTCTTTGAGAAGTACTTTCCTAGAAGTTTCAGAGATTCTCTGGAGAGAGAGTTCCTGAGTTTATATCAGGGGCAAATGACTATGGATGCATACCAACAGTGTTATGAAGAGCTGTTTTTCTTTGCACCCGCTAGCATGCAAGAGGAAAATACAAAGACCCGAAGGTTCGTCATGGGACTTAGGGGAAGCATCCGTGAGCATGTTCTGGGATTGGAAAAGAAGGTCTACAATGAAGCAGTACAAATTGCTCGAGTAATAGAGTCGAGCCAGAAGGAGAGCAATTTTTCTCAAAATAGAGGTATTAAGAGGCCAAACGGAAATTCTTATAACGGAGGGAATACAAGGACATTCAAACCCTTCCGTACTCAAGGTTTCAATGCTGCATCAAAGACTACCCCAGCAGCTCAACCGCAACAAAAGCAAAATAATGATGGAGTAAAATGCTTTAACTGCAACCAAGTAAGACATTATTCAAGGGAATGTCCTAAGCCCAGGAAGCAGATACAACAAGGAAAGGTATATGCAGTTACATCTGAGGATGCTGCCGCATTGCCTGATGTGGTCACAGGTATGACCTGAACCTTTTATTTTGTGATTACATTGTGTGAGCATGTAGACTAAATTAAAACAAATCACAGGTGTTGTACCTATTAATGGCATACCCGCTAGAGTACTCTTTGATTCTGGAGCTACTCATTCTTTTATATCTGTGTCATTTGAAAAGAAGCTAAATTTACCCCTCAAATCTTTAGACTACAAACTGCTTGTACGATCGCCAATGGGACTA
>CM053274.1:71272021-71450370 GCA_028583415.1 Protea cynaroides
TAAAAATTCTAAATAAATTACTTTAAGATTAATTATATAAATTGGGCTCATGATATTCATGACACACAATTCCTCATAACTAAAATTCATAGGGATTTGCCATATTAGAAAGCATGGATTTGTCCCTTGTGGTAAACGACAACAACCATAAATTTTGTTGGAATCTTGGCAAGGTTGTTGAGTTGTTGTCATTGTTGGTAACGCAATCTAAGCTTGTTCTGGACAGTTGGCAGAGTCTCAGTTGGCATGGTTGTGTCTAAGACACCTGCTTAGGGCTATGGAGGAGAGATAGTGCATGTGGACTTCACTGAGGTCCTAGAAAGGGTGTGGCACAGCAGTTATGGAGAATGACAGCAATTGATGGCAGCCTAGCAGTTGAAAAGAGAGAGCACTGGCAGAAATGCAAAGAGAAGATGAGGAGAGAGAAAATAGAGAAAAAAAGAGGAGAGAGAGTTTATGTGGGTTCCACTAAGGTCCCACTGGTAGACATGGTGACTTGGTTGGTGCACTGACAACAGTTTAGCAGAAAGACTAGACCTAGAAGAATCATAGTAGAAGAAAGAAGAGAGAGAAATACGAGAGAAAAGGAGGAGAGAGAAAAACCAAGTGGTCCCACATGTGGTGGCCAGGCCAGCAGCCATGGCACTAGGCCAGCAGGCCAAGCCAGCCCAGCTACCCAGCACGCAAGCCAAGCCAGCAGCATGCCATGTGCACAGCAAGGCAGCAGGCCCTGCCAACCAGCAAGCAGCACCAGATGGCACTGCCCGTAGGCGAACAGCACCCACCACAAGCTTGCAGCACCTGCAGGCCCGCAAGGCACTACCACACACTCGCACATCAATAGCAATAGCAAGCAGTGGGGTGCTTCTCGACTTATTCGACGAAATGCGAGGAGAGAAGCACCCCTCAATAAGTTTCTCATCTCAGAGTCATTTTATCAAAATCCTCAATCACAGAGGGCATTTGGAAGAAAGGTGGGGGTATTTTGGTCCTTGAAAAAAGTAAAGAACAGTAATCAAGAGCTAGAATGTAATCGCGTCGTCCAAATTCCAATTGGATGGTTCACTGTAAGGTGGGCTAATGTGTTTAGCAAGCGGTGCGTCAAGATTCCATCACAAGCAACACCATTGGCCAGTCACAAGTTAAAATGATCCGTAGTGAAATATTGAAGATACTCCACGATTTTGTGTAGCACAGGTGCATGAAGACGATCAAACGGATCCAGATCCTGTGGCTTGAATGGTTGTCGATCGCGGATGAGATGATGGCACCGATTTGACGGCCGCGGCAGAATCCTGTGTAAACCTGACCGATCCAACAACCATCGTAGTTTGATTCGTTCTCTGCCAATCTAAGGATGATGTTTTGTAATTGTATGAAATGGTTGAAATATATATAAAAAAAATGAAAATAGAGTCGCTACCTAGATAAGGTCTAGGACCTATATATAATTTCTCATATGAGAAATACTAGTGACTCACGTAATGAATTAAGGCTTATGGTCAAACTAGAAAAACAATTGGTAAGTGTTATGTTACAATTTGGGAAGGTATTAGGCACCCAGATTGCCTAATCCGAAGATTAGTCTTCATATACTAACCTTTCTTATCCTAATTTAAATTACAGGCAATGGCTAAACAACTTTTAATAGGCACCAGACCTAGGTTCTAGATATATTTCAATATAGGAGCAAGCCATACAATTGTGAATATAATAGAAAGAAAAAATTAAAATGTGATATAGATCAAAAATAAAATGATTGGATGACGGACCAATCAACCAATTTCGGATAACAAATGCACAACTCTCAACATGTTGACAGACAAAAATCATTTTCAGCTATTGAAACGTAGTCCAAAGCTTAAATGCAATGATTTTGAAATTAAAAAAATGAAAAGTAAATTAAAGTAAATTAGTTTAGGACTGAACTCAAATGATAAGCACTCAAGCTACCTACGTATCCCAGGATAAACCCAAGAATCAAGCCCAACGTAGTTCAACCGTTTGGGTTGGTAAGATGGTAGATCCTTATAGTCATTAGTCAAGCTAATAGATCATCTAGGTTTAGGATATTGAATAGACTTCTACAGTCACTAGTCAAACTAGTAGACCGTCTATGTAAAGCAATCGAATAGACTTCTACAGCCACTAGTCAAGCTGGTAGACCGTCTATGTAAAGCAATCGAATAGATTTCTACAGCCACTAGTCAAGCTGGTAGACCGTCTATGTAAAATAGGATTTGAAAGGAACTTCCATGCGATGATGGAATGGTTATTCAGGATTTGAGGGACTTTCATGCGATGATGGAATGCTTGCCCAAAGTTGAAAGGGACTTCCATACGATGATGGAATACATGCTCAAGGTTCTATGGGAAGATGGAGAATTGAAATGAAATTTGAAATTTGAAAATTGAATTTGAAATTGAATTGAATTTGAAATTGAAATTGAGTTTGGAATTGAAACTTGAAATTGAAATATAAATTGAAAATAGATTTGGAATTTAAATTGAAATTGAAACAAAAATTGAATTGAAATTGAATTTTTGAAATTGATTTGAATTTGAAATTGACATTGAAATTGGAATTAAAATTGGAATTGAAATTGAATTAAATTTGATTTTTCTTGAAATTTGAATTTTTGAAATTATGTTTGATGATTGAAACAGTAAAATTTGGAAAAAAAACACAATTTTGAAGCCAGTGTGCTAAATATAAAGTATATTATGATGCAAATTGGGGCAACCTTCATTGCAATTTGGACTAAGCTTGGGTGATAGATCCCCAGGCAGCCTACGTATCTCGGGGTGAGGTCCGAGAATCAAGCCCATACATAGTTCGGATTAAACTACGCATAAAAAAAATGAAAACAATATCTATTTGTCAACATGTGAGAGTGTACTCTTGACATTGAAAAATAGGCATCTGAGCCTCGCTTTATTCTTACATACATCCATACGTCTATATTTATTCGCGCATCACAAGCGCGTGAGCCCGCATTGCACGGGAATAATTACAAAAATTTATAGAAATTCCTACGGGATACATAAGTAGGGATTGGGAATCAAAACTATTTAATACATTTTTCTTTCGTATTATGGGATACATTGAAGGGGTAGGGGGCGTCCTAATCTATCCCGCCCGTCACTACGCTAAGGATGGCAAATGCCGCATACATATCGTGTTACCCACCCGCATCGAATAATTATGGGTGCACGATGGCCGAACCCATATACCACATAAAGTAAAGACATAGGGGTGTTACCTGTCTGTGAGTAGAGGTGGACTGCTAAATAATAAAGGAAATGTGATCCCACGTGTCCAAAACTATGAATTATATAGGTACTCAGGCACGTTCTTTAATAGAAACTTTGACACAAAAATAAAAAAATATTGAAAATAGTAATCAAATGAATCATAGATAGTTGAAATTTGTTATCTATATGAACTTGTTGTACATAGGCATTATCGAATCAAATATAAACAAATAACAATATCCTTGAAATTTTATGAAACTTAAATAATTGGATACATAATTTAAGAATCAACCTTGTTAATATAGTTTAGCCGGAAAAAACATTTTTTAAAATTTATGGAAAAGAGATTAATCAATCAGAAATTGTGTCAAGCTTAACTTATCAGATTACAATTAATTATGGGTTAAACTTCAAAGAATTTAGGTACATCTAAAGCGAATCATAGACTTTCAGGAACTAAAATCAGGTTACGGCAATTCAGATTTTAGGGGCCATATTGGAGCCACATAATCTCTAAATCAGATGCAGACCGCAAAGCTCTGTCGCAGATGGTACATTTGATTTCATCTTTCCAACTGACTTCCAAACTTACGAATTCATCGATCCAAGCCTGAAGAGTGACGGAATCATCGCTATTACATCGAACAACGACGCGTCGAACGCTTTCTACAAGCTCTCAAAATTACAAAATCCACTATCTAAGGCATTTCAAATCCACGTTTCTCCACTTTCCTAGAAACATCTCGTTAATGGAGATGGTTATAGTTTTCTTATTTTAATCTCTCCCTGATGACTTGTTTCTCTACAAGCTCTCTGCCTATTTTCTGCTTACTTTCTGCCTACTTCAACTAATTTGGTTTAAGAATTTCAAAAATTCTTTTTGGATTTAGAACTTAACAGATAATTTCATAAGAACTAATGTAAGACCCGCACTCTGAAAACCTAGTCTAAACCTTGGTTTTGTGTCATGACAGATCTTTCGATCATCACCGGGCCAGACGGGGCAAGCGGATAACAAACAGGTACAAAATCGGACCGAAGTCGACTAATTATACCTGATTTTAGGTATACCGGTCGATGGTACCGGTCTTGGTACCGGTCGACCGGTATGGCCTGCGCAGCTATGTGCGGGAATCTGGAAATTGGTCTCTGCGGGTCCCGTTTTCCTGATTTCGAATCCTAGAAATTTTCTAATCCTAGTAGGGTTACTAAACCCTATTTCTAGCCTATAAATACACCCTTAAACCTCCTCAAATCCTTTCCATTGTCTCTCACAAATCCTAGAGAAGAGAAAGAGGTTGGAAAGGAGAAGGGGCTAGGAAGAAGAAGGAGGTGCCACCATTACCGTTCGACGACGCTCTCATTACGCCAGTCAACGGTAAGTGTTTGAATCCATCTTCTTACCCTATGTTAGTTGTGTGGGTGGATCAATACCATGCAAAGTAGGTATTGATCTAAAACCCTAAATTGGCCAATAAACCCTAAGTTGCCGTCAAACCTTAGATTTGAGTTTCGAGATGATATTCATCGAAATAAGACTTGAATGAGTTGGGGATAACTCTAACTCAAAGCCTAGACTTAGAATGGATAGGAGAAACCTTGGAAATCCATGGAGGATGATCGTCGGCAGTCGAAAAACCCATGTATGGTCTTCCGGAGACATACCGGTCGACTATACTGGTTGCACATAGTGCGATCGGTATGTTGCGACCGCTATCTCTCGGGAGGTTGTCTGTGGGGACCGGCTGACCATACCGGTCGCCAGTCTTTCCCACAGAGCTGCGACCGGTACATGCTACCGGTCAGCTCTGTGAGGGTATTTGTAATCTATGTTGGTTTCCGACCAACATGAAACTCTAAGAATGTTGTTTTAATGAAACCCTAATAATATTGTAGGACTTTGTGACTTGTCGTTTAGATCTTGCGACGTGGAGCAAGCTAACCAACGAGCGTCAGGTAAGGGAATCTGACCTAAACCTAATAATTAATGGACAGTAAATTGTTGTTAATCACCTGATTATATGAGATGTGTTGTTTGTGCATATTCACATGCCATCATTTACTTTCAGTTTTTATTACTGTTCATGCATTGATAGGATGTGATTGTTAGGCATGTGATTGTTTTCGTTAGTGTGTAGAGTGGGGCATGGGCCTGGGATCGCTCTTCACATTAGCACCTTTTGTAGTATTCTGTCTTAACATGCTTGGTACGGGTGGGGTATCAGGGGAAGGTCGTGGTACGGTGGTCTCCGATATTGATGTTGTCCCGGCCATTGTTATGTGGTACTGTGGATTCCGAGTCGACGCTGGCTTGTCCATGATGCTTTAGCTCTATCTCTATGTCGTAGGGAGTTATGTTGGGATAGGGTCTGCCTGCGTATTGTTTCTATCCTAGTGGGTTAGTTGCGGATAGGGCATCAGGGGAGGTGTGAGAATGTCTTAGCTCTATCTCTATGTCGTAGACGGTTGTGCTGGGATAGAGCATACATTGATGACATATAGGATTGGTTAGTTGCGAGCCCAGTTTGCGAACCCTGCCAGTAGGGGCTTAGGTACTGGTATGGGTAGAGTATCAGGGGAGGTACGTGAGTATCTTAGCTCTATCTCTATTCCATGATGGGTGCATGTGAGCCAATGGGGGTGTGATCCATGAGGTGCCACACACTCGTGTATAGAGGTGCGGGGGCCACCAAACCTTTCTATAGCACATTGCAAACATAAAACCAGACCACAGCATAAAACTGATTATTACTCATGCATAATATTGTGAAACTGTCTTATTGTCTTACTGAGCTAAGTTGTGAGCTCACCCTTTGTGTACACATTATTTTTAGATGTTGATGCAGGTTACACTATTGACGACTATGTGAACGCTCCGGCGTATGGTGACGTTGCTGCTTTGAGTGTACAGGCAGGAGAGGACGAGCATGATGCTTCATGCGAGTGCCCTTTCTGCGTGTACCTGTGATCGGATTTTGTTTATTCGTTTCAGTTATTTTTGTTTGGTATTAAGAGATGTAAAAGATATTATAGTTTATGTTTGGATTTGAATAATTGGATATTTTATTTAAATTATCAATAGATACTCAGTTCATTCTATTTAAAGTCTTCCGCTGTATATTTACATTCTGATTGTGGTTATGTGTAATGGTTTGTATGGGTGGACACGGTCTATTCGAGATCCTGGTGTGAACCGTTGGTTCAATGACGGTTCACTCACACCATTCTGGTTGGATCAGAATTGGGGTGTGACAACTAATACATAGCATCCCCTTTTTTTTATTTAATCTGTTTGATTAATCAAATGACGAAAACTTTAAATCCAAACCATCGAGTTAAGTGCGTTTGCGAATAAATTGGGGAGGCTGAACAAACAAGCAAAGGAAAATGAACATCTGACGCCCTAACCAGAATGAGATGAGAAAAAAAAAAGAAAAAAGAAAAAAGAAAAGAAAAAGAAAGAAAAAAAATTATCAGAGCATATGACAGAAACCTATGGGGCAATGGCATTGAAGTAATCAAGTGATTAGAGAATCACAAAAAACAGATTATAGCACCGAACCTCATCGGAAACCAAAACCGTCGGAGCAAGAAAACGTCGATTCTCCTTCAGGAAGTCAGATTTCCTGCATTGAAGAAAGAAAGAAAAAATCTCCAGAGATGTCAAGAACGGAGCTGCAAATGTTTGGAAATCTAACTAAATCACGCCGAAGAAGAAAGCAATCGGTCAAGAAACACGATTCAAAACACTTTTTAAAAAAACCAAAATCCAGATCTGTGATCTGATTTTCAAGATAACGAAATAAACTCAAATCTCAGCGATATTCCAATGAAATTGTGTTTGAGAGGAAACAAATCGAGTTTTAAACATGATTCAAAACGCCTAAATAAAGAAAAATTAAACTAAAACCAGATCTGAGATCTGATTTTTTTTTCAAAATACTTGGAGGCTCAAATCTCGGATCGTTGGAGTCATCCGCCGCTGCACCGTGCCGCCGTCATCGTCGCCGTCGCACTACCGCCGTCGCCGTTGCACTAAACCACCGCCATCATCATCGCCACCATCTTCTTCTTCCCTCTTTCTCTGCTCTCGACCCTCTCTCTCTAACCCTCTGTTCTCGCTTCGTGGATTTAGAAAAAAATGAAACTCTGCCCTTTATATATATATATATATATATATATATATATATATATATATATATATATATATATATATATATATATATATATATATATATATATTCCCTAAAATACCCCTCTTTTGGATCTAGGCTTTTGTTTGATTTTACCGTGGATTTGGAATCTTGTTTCCAAAACCACGTGGACACCCTTCATAGCTTGATTTATTTATCATATTTACTATATATATT
Organism: Protea cynaroides; assembly: GCA_028583415.1. Classification (NCBI taxonomy): domain Eukaryota; kingdom Viridiplantae; phylum Streptophyta; class Magnoliopsida; order Proteales; family Proteaceae; genus Protea; species Protea cynaroides. The sequence continues at coordinate 71,279,647 of CM053274.1, forward strand.
TATTATTATTATTATTATTATTATTATTATTATTATTATTTACTTTATTTGTTTTATATTTTAAGCAGAAAATTAATTAACCAAAAAATTTTCAATCTAAATAATTTTAGTAATAATTTTAATTTAATAATTTATTATTATTATTATGATCTTTCCCCCTTATTTATTTATTTGGTTATTATTATTATTATTATTATTATTATTATTATTCTTATTCTTATTACTTTATTATTTTTTATTTTTCATTTTTATTATTCTTTTCTCTTTTTTTCTATCTTCCATTTTTACTTTATTTTCATTGATTTTCTTCTTTCTTTTTTTGGTAGTCCAGTGACGAAGTCCATAGTGATTCAGTCCCATTCCCATGCTGGCTTTGGCAATATATATATATTATTATTTTATTTATTTTTTCATCTTCCCTTCTTCTTTATTTTTTATATTTTATTTATTTAGTTTTACTTTTTTTTTTTTTTTTTTTTTACCTTGAGCTAAAAAAAATCAATTTAATTTTTGCTCGACAAATTTGAAGCGTCTACACAATCATGATTCGACAATGACGTATGGTACATCAGAGGGTGGCTGCTACTGTGTGTCGCATCGCATAGTTTTAAGCCACAAAGATTCTATTTTGAATTATCTGGTTGGTTGATCTTTGATTGGTCATATCTTGATCGTCCGATCTTGGATTGGGGTGATTCAAAGTCCCCCGAACTCCTCTCTTCGAGTATTGTTCACTTGCAACAAGAAAAATCAGTTTTGGTGAGAGTGGCTCTGGGTTTGTGAAGAAAGAAAGTTTTTAAGCATCATTTGTGTGTAGATCCTTCTCCACTCACCTCTCCTTGAGTTTAATGGCTATATGAAGCATGAGAGAGGTAGTGTGAGTATGTTGTGAGAGTTTCATGAAATTAGGGTTGTGTGAGAAATATTGGCGGAATGTCAAATTTCCATTCTTGATGAAGAAGTTCACCCACCACCATTAGAGAGTTTGGGAAGCTCATTTGGTGAACACCACACATACCATGATCACGCTGGGAAAGTAATCACGCACACAAACCCTATTTGTTTATGTCAATGTTATATGGGAAGGATTTGTAAACATTTATTATTAAAATCTTTGTAACTTGTCAAGGTAGGGGCTTGACAAGAATGAAAGTTGTTGCCTAAGATTCAATTGCAGCTGAGAATGTGGTCGGTGTTGTAACATCTAGGTTGTAGGTGCAACCATAGTATTAAAGTAGCATATTGGGTATAATATGAAACCCTGATTAGAGGGGTTAGTTATCATACATCGTATTGGTGAACCACGTTACATATTGTGTCATGTGGATGTGCTTATGTATACTGGGAATATGAAATGTGTAGTTTGCAGGCTGGGTGTATATATTGGGAAGGCCAAGCCACAGGATATTGTTACCTGTAGTTGTGTAGCATAGTGTGTTACATGAAATGCGTTTAAATGAATGTGTGTATGAACGAACTCCCTAGTCAGTTCATGACAGTACAGCGTATCCAGACAGCTCAAGGCAGCATAATTTAAAGAAGAATTTTTAGTGGTCAGTGATTCACCCCCCTCCTCAATGTCAACATGGGAATCATAAATTTTTTGTTGGACTTTCTACTATAGTGGCACCCATAAGTGATTTGTATACTACTAGAGATAAAAGGGAAAGGATAGGGGGAAGGGGAGCTCCAAGTCACTATGTCAAGATAGGAGAATTAAACCAATCAACTAGGCAAGGGAATTGTTCACACCACACACCCATCTTATGAGACAAGTTCTAGTAACAAAAAAAAAAAAAAAAAAAGTTAAGAGAAGATCCACAAATTTTTTTTATATTTTTTTTTGGTAAAAGAACCATGAATTCAAAGTTGCATAAATTAATGGAATTAGTGTGATAAAGGAAATCAAATACAAATGATATCTGTATTTAAAATTGAATAACTCCTTTATCCTAGTTTCACTAGTAGTAACAAAAAAAAAATGTTGTCAAAACTAATTATTTTTTCCCCTTTTTTTAAAGTTTGTTCTGTCAAGCAACTGTTACAATTGAAAATGTACACAAGATGGAACCTTTGTTCTGATTGCCCAAATACAATGAAAAAGTTTCCTCTTCTTAACATTTTCATTTGACACTCGAGAGCAATCAATAAAAAAATCCCTCACTTATAAACTATGGATGTCAAAATTGAATCCAATTGAAAAGACCAATTTGGATTGAACTGAAAAAGCCAACCGAAACTGAATCAAATTAAACTTCTTGTCGATTTGGTTTTCAGAAACTGCTGAAAAATCGAAATCAACTAAATTGATCGAATGGACCAAGCAAGAAAAACACCTGACAAAAAAACCCAATGGTATTTAAATTTTTTTCTATTAAATTTAAAAATTTGAGAGTGATTGTTAAGGAACGGATAAGAAATAGTTGAGAGAAACCGACAAGGAATCAAAACCAACCAGATAGATCAAACTCCTTATCAGTCCCAAAATTCGATTAGACTATTATAAGGAAAAAAGAAGTATGGATCCTGCAATCCTGCTCAACATTCAACTACTCGAAACGTAGATCCAATTTTGTCAGTTATGTGGTCTTAGCACTTGATATTAACAAGTATGGACCTTACTCAATTTATGGTTTGGACTTCGAAAAATTGAATCCTGATTGGTAGAATCAGTATTGTTTTGACATTGCTATCTTAATTGGTCACTTGCCAAGTCACATGCCAAATTACACGATACAATTCAATAATGTAGTTAGGGATGTGGTGAGGATGTCATGTCTCCGTATCCATATGCCCCTAAACCGAATTGAATCCAAATTTTCGGTTATATGTTTACATCCTTAGCCAAACCTTTTACCCATTATGCTTCGTTTGTTTTGATGTAGAATTTTATCGTAAAATTTTACGTTATATATTTTTATGTAAAAAAAAAAAAAAATTCAATGTTTGTTTCCAATAGGTAAAAGAAATACTAAGTTCCTTTTCCATTTCCTCCCTTAAAGATCACTATATTTTATCTTTTGAAAATAAACATTGAATTTTTTTTTTGTACACAAAAAATTTTACATCAAAGCAAACCGAGCATTAGTGGATATAATTCTCTCTCGATTCATGTCTCTTATTAATTGTTTTAATCTCATGATTCTCTTTTCTTCATTCTCTAGAATATGTCGAAACTTCAAAAACTATAAAGACTTCTAATTACGTAATCTTTTTTTTGTTTTTTTTATTAGTTAAACATATATACTAATAAGATATGTTATGTTCTAGATTATCCAAATTTGAATCCGAATACCCCTAAACGTATGCTGATTGGATCCTAATTTCTTTGGCCTGATTAATCTCGCGGGCCCATACTAACCCCACAACCGCATAGACCAGGTCATTCTAGGGTTGAATGAGAATCATTCCACTTGCACCCATAGCATAAAATAAAGAGCACTTAACACCCTGTGTGAGTGGTTCCCAGACAATAAGAAGAGTCAAACTCAGTACCTTCTGCTTCCTGAAAGATAGGCTTCTTGTTGACTTAACTATTCCTTGGGGTTAACTTTTTGACTATTTGTCTATTTGTTACCTGCATATGGCGGACTCTAATTATTCAGATGCATATAATATATTATTATGTAAGGTAACAAATGAGCATCGTAAAGGATCTGTGGCGCAATGGTAGCGCGTCTGACTCCAGATCAGAAGGTTGCGTGTTCGATTCACGTCGGGTTCAAATCCCAAGAAATCCTTTTTTTTTTTTGGATCATCCATTGAATTCGAATCTAATTATAATTCATCTTGAAAATGGGTTTTAATTTTATGCCGTGGGATTGGTATCCAGATCTTTTATCGACAACAGTCACGTGTCAGTCTAGTGCCCAAAAGATTTGACGAAGCTAGTAAGCTGATCGAACGGCCATTAAGAACGCCAATGTAGAATTAAGTGGCAATTACAACATGTGCGTCAAAGGGATCTAGGGTACCGAGGTGAATACGTTTGGACGAAATTATCCCTCATTAAAACATCAAATCAAAAGGGCTATCCCCATGAAAGGGATCCGTCGAGGGTTGGTGATACTTAAGGAGGTCTTGTATTAGATAAACATGGAGCTTACCCATGGCCCTCCATTGCCTGAAACTCTGAAACGAAATCGTGAACGAGAGAAGCGTAAGAAGAGATTGAGAGAGCGGAAGAAGTAAGCAGAGAGAGATATGGAGCAACTGCGTCAACAACAAGAGCCGGAGCATGAACAGGAGCATGAGTTTTATGGTGGAGAAATACCTGATGAAGGAGAAATGGAAGCTGATGTTGACATGACCGGTGCCGACAATGAAGAAGATCCTAATGCTAAAGAGGTTTCTCACTCTCTATTCTCATGTTTCTATTTGTAACTTAAATTTCTGTTCTATTTTCTTTCTCCGATGCTTGCCCTAGTTTTGCACTTTCTGTTTTTCAAATGACGGATAGAACGAGACAAGGATTGGTAAATAATATTGTTATATGTGTTTTTACAGGACCTAGAGGAAATGAAGAAGAGGCTTAAGGAGATCGAAGAAGAAGCTGGTGCTCTTCGTGAGATGCAGGCCAAAGTTGAGAAGGAGATGGGCGCCGTTCAGGGTACTCTCTCTCTTTATGTTTAGGGTTCTATTTTCTTATTAAAATCGCCCGAGACTGGGATAAGTTTTCAGATCGTTTATTGAGTGCCTTGTAATGAATTTTTTTGTCATCTTCAGTTTGCTCCTGCTTACCCCTGATTAATAATGATTGCTTTTACGTGATTAGCTAACTAATCAATCTCTTTCTTTAGTCAGTTTGCCTTCAAATGTGACAGAACAGAGCTGATTTTTTGTAAAATCAAAGTTTGTTTCTGATTCCCAAGCGAGTTTATTCATGTACGATGCTCTTCCTTCTGACGGTGCATTAGATACTCACCAAATTGCGGCTTGACGCTAATAAACCTATTACTTAACTCTCCCTTTATAATACAGTATAATAATTAGCTGTTTCTTTACAGTAACATTTGAAAAAAAAATTCTGTAATTTATCTTTGGAATATTTACATCACGACACCATACATTGTGCTTATAACTGACTAAGTTTACTTACCTAGTTTTGTTAGAACGGCTTCAAACTACAACCAAAATAAAGCCATTCCATGATTCCATCACGTACGAAATTCAGTGTAGGAAAAATTATGTGAGGGTGTTGTTTTACTTATTGAAAATTAAGTTGGGGAAATTCACACATACAAGTGTTAATTTCTTTATGTATTGCTTGCGTATATTAACATTGTTAAATGTAGATACATGATAAAGTCAAAGTAAGGTAAAGATATGAACGCTACAGAATATGCAAATAACATGGTTAAGGCATAAATACATGAATTTTCCCAATAGTTTGGGAATATATATATATATATATATATATATATATATATATATATATATATATATATATATATATATATTGTAAAAAGTAGTTATTATTCATATTATGTGATTTTGCTTTGTCATTCACTGAGAATATGCAACGTCTATTACTGTGCCTCAATTCAGTCAAACACTCCATGAACTGCCTACTTTATTTGACTCTCTTGTTCCGTTTGGTAGTAATATAGCTACTGGTTTTGATGCTTTTTATAATATAATGGCTATGTTTTAATATCGTGTTTTGATATTTGTCATGTATAAAGATCCCTCTAGTGCTGCTGCAACACAGGCTGAAAAAGAGGAAGTGGATTCACGCTCGATATATGTCGGTAATGTGAGGTTCTATATCCTTATCCTCTATTCTTATGTGTTTTGACAGTTACATTATGTGCATAAGTCTTTATGGTGCCTGTATAATTATGTTGTATTATTTTGTGTTAATCTCTTTTGTCATGTCTTTTTCTTTTCCCTTTTCTGCTACTTCATGTAGCCACACGTAACATACTCCCCAAAATAATGTCTTTGCCAAGCATAATACCCTATGCTATTTTGTTTAAATTAAAATTACATCAGGATTGATCTTAGCTTCAAGTGACTAGTCATTAAACTTTATGGAATTACCCAGATCTTTGTGTGTTTAACGTCATATTTATCTCTTGACTTGATCTTTTACATTGTTTCTGGCTTTGAAGTCTTTGGTGACTAGGGATTTACAGCTAGATGAAGTGCTGGCATGGCCTATTTGGACAAACCTCCTGATATGGATTAGCCTAAATTTTTTTTAAAAAACCTATAAATAGAGACCTTGATGTTCTTCGACTTTCTGAATACAGAATCTTTAATGGATGGATCTTTTTCCACATGGTAGATGTCAATCTGTTTTGTCACTTAGGAAAGAGGGCAAGATATGAAACATTTAGGGGGAGTTGGTTGCCACCATGTTAGAATTGTATGGTATCCAGTTACCTAGCATGATATCTCAGCACAAATGTGGCTTCTTCAAGTTAGAACTATAAACAGAGGTTTCTCATAAATTTCGAATCAAGTATAGATCCACTTATCAGATATGGTGTTCCCTTCACCTGAGATGGAGTGGGCAACCATTCAGCTTCATATATCTGAGCACCAGAGCTTTATCTGATTGAGTTTGAGAAACATAAGGATTTTAGTCGGTAATAGAAAGAATTAGAAATACAAAGAAATCCAATCGATTGGTTCTTGTTCTTCCCAAAGGAACGATCTTTTTTATTTGACTGATGGAGCCAACAAACAATTAGAAAAAAATCGAAGTTGGACTATAACTTGCATCTCATGTGTCAATGTCACGACCAGAGAGCAATAAGTGATGAGGTGGCTAATGTCCACGTATCACACAAGGGTGCACGTGTGCAAAGAAAGCTTCTAGCTTTGGAGGACCACGTGTGGATGTTAGAAGAGATAAATATGTAACTGCTGTTCCGTTAATGTGTACTAGTTGTATCCACCTGGTGAACAGGTATAAAAGGGGAGAAAACTGTATTGCAGGGATAATTCTAATCTGTAATCAGTTTTGAATTCCTTTCTCTTCCCAATTTTTAGGAGGCGTCTACCCTCGAAGTAGACTTGATTTCTTGTGATTCTTGAGTTTTGTATTCCAGAACTCCCTGTTAGTAGATTCTTTCAGTTCATATTGATATTGTTCATGCCATTTTGGTTCTTTCGTTGAGAATGAGCATGGCCAATGGCACAAGATTCCATTTGCTTGACTAATCTATCAAGGTTATCGGCGAAACCTCCGCAGCTGAAGGACAGTGGCTGGACTTGCTTCATTCGACAATGACTGAACGACTACACGCTTTATCTGAAATGATTTTGCGACTCAAGGCAATGGATGGATGGTTGGAACAAGTTCTTCAATTGGGATCGACATCTCAAACTTTGGAAATACCTGTGGGAACGAACAATGGAGGTTTTTACAAGACTGCGTCTACCAAAAATTTCCGGTCGCATGGAGGCCATGACAGATCTATTCGTCTTGATTGCCCTCGGTTTGATGGCACATATCCATTGTGATGGATCTTTAAAGCGGAGCGATTTTTTGCATGCCACAACACTGGAGGCGACCAACGCTTGATGATTTCATCTTTTCATATGGATGGAAAAGCTGCGTAATGGTTTCAATGGATGCATCGCAATGGTGAGTTTGCTTCTTGGCCGGCATTTACCAAAGCATTGGAAATTCGCTTCGGTCCATCAGAGTTTGATGATGAGCAAGGGGTGTTATTGAAATTAATTTAGTTGATGACACCTCAAATTTCAGTCTTGATCGGCAATGGTAAGTGGTTATACAGTGATGGTTTCGTTGAACAGTTGTCAGTTTTGGTTCAAGGCCATTCAATTGCAGGTGATGTGTTTCTTCTTATGCTCCCCATTCACGGAGCTGAATTGGTTTTTGGGTGTTTAGTGGTTACTTCATTTTGGCCCTATGGTTTTTTATTACAGTAAATTTACTCTTGAGTTCAAGCTTCATGATCAGCTGGTTACATTAGGGTACCACAATCAGCTCCGATTCGGTGGAGTATCAGGCTCTTTGATGTTTTGTTGAAATTGATTCTCTTGCTGTTTTGTTTCAATTGGAGGTCCTACCGGTTTCCAACGCACCAGAAGTTGTTGGGAATGCTAAGTTTACTGCTCTACTTGATACTTTTTCCTCAGTGTTCACCGAGCTAGTGGACTTGCCACCAAACAGGCCTTTCGACCACTCAATCCACTTACAACTGGGCTCACAACCGGTGAATGTTCATCCCTATCGCTATCCTCATTTTTAGAAAAATGAAATCGAATGTTTGGTCGCGGAAATGCTGCTGTCGGAGGTTATTCAATCTAGTACACCCTTTTTTTTGCCCATCTTGTTGGTTAAAAATAAAGCTGAAACATGGCGATTCTGTGTTTAATGCTGTGCTCTTAGTGCGGTTTTTGGGACTTTTCTTTGTCGGTTCGTCTTGGACTTCTTCGACGACATTCTTGTATATAGTAAGACCTGATCTTCTCATTTACAAGTAAAAATAGTTTTTGTGAGGGAGGAAGGGCATGCAAAGAGCTTCGCCTTTTCTTTTCTCGGAGAGGGCTAGGTCATCCGCCTGCTACTCTTTCTAAAAGATTCAATACATTCCTGATAACTGACAAGTTCTTGATGTTGCTGCTGCTGCTGATAAGCTTCTCGTACAGGCTCAACTCTCTACATTCCTGTCCCTCTTGTTCATTCTCAACCTCAAAAGTAGCGGTCCAGCTCCGAGGCTGCTTCCAACAGTAGAGACTCTCTGCTGAAACGTTGGATCGCGATTGACCTCTTGACATTCTCTAGTCCAACGCCATGGCTGGCATCGTACAAAAGTTCTACAAATTCTTTGTACTCATTGTTTGTTTGCAAAGTGATCCAAGTGTTCGTTTGGCCAACGTTCGGTAGAGTATTTGTGTCACTTTGTGTCGGCACAATGAATGCAAATGAGTTCTCTGCCGTGTTAGCTTGGCTAACTCCCTGGACAGTTAAGGAGTTGCGTGGGTTCCTTGGTTTGACGGGTTACTACGGCATTTTGTTCATGGATATGCTCACATTGCTGCCCCTCTTGCTGAGCTACTTTGTAAGGACGCTTTTCAGTGAGTCCTGGTTCTCAGACAGCTTTCAAGGCTTTATAGCAGGCTATGACTACAACCCTTGAGACCGATGCTTCTGGTTATGGTATTGGAGCCGTTCTCATGCAGTTGAATCATCCCGTTTTATTTTTTAGGCAGAAGTTATCACCAAAGATGCACGTGCATCTACTTATGTTCGGGGGATATTTGCTATTACAGAGGCTGTGTTGAAGTGGCAACAGTATCTTTTAGGACAGAAGTTCTATATTCGTATCGGTCAGAAAAGTTTAAAGGGCTAAAGGAACAGACCATTCAAACTCCAGAGCAGTAGCAATGGCTTGTGAAATTATTGGGTTATACTTTTGAGATTTCCTACAAAAACGACACAGCTAATGTTGTGGCTGATGGCCTTTCCGAAATTCCCAGTCAGTTCAGTGGATTTTTTGCCATCTCCGGACTGTTTGATTTTCTGCCTCAATTACGTCGTGAGAATCTCTCTAATCGTGCACTTTAACTCATCCACAACGGGCTGTTCATTGATCCCGTCTTCTTGTTTCGGGTATGCTGTGCGTGACTCTTCTTTATTGATGATTCTCCCTTGTGTGACCTGTTGATTTGTGAGTTTCATACCACACCTCGTGACGGTCTTGCGGGATCTTTCAGTACTTACATGCGTCTTTCGTCCAGCTTCTTTTGGTGGGGGATGAAAAATTAGGTACAGCAGTATGTTTCTCGGTGCCAAGTATGCCCGCAAATCAAATCAAGTAATAAATACTATTCAGGCTGCTCCAACCTTTGCCAATTCTGTCTCAAGTTTAGGAAGATACTGCTATGGACTTTATCACCGGTCTTCCAACTTTTCATGGCCAAACTGCTATCCTTATTATGGTTGATTAACTTACTAAATACGCCCATTTTTGTGCACTTCCTCCCACATATACTGCTCAAAAGGTTGCTAGCGTCTTTGCTACAGATATTTTCAAGCTACATGGTTTTCCACACACTGTTAGTGAGAGAGAGCCCCTGGTTTTGAGCACGTTTTGGTAAGAACTTTTCTGTCTTCAAGGCACCATATTGTCTATTAGTAGTGCATATCACCCTCACGGGCAATTCAAGGTGCTCAACCGTTGTTTGGAGATGTATTTGCGCAACTTCGTTTGTGACTAGCCGCATAAATGGTTCTCGTATTTGTCGTGGGCCTAGTTTTGGTACAACAAATCATTCCACTCCACCATTGGCATGATGCCATTTCAAGCCTTATATGGTCGTCTTCCATTGGAGATTTCACAGTATACCCAAGGGACATCCCACAACGACACTGTTGATCATGAGCTCGGCCAAAGGAACGAGGTGTTACAGTTGCATAAGCACAACCTTTCGAGCGCAGGCTTGCAAGAAATTTCAAGTGGATAAGCATCGTACTGATATGCAGTTTTCTGTTGGTGAATGGGTGCTTGTTAAGTTGCAACTTATAGGCAGTAGTCTGTCGTACTACGCTCCAGTATGAAACTGGGACGTTGGTGGCGGCAAAAGGGTTTAAGGCAATATAATTTATCAATCCCTTTTTGCTACAGGATCCCTATTCAGGCCAACACAAAAATCTACAGAGAAAAGTAATAGAAAAAATTCTTATCTGGAAATCCGACCATCAGAAATTGATGGAACTTGGTATGGACGACCTTTGTAACAGTTGTGAACACCCTCCCAAGTTCGAGGACGATCTGATAAAAATGGAAGGAGCTACGAGCTCCAAAAAGTGGCTGTACCTGGTACTGGCCCCACTCTAGTTTGCTTTCAGGTTGATGTTTGGACTATTAAATCAAAACAGCAAAGAAACTAATTCTTGTGCACTGAAACAATGTCGCCAGCTAGGTAAGGGAGTTTGAGAATTTAAACAAAATTCAAGACTTCAAATAATAAGGAACGATAGGTGGTTGAGTCTCACAACCTTTGAAAAACTCAACCAAAAAATAAGTTCCAACACTTTTTTCTGGAAAAATCTACTCTTTGCAGCCAGCCTACTTTCTCTTTATTTATAGCTTGAGATCTTACAAGTAAATAGGAAAGACTAGAAATAGGAAAGACTAGAAAATAGGAAAGACTAACCTCCTTTATAATATAGGAAGGTTTTAAAACAATGCAATAGGAAACTATAAATCTGGAAATTAAGAAAGTAACTATAAATCTGGAAATTAGGAAAGTAACTTGGTCTCCAAGTAATTGAGACCTACTAACAATCTATCCTATATATTAGGAAACTAACAATGACAATAGAGTCATAGGTAATTAGGAAACTCAAACTAACTACTAACAATCCTAATAATTAAGAAGACTGAGTGCTGTCAGATAGAAATAGCTGGGGTTTGGTACTGTTCACGTGAAGTCGTGAACAATATTTCATCTTGGCTTGGTTGGGCTGCTTTGCTGGTTGCTTAACCCAATGGGCTAGGCCCATTTGATTGTTTCTTGCGGCCCTTCTTTGAGCAAATCCTGATCTGCATCAGCTCCCCCCCACTTAAAATAACTCGTCCACGAGTTTTGTAATGGTGAAGAATGACTACAGAGGGGTCGGTAGGCAACAACTGTTGATATTGAAACTTTAATTGTGCTTGCGATGTTGGAAGAAAATCCATTACTTTGGGTTCACTTTCTTCAAGATATTTAGAAGGTATTACAAAATCAATATGCTCAACGTCTTGAGAAAAGTCAAGTGGAATCATGGTATCCATGGGGACGATCTTATTCCATTCTTCGTCTTCCGTAATTTTCTCCATAACACCGTGGTTTTCATTAGAACTGTGGTTACCATTGTCAATCCATGGAGCTTTAGCAAAGGCATCAAAATTATCCACATACACTTTTGGGGCAATCAAAACCATACTGCTGATTATATAGATTCCATATGAATTCTCATCATCATCCGTGACATCCGTATTAGGAACAGGAGTGTCATCACTATGAGGCTCACATACCTGTGTATCTGGATTGACTTCAATTGCAACAACTAAAGAGTTTACTTTTAATTTTTGTGGACAATCTCTAGCAAAGTGACCATATGCATTGCAGTGATAGCATTGCACATACGTAACAGCTATCATGAGAGTTTTACCTTTATTTGTTGTTGGAGTAGAGCACGAGATGTAGTCCCTATGGCTTTATTGTTTGGTGTGAGGTGTTTCACTTCATAAGAATTGGAGGTGGGCTTCGGTGTTGACTTCAAAAGGTCCTCGGCTTGGAAAGTTTTATCAACACAGTCGTTTATCATTTGATCATCATTGTCTCGTGAACCTGACCGTGCACATAATTGATCAAATTGATATACATAGTCTTCCATACTTATACTCTCTTGACGAAGATTGTTCAGCTGACCATGCAACCTTCTTTGGAAAGACTGAGGCAAATACTTTTCTTTCAATTCTTCCTTCATCTCCTCCCAAGTAGTGGGTTTCCTACGGCTCCTCATGAGACTATACTCATAGTTACGCACCAATCATGAGCACCACCCACAAGTTTGGAGCGGGCCAATTGCAGTTTTCGAGGTTTGGGAAGATTAAACCAATCAAAATAGTCATCTAAGGCTTTCAACCAGTCTTGAAAGGCTTCGGGGTCTTGCCTCCCATGAAACTCCTTGAGGTCCATCCGTACTTTATGGGTTTGGTAACAGATAGGTTCATCATAGTCGTCATAGGGTGGGTTGTGATATTCCTTTCTAGGGACTCTTTGAGGAGCCCTAAGAATACGTCTTGGCATTAGGTTGGCGTTAAGGGCTTCCATTTTAAGAGCTTCTCTTCTAGGGGCTTGCACTCTAGCTGGCCTAGGATGATTTAGTTCCTCCATATTACTCATTCTCCCATCCATGCTATCTAATTTGGCATCCATTTTGGCCAATCGTTGGAGAACCAAATTAACAAGGTCATTGGGATTGTTGGACTGATTAGGAGAGTTAGAATTCTCCTCAGCCATGCTCTGATACCAAATTGGTGACAAAATGGTTTAAGTCCACATAATTTATCAATCCCTCTTTGCTACAGGATCCCTATTCAGTCCAACACAAAAATCTACAGAGAAAAGTAATAGAAAAAAATTCTTATTTGGAAATCCGACCATCAGAAATTGATGGAACTTGGTATGGACAACCTTTGTAACAGTTGTGAACATAGTTGTCAAGGCGCTAAGGCGAACCAAGGCGATGGAGGCCTGACTGGGTGCCTAGGCGACCAAGGCGCCCAATTTTCCAAGGCGACCCAAGACAGTCTGGGCGCCTAGGCGACGCCTTGGCAACTATGGTTGTGAACACCCTCCCAAGTTTTGAGGACGATCTGATAAAAATTGAAGGAGCTACGAGCTCCAAAAAGTGGCTGTACCTGATACCGCCCCCACTCTAGTTTGCTTTCAGGTTGATGTTTGGAGTATTAAATCAAAACAGCAAAGAAACTAATTGTTGTGCACTGAAACAATGTCGCCAGCTAGGTAAGGGAGTTTGGAAATTTAAACAAAATTCAGAACTTCAAATAATAAGGAACGATAGGTGGTTGAGTCTCACAACCTTTGAAAAACTCAACCAGAAAATAAGTTTCAACACTTTTTTTTCTGGAAAAATCTACTCTCTGCAGCCAGCCAGCTTTCTCTTTATTTATAGCTTGAGATCTTACAAATAAATAGGAAAGACTAGAAATAGGAAAGACTAGAAAATAGGAAAGACTAACCTCCTTTATAATATAGGAAGGTTTTAAAACAATGCAATAGGAAACTTCCAAAATCTGGAAATTAAGAAAGTGACTCTAAATCTGGAAATTAGGAAAGTAACTTGGTCTCCAAGTAATTGAGACCTACTAACAATCTATCATTTATATTAGGAAACTAACAATGACAATAGAGTCATAGGTAATTAGGAAACTCAAACTAACTACTAACAATCCTAATAATTAAGAAGACTGAGTGCTGTCAGATAGAAATAGCTGGGGTTTGGTACTGTTCATCTGAGTACTGTTCACGTGAACAGTGCTCACGTGAACAGTGCCGTGAATAGTGTTTCATCTTGGCTTGGTTGGGCTGCTTTGTTTTTTGCTTAACCCAATGGGCCAAGTCCATTTGATTGTTTCTTGCAGCCCCTCTTTGAGCAAATCCTGTTCTGCATCAGTTGGTTTTTTGGGCCATTCCGAATTGGAGCGCATTGGGAAGGTGGCACTCTTGAAAATCAGACAACTCCGCTGTCACTTCTCATTTCCGATTTGCTTCTTTGCTTCAACCAGTGGACATGTTGCGTTACAGAACAATTAAATGTTGTGGTGCCAAAATTCCTCAGGCCTTGGTTCAATGGCATGGTCTTCCTTCTGAGGAATGTATGTGAGTGGATTTGGCAGTGCTCCGTTGACAGTTTCCTAAGGTGAACCTTGAGGACAAGGTTCTTTCGGAAGAGGTTGGTACTGTTATGACCAGAGCAATTAAATGATGAGGTGGCTAATGTCCATGTACCATGCAAGGGTGCACGCGTGCAAAGAAAGCCTCTAGCTTTGGAGGATTACATGTGGATGTTAGAAGAGATAAATAAGTAATGGTTGTTGAGTTAATGTGTAATAGCTCTATCCACCTGGTGGACGGGTATAAAACAGTGGAAAACTGTGTAGCAGGGATATCTCTAGTCTGTAATCAGTTTTGATTTCTTTTCTCATCCCAATTCTTTGGAGGCATCTACCATCGAAGTAGACTTGATTTCTTGTGATTCTTGAGTTTTGTATTCCAGAACTCCCTGTTAATAGATTCTTTCAGTTTATATTAATATTATTCATATCAGTCAACCATGGGAAGGAGGTTTTACTTGTATTTTTTCTCAGGATAGGACTCTCTCTCTCTCTCTCTCTCTCTCTCTCTCTCTCTTTGTTGTTTGTGCGCACTTATAGAGGGTATTAGACTTGTTTTCTCATCTATTTGATGTGTTGGAAATGAAATATTCCAGTAAAACTTTCTTTTGTGCTGCCAAATCTTTTGGTAATTCTTTTCATCTTCTTTTCCACTGGTTCAAGAGAATAGGATTCCTGGCCTCTAAATCTTTCACTCTCTTCATACAAAAAAAGCAATGAAGATTGTGTCATATTGTGGACAGAGTTATTTCTAGGTAAACATTGTTCTCTGGAACTCCAACTTGAAGGGCTGGGGTGCTAACTATTTGTCTAATAGAAATGATTTGACTGTACACGCTACGGGACCAGGCATTCACAGACTCAGAACTAGTTGGCTGACATAAAAAAAAAAAAGAAATGTAGTTTTGTATCATCATTCATGCTGATCAATTATGCGTGCCAATCATGAAGGGTCCCAGAATGAATTGATAAGCAGATTATCATTTTGGTTATCTGAAGTCTAGTTTTTTTGGTAAAAAGATCTGGTAACATTATGGCAGCGGATGATAATTCTCTAATTGGGTGTTGGAGAGAGAAAATAAGCTTTCAGTGCTTTTCCTACGTTTTTTCTACTGATGTAGCCTTCTTTTTCCTGATCTGAAGGATGGTTGTTTTCCCTGATCTGAAGGCTGGTGGTTAGTGGGTCATCTGTCTTAGATGATGGGAACTGTTAATGTAGTATTATGAAGGGATTCCTTTCTGTTTTCAAATTATAACAATTTTCAGCTGCAAGTTTGGATCTAATTGACTAGTGAGCGTCTATATAGATTTTTCCTCATTATGCATTTGTAGTCTATAAAAAGAAAAAGGTCTTGTTTATCTGATTGACTCAATACACAATGTTTGATAGTCATTTTATGTTTATTTTTTTGTGTTTTGTTATTTTTTTTTCTTTTTCTGTCTTAACTGGTTATATTGTGTTTGAAACATCAGGTAGACTATGCATGTACTCCTGAGGAAGTCCAACAGCATTTCCAGTCTTGTGGAACGGTGAACAGAGTCACGATTTTAACAGACAAGTTTGGTCAGCCAAAGGGATTCGCTTATGTTGAATTTGTCGAAGTAGATGCAGTTCAAAATGCTCTTCTGTTAAACGAGTCGGAGTTGCATGGTCGTCAATTGAAGGTCCTTGAATTTTTAATAGAGTGAGCATAATTTGGCCTGGAATTTTACATATTTGAATATAATGTGATTTTTTTTTTATTGTTTTGCAGGTATCTGCTAAGCGTACCAACGTTCCTGGAATGAAACAGTACCGAGGGAGGCGGCCTAATCCATATCTTGGTTTTCGAGGCCGAAGACCCATGATGCCTGGTCCCCCTTTCTTTGCTCCATATGGATATGGGTAAGAATTCATAGCCTTTTTCTAATGATGCCCTTTTGGTCAATTCAGCAAAGGGAGAGGGAGAAAGAGTGAGGGTTTTAGGGTTGGGCTTGTTACCACATCCCAAACCTTCCCTTTGTAGTTTTTCTCTCTTTTGCTCTATATGATATAAATTCTGTTGCCTATCCACGTAAACTACGATTCTGTCAAATCCAAATTTTGGGGAAATATGCCTAATGAATTTTGTTGTCTTTATATTTTTACTTTACCGTTGTCATAAAAGAGCTGTGATTCAATTCTCATCTACGGGAGTTGGATCAGGAAATCTTGAAGAATAATTGTTACCCAGTATAACCGAGATTTTCCCTTTGCATGTTTTTTGTTTATCAATTAATTCTCTTGTTTGGTTCATGGAAAAAAGATTTATTTTTTAATCAGTCTCATGTTTCTCAGGTGTCATTTTGAATTTGATCATACTTATTTTTCTCCTGTGCAGCAAGGTTCCAAGGTTCAGGCGGCCTATGCGATATAGGCCTTACTTTTAGTGGGTTGCATCAGCATGCCATGGCCAGACAATTTGGGTTGGTGGTGACGCACAAAATGCCTAATGGTCATAGCAATATCTATGTGATCTGGAGCAAGGGAATCCATTTTCTTCAGTGCATGTATGATCTGTTACTCATTGAAGGCGGACTTAATGTTGCTAAAATCTGCAGTTATTTGAAGACGATTGGTACACATCCTGTTAGTTCGTCCACGGATTTATGTTGGATGAGGCTGGCAGCTGATGGTGACACACTTCAAATTCGTATATTTTCAATTAATTCTTGTATCTCTACATTTGCAATTCTAGCTTACTTGTTTTGGGCCACTGTTGTGAATTAGTGACTGCTGCTCTATGCACTAGTTGTTTCCTGAGGAGGATGGATTTATTGATAGCAGGTTGTTTCCTTGGATTTTTTGATAACTAGTTACCTCTGGAAGTAGCGGGTGGTTTTGTTGCTCTGGTTGAATTTTGATGCTCCTGGATATGTTCTTTTATGTATCTTTCGGGTGCATTTTATTGTCGACATGAAGGATTTATCTCACCCTCTAGTGTCTAGAATTGTTTAGAATCAATTCTGACTTCATTTCTTTCTCCCTGGTCTGTCAGTGCTGCAATTTCGATGGGTGGATTGCCGGGGACATGAACGTGCTGTCACTGGAAGTCTGGAAGCCAAACTTGCCCCAAGAAAATGAAACTCCAATCAGTTTTCTACATCTGAACAAGTCCCTTGGATCGTGAATGATTGGATTCAGGTGCTGTCCTATACAAAATCCTCACTAGGCTATGAATAATGAATGGTTAATGGATTGGAACACAGACCCTGTTCACAAATTTCTGAATTTGAATTACGTATCGTATGTGTAGAGCCACGATATAGAATAGGGTAAAGGTAAGATAACCTACTGGAGCAGCCTTAGAAGATATTTTTTTCCTTCATCACTCTAGTGGCAGAATGGTTTTAATATGTGGGGGGGGCTCGTGCACTGGTCCAATCCCACGGCTGATTGGCCTGGATCAGGATGGATTGGTCATGAAAAACCCTAGAATCTGTTTGCTTGTGAAAGGCCAAAACTGTTCTGACTACATACATTCGTATGGTCCCCATCTGTCCCCTTTTTCTTCAGTGTTTTGTGCTTATTACCCTTTCTCCCAAGACAAAAAGATAGAGGGCAAGGGATCGGCCTGGGATTAGTCCCTATTTCCCTAAATATACTTTACCTCATTGATGATCGGCCCTTGTCAATTGTATTGACATGCCTGCTGCACGGGAATGGCCGGCCCTGGGTCTGATCTCTAAAATGTTGTCAGCCTTACCAAGGTAGCAATTGTACCTCGATGAGGTGCTGCTGAGTTGTGGTCAACATGGTTTTAGGAATTGGTATTGGACTGTTGATTCGAACAGTTTGGTTTGGCTGATCCTGATCTGATACATGATTCGTTTTTATTTTATTATTATTATCAATCAGTATTAGTCTTTTGTCAGCAAATCATTGGAGTTGTATTTAGATCCGGATTGGTATCCCGTGTCAAATACTAAGATATACCCTGTATATTGAAGTCTCTGTGATGGCCCAATGACATACCATTAGAGGAAGTCAGTGTCACTGGCTTGATTCACATAAAAAATCCCTTTAAAAAATGTTAAAACGTCTTAAAGTTCTTTCCACTCTTGGAAGCTAAGTATGCAAGCAGGTTGGGTTTGGTTTGGTTTGGTTTGGTTTGGTTTGGTTTGGTTTATCAGTTTGTTTTTAATTGTTTCAGATTGTCTGGAATCTAACCAAGATCGAATCAATTATTAATTTCTAATTTCTAAAATTGCAACCGCCCTGGATCATAATCAGTTTTATGGTTTCTTAAACGAGAGTTATCTTTATCTCTACCACGCCCACTCCCACCCTCATCCCCACCTCCATACCCATCCTCATCCCCAAACGTTGCTCAACTTACTCTTGAGGTTGTTTGGATCCTCTATGGCAGCTATAGGTGCCGGCTGCTGATACAACGGCCGAGGATCAGTTGATCCTCAGCTGTTGGCAGTCAACTGATCAGCCAGACGGAGGATATTTTTTCCTTGTGAATGGCCATTGTTGCTGGTCGGAAATGCTCCGTCCACAAATGGCCAGAGCAAGAGGGTGAGAGACAAAAGGCTGGTTTTGAGTCCTGGTTTACCACTTCGAAACAAAGCGGAAGAATTGTTTCATTGACCCAAATCAAAATTGAACTTGTCAATAAACGATTTGATTTGGTTCGATTTTAAATTTGCGATTACGGATCAATTTGTCTGTTCCAAATCAGAATTGACACCCTTACATGGGACCAAATTGATCTAGCCATGGTCTTCACCTCTCATTCCATCTCGTGGTAATGCTCCATGAGTACAAAAACTTTGTCGAGGTGCAGCTCTTGGCATAGAACTAAGTCAAGTATAAGTGCCGCTTACGTTGATATGATTTGGATTCATGACCCAGTTTGGGTAACCGTAGTAATAGCACAAGCGATGTACCCTTTCTCTCAACTGTTGATCTTCCAACAACCCAAAGGCGTTTTTAATGAAACCAACCCCCCTAGTGGTACTGAGAGAGAGAGAGAGAGAGAGAGAGAGAGAGAGGGTGTTTTATTGGTAGTACGTACTATATGAGTTTTCGATATTATATGTAATTGTTTTTTGGTTAAATGATATAATTGTTTTGAACTTCGGATATAGATATTTTGGTAATAATTTTCTGCAATGAGTAAGTGGGTATGTAAGAATCAATACTCCAGTGGGGGGCCACAAGGTTAGCGGTAAGGGTGCAACTTTTGGATTGGAATCAGGAGATCGTATAGTAATGGTTCGATTTTGTTGGATTTCAAGACCATATACTTAATCGATTTGGTTTGGTTTGGTTTGAGATCTTTTAAACTGCGATTTCAAATAGATTATGCACCGGTTAAACCGTATTAAAGTGGATCGTTTAAACGTTTAATAGTAATCTCTAACCCTAAAATAAACTAAACTTAATTATTTTAAATAGGATACAAATCTCTCTCTCTCTCTCTCTCTCTCTCTCTCTCTCTCTCTCTCCAGTTATGTACAGTGACGGTGAACTGGGCTACAAGCCTTGTTGCCTCCTGCCTTGGTGCCCCCTTCTTCATTTGCTGTTGGTGGCTGTTGCAGCATGCAATGTTGGCTATGTTGCTCTCCCGTTGAACGACTTACTTTGTGTTTGTCTTCACGACGATAGGTGAGTGCTGCTTCAGTGCCTTGTTCGGTTGCTTTCCTCTGCAACACTGTTGGAGGCCCAAAAGCTAGAAGTATGCACTATGTAGTAGTACTGTAATAATAATAATATGATATGCACTATTTTTCATTTCCTCGCACCTGTCTAGCCGTCTCCCTCATGACTGATGCACTCATACTACGAGAAACCATGGGTGTGGTCGTGTGAAGATTCTCTTCATACCGTTTTTTAGTGTTGTTCCTCACATTTATCAAATAAACCTAGCTTATCGACAATAAGGGCATGTTGAACAATTAGCATCGGTTAAATATGTTGAAGCTTACATGAACTGGTGTTTTAAATTGCTACTTGGACTTGGAATGTCTTATTTATGTTACATAGTTTATCCCTCACGAACCAGATGCCATATTTGTGGGTTTTGGGTTATTGGTTTGTGGGGTTGAAGGATCTAAACCCTAGGGGTGCAAGTTTTACCCTGACAACCCGAACCTGCCCAAACCCACCCTTAACCTTGGCAAAGTTGAATCCGGCCCAAACCCTAACAGGGCTAGGTTAGGGCTCAAATTTGATCAATCTTGGCAGGGTTGGGTTGGGTTAGGGTTGACCCCCTGGGTTTGAGCCCGGCCCGGCCCTACCCTATATATATATATATATATATATGTTATTTGAC
The DNA here is from genome assembly GCA_028583415.1 of Protea cynaroides. Taxonomy (NCBI): domain Eukaryota; kingdom Viridiplantae; phylum Streptophyta; class Magnoliopsida; order Proteales; family Proteaceae; genus Protea; species Protea cynaroides. The sequence continues at coordinate 71,300,342 of CM053274.1, forward strand.
AATATGTTGTATGTTTCAAGGCCAATTAGGATCAATCCGACCTGAATCAGGGTTAACCCGGTCCAATTCGGCTCTGTCAGGATCAATCAAGGTTGGTTAGGGTTAGGCCCAACCCTACCAGAGTCAGGGTTAGGGTTGTATATTTTCTAACTCTGACAGAGTTGGGCTGCATTAGGTTAAGTTTTAAAAGTCAGGATTAGGATTAGAGTTTTGAAAAATCCGACCAACCCGGCCCTATTGCAGCCCTACTAAACCCATGAGGTTCAGTTTCTTTTCGATTCTAGTATATATTCCAGTGGTTCTTGATTTCATTATCTGTACGGCCAGGGAAATGTACTGCAATTTTTACCACCTGCGGTACAAACATTATTTCAAAAAATGGTGGGAAAAAATAGGATGTGCTTACTAGAAACTAGGGTTAAACAAAATTTTGAAAAAACTGTAAAATTTGGAGCTTGTTTTAGATAGAAAGAGGATGCATGGTATTTTAATCCCCTCATTGTTTGTGTTATGAGAAAATAAAACAAATTACTCAAGGGCTCGTTTGGTAGCTCAAGTACTCCAATTTGAGAACTTAAATGACATACCGAAATCAATGGAAAGGAGTAGCAGCTTTTGCAAGATTTCTTCAATGGAAAGGAGCTCTGCAAGAGCATCAACCCAGATGACGCCATAGTGTATGGTGCAGCCATCCAGGCAGCAATTCTGAGCTGCGAAGGAAACGAGAAGGTCCAAGATATGCTACTGCTCGATGTAACTCCTCTGAGTCTGGGTCTTGAGATCGCCGGTGCCCGTGGCGTCATGACAGTCTTGATTCCTCGTAACACAACAATTCCAACCACGAAAGAACAGATCTTTTCAACCTATTCTGATAACAAGACTGGAGTCTTGATTCAGGTCAATGAAGGAGAGTGAGACCGAACCAAAGTTAACAATCTTTTGGGCAAATTTGCTGTCCATGATCGAGGTGACTTATAAGGGCGAGAATTGATTGCAGTGTTTGGTTGCAAGGGGAATTGAAGGAAAAGAAAAGGAAATTTTTATAATGGTAACACAAAATGATTATATAATCTATCTAAATTTCTTAATATATTTAGTAATGTTACTAATAAGATGTGAACTTTATTTTACATTTTTAAATGTAAGGGATTAGAGTGCAAAGTGAAGTTTATGTTAATATCTAAATATGGAATGATTTAGAATTAATTACATAGCAATATGATAGCATGTATTGTAATCATTACAAAAGTTTTTTTTTTAAGTTAAAAAATTCTCCTTCCCTTCAATTCCCCTTGCAACCAAACAAACACAACCGACAGAAAATGATTGATAGGAATTCGTACCAATGGTGAGCTATTTGATCTTTAAATTAATTAATATTGATGTATTCTTAGTTTTGGTGGAAACTAATTTTAAGTAAAACAATAAGGTTATATTAATCTTTTCATAATAGAATTGATTTTTAGCTAATAAATCATTCAGTGTAGACTTGTTCATAGAATATTAAGTTTAACATTGTTAAAAAAAGGAACCGTTGTAATTGTTGGGAACATTTGGGAGGCATTTCGAATTCGGACAAACTGGAGGGGAGATAGTAGAAAATTCGGATAACTGTCCTGTTGGGAACATATTTTTATATATATATTTTGAAAAATTGATTAAAAACTAATGTATTAAACCGTCTATAAATCGCAAGCAAAACTAATTAATGAAAAACCATTTAAAAATCGAAAAACTGAAACCAATTACTAATTAGTTTTAGTTTCAATTTTTACACTGTTAAGTTAATCGGTTCGATTTTAGTTTTACTTACCTATACATTGTATCGCACTAGACTAGACCATTAAACCGATTATAAACTATTTAACACTAAGGAAAGAAAAATCATAAGAAGTTATGTGAGGGGTGGCTGTGGGTATACTTATAAGAAGTTACCTGAGAGTTTGTTGTAGGGGGGTTTGTTATATTTGGAAAAATAACAATGAAATTACTAATACAAATTAAGAACTGAATATTAAAAGTTCAAATAAATGGGACAAATTAGACATTTCACATTCATTTAGAAAAACTCCTAATTACATTGTAAATCCTATTTTAAAAGGGTATTTTTGTCTTTATATTATAATTCTTGATTTAATTTTACCTATCTATTGCGGTTTTTTACGAGAAGGCGGAGGAGGGATATCCGCGCCTTTCCGTTCTTCATTTCCAGCAGGAATAGGAATAAAAAGATGGCCGGTTCTTCTGTAATCATCTCTTCATCTCTCTCTTTCTCTCTCTCCCCTTCCCTTTCTCCTCCCTTTTCGCCTTTTTTTTGGTCCCTCTTGAGATCCCTCTATCAGTCTCCTCTTTTTGTCATTTAGAGAGTGATACATAAAACTGAGGGTTTGCAATGCATCACTTTCCTATGTGGAACCCTAATTTCGAATTTCAAGGCAGAACCTTTTGCATTGTTATTTATTTATTTTTTAAATCTTGATTATCATCATTAATCTACTTCTGCATGAACTTTACAGTTTTTTTTATTTTTTATTATTTATTGTTCTCAAGGTATTTGGGTCCAAGGGAGTATCTTGGTTTCATAAATGTCGCCGTTCTTCCATTCACTGTAATTAATCAACAAAGTAATATGACCATAAATCTTCACTACAGCTAATAATGCCTTGGATATATACCATGGTGTATTGGGCTTGGACGCCATACCCTGCAAAATGTATATGCATATAGACAGAGGGCATGCACGAGGTTGAAACCCAAAAAATATGGGAAGGAAAATATTCAGGTTTTTGCACCATGAATTTGTATCCATGTCAATATGGGATCTGCTTGATCGTTCAATGAGGATTGGACATGTGTTGGTTTTCCATTCGATTCGTACATAAGATCAGATGGGTTTTGGACATGGCCGACACCGTTATTTAGAACAGTGGTTCAAGGTATTGGTATCGCAATGGCCAATCCGTATTGGTTTTCAACTTGATCGATTCTTGATTCGATCCTCAATCCCAACCTGTTTTAATACTATTTTAATGAAGGTGGGGCACATGTCGGTTTCTTATTGGATCCGAAGAGCGATCCGATTCGGATAGGATCAGTTTTGGACATGCTCGATACCATTTGCGATACATGGATTTAGAAACATGATTCAAGGTATCCATATCGGTATCGGGACCCCATAGTCTTGAGTTGGTTGCGGGGTCCCCCTGGCTTGGGGGAGGGGAGCCCGGTGGATGGTTCGGTCGCGGATGATCCGATCCCTCCGTTCGACCCCCTTGTCGGATCTACTGAATTGGGGACGATGAATCCGCCCCTACCATCACCCGTCTCCCCCGTGAGTTGGTTGCGGTAACTGTGAACTTGAATTAGGCAACTTGTGTAAACTTAGTGGTGCAAAGCAACCTAATTGAATGTTACTAATTAAAAGAAAGGAAAAATCCCAATCATACCTCATTAGATTGGTTTATGAGCTTTTAACGTTTGTGAAATTTTTTTTTTTTGGGGGAAAATTCGCCCATTTCTTGTACTTTGTTTTTAAGTCAATCAATCTCAATTTCGCAATTAATGTCATGTACTCCCCTCATTTATTAAATACATATCAAACAGGTCCCTTATTACGGACTAATGTAAAATCATTTTTATTGATGAGCGACAATTTCAACTGTCATAGTTTGGTTTCTTAAATTAATAAACCTTTTGTAACATCAATTCCACAACAAAAATTATCCAAAAAAAAAAAAATATCTATGCAGCCATGCCATGGCTAGAAGGCTTAGCAGCCACAACTGCAAGTTGATCAATCTTTATCAAAAAATGGTAAATCCTTAAAAAAAAAATATTTATTGAACTATATCCCTTATAGTGGTCAAACTAGAGATATCTTTGTAGATATTGATTTTGATCTAAATTACCATTGTTCCACTTGATTTGTCAACCTTAGATTATATTGTTAAAAGATATGATATTACGATCAATTGAAAATTAAGTCAAATGAAAGAGATTTTTGATAAAATTAATTACGATTATTTCATCTGATTTGTCAACCCCTTGATTTATTAATCGATTTGACTAAACTGATTAAAATTCAGACATATTTAATCAATTTTTTCATTAATCATGCAGACATGCCAATAAGGCTCATGCAGGCATGCCTGCATAAAGCATGCAGCCATGATAGCAAGGCCAGTCCTAGTAAACTCGGAGTTTCCTGGTAAGGATGGAGTGTAATGACTCTTAAAGCAAGCTATTGGGTCTCACCTAATGCAACATGGTGGCCTACTATGACTTGGTGGGAAGTTTCCCACTTCAAGCAATCTCCTCCTACTCTCTTTCTCTTGCCACATGGAAGCTCCCAAAGAGATAAGAGTGACTCAAGAAATCTCTCTCCTTACTCCTAAATTCTCTCCCTTTTTGTTGTCCCATTATTAAAGTCATCACAACCCTTCATTATCACAACCCTTCATTATGTAGCTTGGCAATCAAGTTTGCCACATGTCAAGCTACTGTGATTTTAGATAATAATATTGTCCTTAAAATGATGATTTAATTATCCAATTATGGTTGCTAACTCATAATGCACTTTTAGGTCTAGCCCTCTAGGTGGAAAGTAGTTTGCTCATCCTTTAACGAACTGTGAGGAATTAAGCATACGCAGAGTAGCACGCAGAGTAGCAGTGGAGGATGCATTCATAAAAAAACTAAGCGACCACTATAAAAGACCTTATGACAAGGAGATGAATGCTTTGAATGCCAATTCTCAACCTCCTGCAAAAAGGGAATTCACTGATCTCGGAATGTCACGAAGCATCATTCTCAACCAGCAGATTACATTACATCCATGGTACTGGAGTGCTGGGACCATCATTTCTCTAATTTTTCCAGATGAGCATGAGCTATGTAAACTTGTAAAAGATGACTCTAACCAGTGTATCGGCTATCGCATGTAATATCCTTGTTGATTAATGATTTTACCTTTGCACACCTAAATAATTGAATGAAAATGAATAAAAGTAAAATGAAACTGTTTGATAAGGGATTGTTCAAACCCAAACACTCCTTGGCAGTTGTGCATGGAAGAGGGAGGCACAATAACCAAAAATTTCAAAATGTCATGTTATTGAATAAATAAGATAACATAGACCTTCATGACATGGAATTCATAATTGACAGAAAAGCAAGCCCTGCTGCTAGGCAGGTAGGCTTGAAGACGGAAAGGAAACGAAGCAGACGATCTCATATATCCTCAAAGACAACAAACAGATCACCATGGAGGTAATCATTATCAACTAAGCTGACCAAGAAGTAAGTGTTTCGCACCTGCCAATATAGGAAGAAATATGCGTCAAACAGTAAGCCTAAAAAAAAATAAAAAATAAAATAGAGATTACCTCCTCTAGTATTTTTCTTGCTAGATCCCCTTCAGGGTACAAGCATGCCCATCCCCTTGTCCAGATTTCAAATGCCTCATCCTTCCACACCATAAAGCTTGCAGGATCCACAACAGTTGGTTGAATGACCTCCTTTGCTGGGAAGACGCCCCATGTCACTGCATTCACATGGCTTGAGCTGATGTTAGATATCCATCTGCCTTCTTTGTTCACGGCCATGTAGGTTAGAGAAGGGAAAGCCTTGCATTTCTGAACCAGTGAATTCAACTTGCCCTGAGAACAAAAGAACTCCAAGTAGGCCTTCTGGTAAACATATCCACCTGGCCCACCCCATCCTGCCAAACATAATCAGCATATGTCAATTAAATTGGAAGCGAACTCAGGCAATCAGAAGCATACTTTGACGGATAACCAGCTGAACAAATCACTAGAGGATTGAAAAGACGGACCACAAGACCATCATCTCCAGAAATGAATTGCATCCTACTATTGTAATACTCCATAAGAAAAAAATGAGTTCATTCCATCCAAAATAAATAAATAAATAAATAAATAAATAAATAAATAAATAAGGGAAACAATTTGTTATTTTAAATTGACAATCTGTACCAAAGAAATAACAACTCCATGCGAAGCTAGCATATGACATTTGTAGAAGCATAACTTTATTTGAAAATGAGAACTGACCACAATGATCCGTATTGCAAATTAGGTTTCTATAGCAATGAACTATATTGCATATAATATATATTGAAAATAAAATTTAAATTCTGTTATTGAATAAATAACATTTCTAAACATTGGCAAATCTATTTCATCTTCCATCAATTCACAGGATAATACTAAGAGAATGGTGTACGCAAATCATGAGAATAAATTATCCTCCCAAGTCTGCATGATGAGACAAGTTGACCCATAGATAATTTTCACATAAACAAGATAAAATTTCAATAATAATTCCATAAGGACTATATGAAAATGGCATATGGACTAAGAACATTATTCCCAAATAACAATTTCACATTCTCAATATAACAATTTCAGGACAGGATGGATATTTTCTACAATCAATTTCACTTACCAACATATGGAGTATCAGATTTCTCCCCATTGACTGCTGGTTGACTATTGATGGTGAGGAAACCCTTCAAATTGACATTACCCAACTGTTCATTTATGATCTTTGTCTCTGGTTGGAGACCATCTAACTCTGACCATGGACTGCTTCTAAGTTTCCCAAGGCAGAATTTCATGAATCTCTGGCACAGTAGAATGCAGAAAAGAGCCATAAGCAATTTGCATTATATGAAATCATGTATAACCAAGCGCCATTTGGGAATCAGACATATTAATTGAGAAGTACCTCATGAATATCTTCAACAGATTTCAGTGAGACAGCCCATTCCTCATGAAGCTTCTTGTCACGTGAACGTGGTCGCATAAACTGTAATGGCAATAAACCAAATCAATAGGAAACAAATCCAGCTTAGTATTATTTGACCTGGAGGCCAAGAACGTGAAGAATTGCACATCTGCAAAGGCATGATTATTTTCCCTAACTGCAATAAATCCAAGATTTTGCAACTACTTTGAGAAAAGAACAAGCGAGGTGAGGGGTTAGTAGAGACACCATGTATCTTGGACCCTATCCAATTATGTAATTCTTTTTGGCTTTTACCTTTGGCCTCTTTTTTTTCTTTTCTTTTTTTTGGATAAATTACCTTTGGCCTCTTGGGTCATTACACTTCTCTCATTATGTTCACCCCTTGTGGTGGCTTTGCTTTCCCTACTAATAATAGTCGCTTAGCAAAAAGATAAACTTAACATCTCAAGGGAGAATAAAGTAACAAAGAAGAAACATGTGAGCACCTAGCATATACATCAACAGAGAATAGCTGCCCAGGCCCTCACAAAGGTAATTCTCCAGGGAGGATTTGATACCGCTGGAATACATGGACATCATTCAGCTTCCAGCTATCCTGCTCAATCAATGGCACAAAAGATTCCAGCTCTCCAGCCCAATCAACTCAACTCAACCTTATCCCATCTAAATGGGGTTGGATAAATGGATTTTATTTCTCCAATCAGCTCTATTCAAAGACATACTTGTTACTAAACCTAAATTGTGCATGTCTTCCCTCACCACTTCTTCTAGGGTCATTTTAGGCCTACCCCTGGCTCTTTTAGCTTCTTAAATATCAATCATGTCAACACTCCTTAATGGAACATTCAAAAGCCAAAGACATACCTGTTACTAGACCTAAATTGTGGATGTCTTTCCTTACCACTTCTTCTAGGGTCATTTTAGGCCTACCCCTGGCTCTTTTAGCTTCTTAAATATCAATCACGTCAACGCTCCTTAATGGAACATTCAAAAGCCAAAGACATACCTGTTACTAGACCTAAACTGTGCATGTCTTTCCTCACCACTTCTTCTAGGGTCATTTTAGGGTTACCCCTGGCTCTTTTAGCTTCTTAAATATGAATCATGTCAATGCTCCTCAATGGAACATTCAAAAGCCTCCGTAGTACATGTCCATGCCATCTCAAATGACATTCTCTCAACTTATCATTTTACATGGCTACTTCTAATCTATCATAATTTATTAAGGCCTTATTTTATCTCTTCTAGAGTTATGACTCATCCATCTCAAGATCCTCATTTCAATTTTCAACTACACTAAGTTTGTTCATATGTTGTTTCTTCATTCCCAACTTTCGGCCCCATAAATCATTGGTAGTCATGAAATTTTCTTTTTGAGTTTTAAAGAAATACGTCAGTACACAACACTCTGGACGAACATCTCCACTTCTTCCACCCTGCTCTAATTCTTTGTGCAAACATCATCCTCTATTTTTTCTTCTTTGTCTATAATTGAAGGTAAGTACCTAAAATTATCAATTTGCAGTATCTCCCAATCTTCAATTTTCAGTACCCACTATTAGTCCAATTATTACTAAAGTCACTCATCATATACTCTATTTCTGTTCTATTTATTTTACAACCTTTTGACTCCAAGGTAGATCTTCATAATTCCAACTTGGCTTTTATACCTGCTTTTATTTTTTTTAATCCACCTATACCATATCATCAGTAAAAAGCATATGCCAAAGGACCTGATCTTGAATGTCTCTAGTTTCTCTAGTCAACTCATCTATGATTAGTACAAACAAATAAGGGCTCAAAATTGATCATTGAAGTAATCCAATTATCAATGGAAGTTCACTACTCTGCCCTACCACCGTTCTTACATTAGTCATGACACTATTATACATATTTTTAACTATATCCAAATATTTATTCGAAACATTTTTCTTCTCCAACACAAATTTACCATAATCTTTCTTACATGCCCTAATTTTTTTTTTTTTAACTCTCCTAACCAAATAAATAGCTTCCATTGTTGATATTCCTAGGCATAAAACCAAATAGGTTATCTGAAATGATAACAATCTAAGAGCCAAAACATGGAGTCTCTTAGGCTAGCACCCTAATAAAGTATTCTAACTGGAGTTTTCTAACATTCCTAGCATAAAACCATACAAGGTCTCTTAGACTTTGCTCTTACACTTATGACATGCTGAAGAAAAGCTCTCGCACTGAAATTGTTATGGTGGTGTATTCATTGGGAGGGGAGGGGAGGGGAGGGGAGGGGAGGGGAGGGGAGGGGAAAAAGATTATGATGGTTTTATTTAGAGTGTGTCAGTGTGATGAGCTTACAATATGGGGTGTTCACTCTTCAGAGAAGGAGACTGCCATCCCGTCAATTTTAACCATGGAACCAGCTTTTCAAGGGGAACCATAAACATTCAAAAAAAAGGTTCAGAATGCATCAGAATGGAAGTTATCATACCTCTTTCCAGGGAGTTCAATGGTTCACTAGCAAATTGCTTATTTTGTAGGTTAATTGTGTAGCAGCTACCAACAAAGAGGTATTTAGATCTCTCCAACATATAGTAAAGTTTTCATAAGTAGCCCGAATGGGGACTGAACCAGAACTCAGGCAACAGAGAGATGGTAAAAGGGTAGTAGCATGCCCAGTGGCAAAATCAAGATCTTCACCCTAAGTGAGCTAGAGAGGAGATGGATTCACGCAATGCTTTTGTGTACTGTAAGCATACAATTTTCACCACATGGGATAGACCACACTATCTCATGTAAAAGGACTTTCCGTCACTTTATTGTGGGTCCAACCTTACCCATTTGACTTGCCAAATTCATTATGATAAGTGGATTTGATCAACCATTAGATTGATCTGACCTAACAACTTTAATTGACAAAAGCAAACTTAGCATGGATTGCCTAATCAAATAATCCAACTCAGGCAATGATGGAGTTTCCAGTTCTAGCAATGCTAGTCGACGCATAGCCATCTACAAAATCCTAGCTCAATTAGAACTTAGATCCAGTACATGATTATGCATCACCCTACCTTATCATGTGCTAAGTTTCATTCCAAACAGATCTTCACAATGTACAAGTGGGACGGATTGTAGAAATAATTTTTTTTTTTTTTTTTTTTTGGGGGGGGGGGTAGATCTTCTTTACCTGATAGTCAGACAGTGCCCCATATGACGGATTATGAGAATTTGCCCACCGCCCACTTGGGTACTGATCCCATCCTGTAGTCCTTGATATGTAGCTTTTTGGACGATTAGCCCTGTGATCAAATGACCAAAGTGTATGAGCTACTTGATAAAATTTGATCAGACCAAACATTGCTTTCCTAATTAACCAAACAAGGATTTAAAAAGATATATCAGAGTATTGATCATTCCCCTGATCGTATGTTTTGAATAAAAGATCAGCCAATCAGTAGGTAATACAGATCGGATCCACCATGACCAATGTCATTTCCATCAGACGATCCAATGATTTAATAAGAACACTGCAGTATAGGAGATATTCGAAGACAAGAATTACCAGAAAATTGGTCGAACATCTTCTTTAACACGAAAGACATTTGTTGGGCGTCTCCATGGTAAGGACCTTGAAATTTTGGCCTCATCAATTAACCCAAGATTCTGCCAATGTAAGGTTCTTAGTATGATCCAAAATAATATAGATAAACGGATAATTCACCCAAAAAAAATGCATGGATAAAAACATATAGATTGTGCCAAGTGAGTCACGCTGCAAAAAGAAATTTAATTGGTGAACGGATATTCCAAATGGCAGCTTAGTTAGCAGTCCAATACTTGTCCAAGCCCCAACATGTTGATTCTTCACCTTGTACTTATGTGAATAAATTTCAGCCAAAATACTATAAAGAAAAAATTTCATCTAGACCTCATCAAAGATCGTTAACATCATCTACACCCACAAGAATGCAAAAACATCACCTACACCCCAAAACTTTAGCTGTGATAATCAAAGAAGTCCACTCCGTCAGTTGAACACCGTTAGATGCTGAAGTCAGGTGGATTGAAATATTTCAGAGATGATAATACCCTTTTAGACTGTTGAAAAGACCATTATACCCTTTATCCAAACCCCTCTCTTCTACTTGTGCATTGTTTCCTCTCTCTCTCTCTCTCTTTGTTTCTCGACTTGGGTGCTCTTCTCATGACTCTGCAACTCTTGCATTTCATTAGCTTTAGTTTTGAGTCTTCCATGAGAGTTGTGCAAGCTGAAACCGTCAACTCTTTAGAGCTTTTCTCTCGCCAGGGCCTACGTTTAGACCATCGAACACCAGCAAGACTAAAAAGAAGGTACAAGCGTTGAACTGGTCGCCCTCTTCGTGGTTTTATAGACCCAACACCCTCTCTTTCATTCCAAACGACATTGATTAATCAGTTCAAACCAGTGATTGAAGAAACAAAGAAAATGAAAGGCGAAGTAGTTGAGATAACCCAAGGAGAGAGGGCCACGGTTTAGGAATATAGGTTCTTTCCTTTTTAACGCCTTCTGTTCTCTGAGTCCCTGACCCCTTTCGTTTTCTCTCTCTTCTGGATTCCTGCGCATCTTTGAAGGCTACAAGATTGAAGATTTTCTGGGATTTTCGGAATTTTAGAAACAAATCCAAGAAATTCGCAAACGTTGAACAAAGCCTCCTTTATGTATAAATCCTTTCAACTAGGAAAAAAAATAATTTTATATATAAGTTCTTCTTCTTGATCCAACTTGTTAATTCTCTCTTACTCTCTGGATTTCTGGGACCTTGTAACCGCTGTTGTGAGAGCTTTCTCTGAGAATTTCATCATCCATATGTGTGCATCGGACTTGAACGTAATTGACTGTTTTCCAGCTAAATCTGTCTGATTGTATTTGTTTTGGTCCATGCATATGTAAGAAAACTAGGGTTGGATTGGAACGATGCCCTCTTGGTACTGCTTATGTTGATTTGGACTCGAAAGGTGTTCGCACGGATCTCGCTCGCCAGGTGTTTGATGAAATTTGTGCGAGTAATTCAATGTTGTGGAACTTGATGATTGATGGGTATATGAGGTCTGAGAACAAATTGTTGATTTCTGCTTTTGGTGTTGAGGTCGTATGAAGTTACAAGATACAGATTATAGATCGATTATAGATATGGATTTGAGTTTCTATAATCCATATTGCGATTCCTCTAATCTCTGGTCAGTTCTATAATTGATCGGTAGCTCCCCCCTGCAATCAGCATTTGTGAAATCGATTGATCGATCAGTTGTTTCAATGAACTTCGTCAACAAATACGGCGGCAATGGTGGTGAGTTTCTCATCTTTTACAAGTGCCGATGGGGCGAATTTCCTCTATTCGTGCTAAGCAGCATTTTCCTGATATAGTTTTCCTAACTTTCCTTCTTCTTTTTTTCCCCTGATATGAGTAATCCACCTTTTTTGGAACTTCCTCTCCCCCCCTAATATTGTCAATCCCCGGAACCCTCTTTTTGGTGGCTTTCGATCGTGAGGTGTTGATGATGAGTTGAGTGATGAGGGAGGTCATCGTCGCTGGTGAGGGAGCTCATCACAGTGACTCCGAATTAGGGCTTGGCTGAGTGAAAACGAAAGGGTGGAAAAGAGTGAATATGAGAGAGTGAAAACGAAAGAGGGAAAGAAAATATAAGTTTGATTTGAAGGACAAATTAGTAAACCAACATAATTTTTTAATTTTTCAATTTATAATACGAGGGGTAAAACTATATTTCAACAATTTTAGTAATTTTCGTCAGTTAAGTGGACCTAGGTGATGTTTTTGCATTCTTGTGGGTGTAGATGATGTTAGAAATCCTTGATGGGGCATAGATAAAAACATATAGATGGGTTTGCCAGGTGAATCACGTGGCAAAAAGAAATCTATGTGGTGAATGGATCTTCCGAATGGCAGCTTAGTTGGCACTTGGCAGTCCAATATTTGTCCAATATTTGTCCAACCCCCAACATATTGGTACTTCACCTTGTACTTAAGTGCCAAAAGCACTAAAAATAAATACTATTTTCTGGCCTCATATAATTAAAAGAAAAACTTAAGAAGAAACCAAAGAAAGAAGCAGGGGACAGAAAAATAAACCCTTCACACTTTGATAGCTGATATTTGATGGACAACCACAACACACACTAGGTCATATAGCTGGGTGTGACATCTGACCAATCCAGAGAATCCCTGACAATCTGGATCAGCAACATCACCCCTCCGAGTGGCTGAAATTGGAAAATCCACCTAGCAAGTGATATTCCTAGTAAACAACATACTGACACAAGAGTACCTACATATTTACAAAATACATAAATGTATTATGATGATGAGATGATGAATCTTTGACTAACAAACAAAAGGATGAGGAATTACCATTAAAATAGCCAATGCTGATTTCTCCATGTTTAATGTATAAAGGTGCAATGTCTTGATCCCATGAGCTAAGATCTTCTTGCACATTTCAGTTCCAAGGTGAATTCCGTAAGCTTTTACAGCTTCTTCATTGTCCTTCACAGGCTCCAGGGCAGCTGTAATCTCTGGTGGTACCTACAAGCAATATTATATACAAAAAATGCCAATGTTAAAATGGAAAGCAGCCAGCAGCACTGCCTAAAAGCATCCGTGACACAACATATTACCTATACCAAATGATTTAAGTAGACCTCAGACAGATTTCAGATGGCATGTGCTCAACCACAGATCTTTTAGCAGCCACCCATCACCCAACCTCCCCAACCACACCACACCCCACCCCAAAAAAAGGCTGGCTCATGCCAAAGTTTAATAATTCTGATAATGCAGCCAACAAATGTTATAACCCGGTTTCCAATGTAAAATACAGAAGTATTCTATAAATGGAAATTTTATTACAATCGTTAACAGTATAAACTTTATTCTACTATATGCCAAAGTTACATATACAGGCCAGATGTACAATTATAACATGAAAACATACCTGTCATGGCGTTTAGTGGGCGGCCAGCTACCTTGATGCCTGGTTGACAGCTGGCAAGGACAAGGCACAGGAGGAAAGTGCCATATTCCAGGTATGTTTTGTTTATCCTCGATGTTTGGGAGCCTTGATACATAGGCCAGCTGGTTTCCTTAAGAATCAAGACCTGACTAGTCTGTTAGGTGTCGGTAAAAGCCCACATGCCCAAGTTGGTTTTGATGATAACAAACATTTGAATACAGACTAATATCTTCCATAAGTGTTATGACCTAGTGTCAACCCACACTCGAGCCTCTCAAGCCAAAGGCACACTACATGGATGATCATTGAAGAGCAAGACTCAAGAATGAACACAAGTCAAGTTGACCAAGTCTCAAGAATGAAGACATGTCCAACTCTCAAGTTTGAATACTGAAGAATGAAGAATTGAAGATGAAGATCATGTAATTAGACTTAGGGTAGTACACTTGTACAAGTCAAATGTAACCATTACATATCATGCATTGGATAGCTTAGAATGACCTTAGGAGGTGTCTATTAACCATGAAAGACATTGATAGGATAGGACTAAGTTGGTTAAAAGCCTAAAGAATAGGCTTAAGAAATCACAAAACAGAAACCAACTGGTTGATGATCCGGTTGATCCGGACATACAAAGTAATCAGCCGCTAGTCAACCGGATGGACTAACTGGTCGACCGGATGAAGAATGCATGTGCAGGAAATACAAACAGTAGCAAGCTAAGAAAAATTGAAAGTCACCAGAAACAGCTGGACCGGAGACATGCCGGTCAACTGGAGATCGAGTGGATGGTCTGTTAGCCTATCCAACGGCTATATTTATTACAACGGCAATTTTCACCAGTCGACTGGATGATGGAAGACCAGTCAATCGGACGAGGTAAAAATAGATCAATTAAGAGCTGACTTAAACTAACTTTGAGCTATCTAATTGGCCTATAAATACCTTCTATTGTAAGGCAAAAGTAATTTACTATTCACACAATCTAAGAGATAATTTTTGAGCTTCAAATTGCAAAAGCAATCAACAACAACAATGTGACACTCTACCGCTGAGTTATACCCCTTTGCTGCCCAATAAGAAGGGTTTCAATTTATTCAAATGAACGATTTGAAGACCTATTGATTCTAACAACTGATTGCAGAGTTGACATTCGGACCTTTCAATTCATAGATGCAGTTCTAGCAAGATCAAGTGATCAATTCAAAGCTCATTGTGTGATGTCAAAGCTCTCCCTGCTATTTCTCTCAACTTCACATCAAGAGAAGTCATTGTTCATCATCTTCATCATTCATTGAACATTTGCAAGGAGTACTTGTCACACTCCTTGCTAGGTTCTACATTGTAATTTGCATTGTATTAGCTAGACCGTAATTAGCTTACAAGGATCCCCTTATCCTCAAAAGAGTTGCACTGACCTAGACCGTACTTAATTTGTGCGACAACCCTCTCATCCTTAAGAGATTTTGTAAAGGATTCTCTTATCCTTAAAAAAGAGTTGTAAAGGTGTTCTTCCCCACCTTTGTACCACCTATTGTATTGAAAGGGAGAAATTAGTGGAACTCAAGCATGCTTGAGAACAAGTGGAGTAGGTCGGGTGACCCATCCAAACCACTATATATCTTATGATGTGTGATTTGTGATCTTCATAATTTTTATTCAATTGTTAAATTCAAAAAAGTTTTAAAATCCACTAGGATAACCAATTCACCCCTCCTTTATGTTTTCCAGCACTAGGCAATTGCATTGACAGTTTGACCCTATCGTACAGAAAAATATGGAACCGCAGAAACAAGACCATTAAAAAAGAAAAGACAAAGATTCTTCCAAAACATTCAATTCCCTACAACAGGACAGAGCCCCAAGTAATATAAATCTGAAGTCCTATAATAGTAACACATGTTTATCCTGTGTCTTTGTATCATAGTTGTCAAGGCGACAAGGTGATTTAAGGCGTTTGAGGCCATCCTGGGCACCTAGGTGCCTAGGCGCCGCCTAGGCGACCAAGGCGTTCCCAGTGTATTTTTTTATATTTTTAATATATTAATGCTATATTAATGTTTATATATATATGCAGCATTTTATATAAATAAACATTTAAGACATAGCTTAATTAATATAAGAAAAACAACAAAGAAACAAATAATTGAGTTAAGTAGGCAACACGTATTTATGACTAATATTTACTTATTTTTAACAAATTTTACCGGAGTGTAACTCCTTTAATGTATTTCGGATTCAAGCAATCTCAAATTCATTGCAAAGCTAGTATAATCAGCTTTCCAACAAATCCTAGATTGCTTGAATCCGAGTTATAATGAAGGAGTTACACTCCGGTCAAACCTTGTTCGAAGTACGCGAATGCTGTTAAAAGTCGTCTGAATGTAAATTATTTTTTGGGCATCAAAGCAAGATATTATTTTGGTGCACTCTTGGTTTTTAGTGATACTTTACTATAATAAGATTTATGGAATTTTTATATTTGGAAAAAAGCCTAGCATTTTGAAGTTGAAAATCGCCCCCGCACCCGAAAATACGATTTTTGTTCTTGAACTGAAGGGTTGACTTTTTATCCTTCTGAAATTTGAATTTTAAATTATTTTTATTGGATTCAAATAGGTGGTATTTGCTTATTTATGAATAATATCTTAAGTAAAACATTTACTTAAATGATATTAGTCATAAATAAGTACTGTCTGGTAAATGTTGTTCCTGTCTAGCCTAATAAATCCTGTGAAGCAAATTCAGAGATCAAAAGGAAAAAAAAAAACACACATAAGGCCCAAGGCGATCGCCCAGGCATTCTGGGCGCCCAAGGCGTCCAAGGCGGCGCCTATGCGACGCCAAGAGAGCCTGGGCGACCGCCCAGGCAACATTCATAAGGCGCCCAGGCCCTGGAATCACGCCTGGACGCCTAGGCGTCGCCTAGACAACTATGCTTTGTATTACCTGCTCTGTGTGTCTAATGGGGAATCAGTCATGTTTTTATCCATTTTAATTTGTGAGGGATGTTGTTCCATTTTGAGGCCTCTAAATTGGAATACTCCTCAAGGATTCCAGACCTTACGATATATTGGCAGTCAATAACCTAGGTAAGAGAGGCAACTCAATTTTGCAATTTGTATTCTTGGTAGGTATTTGGACTACGAAAACAATTCCAGAATGCTTCGAGAGCGGATGTGGTTAACTCAGGAGGTGATTTAGCTGATGATTGAGAGAACTGCAAGGTGTCTTGTTACTTTAGAAGCTTTCTGAATTTATTTTAGGGAAAATATCTGCCACACCCCCTGTAGTTTATCTTAATCTCATCCACCCACCATTATTTGCGATAATATCCCTAACACCCCCTACTTTTGAAAAGTTGTATCCATCAGACCCCACCTTTAAGATATGCCCCTTAATCGATGACGTGGCACCATTTTAATTTAATTAATGACAAAACTACCCCTACACATTTTCTCTTTTAATTTTAATAAAACATAAAAATTTATTTGAAGACACCGCCAACAAATTCTAGGCAACATCTCCGGCAGTCCCCACAATATCATAAAAACGGGCTTTTGCTCGAAATGCCTCCCTCAAGATGTTCACTTGGCTTAACCGCAAAATAAAGTGATTTTCCATCACAGGCTTGCACTCGATCTTCCCAGACCATGGGTTTAGTGAGCTGCCGGGAGGAGTTGACAACGGAGGGATGGTAAGGGAAAGTCAAAGGGGGAAAAATGTCAAAACGTTGGTGGCAGGAGAGAGGAGGAAAAGGAAAGTAAAAGGGCAAAAACTGACTCACCCACCCCACAATCGTCATTGCTGCTCTGAAGTAATTAACTTCTGACTCTCCGGCAGAAGAGAGGGAGAGAGAGAGAGAGAGGATATGTTACATTTATAAAAAATAAACTCAATGACAATGGCATCCCGGAAACGAAAAAGAAGAAGAAGAATGGGGGCTTTATCTAGATTCTGTACATACTCATTTTTCCCTTATCAAGATAGGCTGTTATTTATGAGAATAAAAAAGCAAATAAATATTGGCCTGCAACTTTGTCAAGAATAGTGAGCAAACAAATCAACAATCAAAGGACTTTTAGGGATCAAGAAGAGGAACCAGAATATCAGAGAAATGTCCACAGCACACAGATTCTCCAAGTTGCCGACTGTGGAGAGCCAAGGAGATGCTGCAAACATCTGGTGGGGGCCTGATAGGGTTCTGTCAAATGTTTGGACTGTTAAAATGAAGAAGCCAAGAAGGGCTTGCTAGTCTGCAATTTCTGTCTTCAAATTATGAAAGGTAACTTGGTTCTCTGAATGAAGAAAATCCCTGAAAATTTGTATTTTGCATGATTCCATGTGCTACGCCAATATACAGCCTCTCTAAAATGGAATCCCATGGAGGGGTTAGGGTTCCGGTGGTGGGTGTTACGGAAGAAAATATAAAAATAAAATTGAAAAGTATTGAGGGTAAAAAGTCTTTTTAGCATTTAAACAAGGTTTGGGTGTCTTCAGGGGATGTTAGGGATATTATCGCAAACAATGGCAAGTGGGTGAGATTATAGTAAACTACAGGGGGTGTGGCAGATATTTTCTCTTTATTTTAATTAGGCCCAATTTCATGGTGGCCGCCTCTATTATGTGTCCCTCGTGGATCCAACATGATTGGAGTCTTCCATTTCTTGACATCATCAAATTGAACATTAATCTTATCACAGATAAGGAGCACATCCAAGGTTCGAAGATTTCCATTTCCAGAGGTTGGCTGAACTCTGAATTGAAGGAGAATCAAGATTAGGGTGGTGCATAGCGTCATCTTCATCTTTTAAGAAAGCCCAAGGGGTAGCTCAGTTGGCAAGGAGCCTACGCCTCAGTAAGCGGAAGGTACTGAGTTCGATTCCTCTTATTGCCTTGGGGCCACTCACACGGGGGTGTTAAGTGCTCTTTCTTTCCTACTATGAGTGCAAGTAGAATGGTTCTCATTCAACCCCAGAATGACCCGGCCCATGAGGTTGTGGGTTCAGTATTGGCCCGCGGGACTAGTCAGACCAATGGTCTGGGTACCCATCGTTAGCCAAAAAAAAAAAAAAAAAATTCATCTTTTAAGAAACTCTGGGCACATTTGCTCTTACGTAGGATTTCTTTTTAGACATTTGTGCCAAGCTAACTCCTTAACAAATGGATTTAACAAGACTGTTTTTCTTTCCCTTCTCCTTGATTAGAATAGGACTGTTTTTCGTCATCTTTTTAGTCATGAGAGTCCTGTCATGTTGATATGTAGAACTCCTATTTACTTTGTAACTAGGACTGCTTATCTTGTGGAGTCCTAGACCTATCACTTTACCCTTTTATTTTGTCTATGAATAATGACTGCTGAGAGGAGAGGAATACATATTGATTCTCTCTCCCTCTTCTCCTTCCCTTATTTTCTATCTTCACATGGTATCAGAGCAATCACCTGGGTTGCTGTTTTGATGGTCCTTTAAGATTCTCCGTTACGTGTGTAGCCACCACTATTGCTACCTCTACTACTGCTGATACTACTACTACTTGGTTTGCAATGACCTGTACTATACTACTACTACTACTACTACTACTACTACTGCTACTGCTGCTGCTATTGCTATTACTGCTACTACAATTACTATTTGATTCGCAGTCACCTATACTGTGCTGCAACTACTTGGTTCACACTTCACAGTGACCTATACTGTGCTACTACCACTGCTATTGCTACTATTGCTATTGCTACATCTGCTACTAGTACTACAACCTACTTTACTTGGGACGAACCTATGCTGCCTAATGTTCGTGAGTTGGTATTACTACCTGAAAACCGGTGTTGCGGTTAATATTTATTCTTACCATTCCAAGCTAAAGCCTGCTCCAGCTTGAGAGGGGGGGGTGTTAACCAACGATAGAAATAAAAGAATATTTGGCCCATTCCAGATGCGTCAGAGATGTGTCAAAAGATAAGTGGTCGATGGTTTGACTTGGTCAAACCAACAGATATTGACTCATTGGATAGATGGCGGTAGAGAATTAGTTTCTTTATCTCTTATCCTCTTTTCCTCTCCTAATGTAATTGGAACTCCACTAACCTTCTCCATAATTAGAATAGGACTACTTCTCTTTATTCTTTTAGTCATGAGTCCTTGTCATATTGATACGTGGAACTTCTATTTACTTTGTAACTAAGACTCCTTATCTTGTGGAGTCCTAAACTTATCACTTTACCCCTTTTATTTTGTCTATAAATAGTGACGGCTAAGAAGAAAGGAATACACATTGATTTTCTCTTAATTAGAATAGGACTGCTTCTCTTTATCCTTTTAGTCATGAGAGTCCTAATCATATTGACATGTGGAACTCCTATTTACTTTGTAACTAAGACTCCTTATCTTGTGAAGTCCTAGATGCCATAGCCCATTCCAGGAATCGAACGTGATATCCGGGTCGACCCACGAAGCGACCCGAATCCACCCAGGAACCGACAACTAAAGTGATCTACCAACAAATCCCACAATCTACATAAGCAATATCCACAATAATCAAATAAACAAGCAGAGTAATAATAGCGGAACCGAGATACTAGTGACAGATGCTAACTAATTATATCATAACATAAGTAAAGTATTGTTATGAATTACATCTCATTGTTCCACAAAATAACAAAGTATATTCCATATACAAATAGCCAACTCAAAAGAGTAAATCAATATCCAAGTGTTTACAGAGACTATACAATTTATCTACAAAATAATCATAAGGTATGGAGAGTAAGGAGAAGGCTGCGTCAAGCGTAGATGTAATCGCTACAGGTGCAGCCCTCGCCGTGCTCCTTAGAATAGCCTTCGCTCGCAAACACGTCGTCCGCCAGTGGAGACTCCATATAGTCAACAATAAAATAGTTTCCTGCATCAGAATCTGAAAACAAGTATTGATACGAAGGGTGAGCTCTCATCCCAACTCAGTGATGAATCGAGTATCACATGCCACACAATAGATATGATGCAGTTATAATGTTAGGTCAATGGTTATAGGTTCTATAGGTACCTTGTTGATATGTTTGCCGCAGCTTCGGCCCTACCTATGGATCAACGGCTTCCACATCTCATGCACCGGGCCAGGGTAAAAGCAGGATGCCCAAGTCTCTTTTGCCAAATTACACTTTATAAGCGGATCCCCCCTTCGGTTTTCGGCCCAAGGCGTGCCACCTCCCTTTTGCTAGAACCTGGGGATAATGCAACCTCCTAATGCCTATCATGTGCATAGCATAAAATAACGGGGCTGCATCCCAAAAAAAAACCCTCCCTGGGCTACCGTGTCCCCACTAAAATGCTGCAATACATCTGGGCCACCCATGCATTACCTTTCCCTGGTACCCGCATATTACACAAACCTATACACAATCAACCACATGTCCATTCAAACATACATAGTTATAATGCAATGCATGCTTAAATATCACAAGTATTGGATGACAGGTTATAGCACACAACATAGACACAATCTATGGACCAAACCCCTCACCTACAGACACCACAAGTGCTACAGAACCTGGAAGCCGGCGAAAGGTTTCATAAACTACCAACATCGGTTTACCTATTAATAAGCATAAGTTTCATTATGTTAGTTATGTAGTTTTTAAATCTGCATAAACAAG
This sequence comes from Protea cynaroides, assembly GCA_028583415.1. Classification (NCBI taxonomy): domain Eukaryota; kingdom Viridiplantae; phylum Streptophyta; class Magnoliopsida; order Proteales; family Proteaceae; genus Protea; species Protea cynaroides. Next base: position 71,321,748 of record CM053274.1, read on the forward strand.
TTTTAAATGTCACAATGCGGGTCCCAAGATAAGCCGGGAACCCAATTGTTGGTCCCCGAATGATCTAACTAGGCCAATTGGCTAACAGTAGCCAAGGCGGCGGATGAAGCTGGGGGAAGGTGCCTCCGGAATCATCCGCCGATTGAGTCTCTATAGTGAACTAACAAAGAGGGAGGCAGCGGCACAGTAGATGGTTGTGCCGCTAGCTTTCCCTCCGCCTCCCAATAAGGCTTAGCCGACCCCATATGGGTATGGCGGCCCCAAGAGCACAGCCAAGGGATGCCACCCGGCGGATCATGCCACCGGCTGGTCCGCCGGCTGATGGGCTGAGTTTAGCCCCAAATATATTCTAAGTATAGATCTGGCAAAGGATGGGGCCATGCCGGTCCCTTCGCCAACCAGACCATGCAAGGTCCACGTGCTAGATCCGGGGGCAGGGACATTGTCCCCATCCGCCAGCACAGGTTCACCAATTGAGTCCGAGATACTAGACTCAACGAGGACAATGGTCTGAAAATGGGAAGCATGGACTCCCCAACATCCCACATCATGCTAATTATGGTGGGGATCACATCCCCCACCCTTGGTATCATTGTTACACCATTTATACCTCCATTGGAGGTAGGTAGTGACCTAAACCAACTTCTAGGGTTCATCTTGGCCCCCATTAATGGTGGCCATGTTCCACCATCAATGATGGATACCATCCATGCGTTAAGAGAGTAGGGGGGTAATGAAGCACTTACTTGGAGTGATTAAGGCTTCCTTAGAGCTCCAAAATCCCCCTTCAACGCTCCCAACTTCCCACCCTCACTCTCCTAAATTTCAGCAAGGTTAAATGGGAGTAATGGGTCTATATTTATAGACCCAAGGAGAGAGAAAGGGCATCACGAAATCAAACCGGCAGCAAGGAGCCGGTTGACTCATCCACCAACTATCCCGCCGGTTGGGTCCGAAGACAGCCCTATGCTCAATTCAGTGGGCCTCGCCTATCGGGAATATGCATGGAGGCCACACAAGGTTCATTAATGATTTCAACCCCCCTCCCCTCTCCTCATGGGTGATCCTAAGTAGGGCTGCAAGTTTGGCCCTAACAACCCGAACCCGGCCCTAACCCTCCCTGAACCCTGACATGGCTGGGTTAGGGTTAAAATTTTGTTCAACCCTGGCAGGGTTGGGTTGGGTTAGGGTTGAGCCCCGCCTGGCTCGACCCTATATATATATATATATATATATATATATATTGAGAGAGAGAGAGAGAGAATAAGACCCTAAACCTAAAAGACTCGACTCGATAGCTACGTAATCCCTCATTCTCTCCTCTCAAGTTTCTCAAGGGCTCAACACTTCTCCAGAGTCCAACCAAAGTGGCAACGCCGACGGCCGAGACCTCTCAACTCTCATTCTCTGCTCTCAAGTTTCTCAAGGGTTCGACACTCCATCTCCAGAGTCCAGCTGACACCTCTCAACTCTCATTCTCTCATATCAGATGCTTAAGGCGAAGATATAAACATCTAGTAGCAGTGCAATAGCCAAACACCCAATTGAGCCAGACCCTCCTAAGACTCGTGAATTCTGAAATCCGAGGTGAAGCACTTGGGGAGAAAAAATATTACAGAGAAAAGAAAGCTCCATTACCCAATCATTCAGTGTTTGATTTGAACCAGGTTTCGATAAGCATTTAGAAAGTCTGATATTAAAAACTCAAAACTCTGTTAAATGATAGGATATGAAGTTCTTATTGTTTTTTATTTTTTGATGCAAACAGGAGAGGTTGATGAAGAATTTCAGGTTTTGGAACCAGTGAGAATGGAGAAGCTAAAGAACCAATTGATGTCTATGGGTGGAGGAGATGAACAATTGACTGATCTAAATTACCTATTTGTAGAGATATTGGAAATGGATCTAGTCGACCTGCAAAGAGGAAGATTACATGGTCAGATCAGGTGGCTTTAAGGGCTTAGATAACCCTTCTGTATTAGTTAATTGGTCATTGATCCTGCAATGGTTAACCATCCATCATCATTTATTAAAGTTCTCCATTTTTGTTTTCCTCTTATAATTTGTATAGGGTTAATCAGGGTTAACCCAGCCCAACCCGGCCGTGCCAGGGTCAATCAGGGTAGGGTTAGGGTTAGGCCCAACCCTACCAGGCTGGGTTAGGGTTATGTTTAAGGTACTTAGGGTCAGGGTTAGGGTTTGGAAAAACGCGGCCCAACCCACTCCTATTACAACTCTAATCCTAAGCTGTAACCCGATGCATCTACTATCGAGTCCCAATGTCAGGTGTGTCTAGTGTCGATGTGGGAAGACACGGCACAATAGAAATCCGGGTTAGTGGGGATTTCGGTTGCGGGTCTTACACTAGACCTATCACTTTACCCCTTTTATTTTGTCTGTAAATAATGACTGTTAAGAAGAGATGAATACACATTGATTCTCTCTCTCTCTCTCTCTCCTTCTCTCTTATTTTCTATTTTGTCACAATCTTTTTTGATGTTGTTGTACACTATCTACGCATATCTATTTATGCTTTTACAATAAATTTCTCTAATCAAGAAAAAAATGTATTTTCCAAAATCAAGCTGCATATGTGTATCATCCACGAGTCGAACAAACACTTCTTAGGAATGATAAGCTAGTTCAAGTTCTGAACTTTGTTGAAGAAAAGAAGAGATATATAGCTGCCTGGAGCAATGATGCAGATCAGAAGTACAAAAGGAGGAAGAGCCACAGGCTAGCAAGACATCAGCAGATCTCAGAACTGACCGAAGATTGGACCAAGAAACTGGTCCAACCGACAACACCACTTCAATGTCCAGACTTGTTGAAACATTCCAGTTTCCTTCCAGATTCTGTCTCAGATCTGTTAACTATAGGGAATGGACCCATTCACATGGGGTCCCTTCCTCTCTCTCGGTTTAGTACTATCAAGTATCAACAAGAGGAGAGTTGGCTTGTTGACTTAGTCAAACCAGCACTGACAAATTGTGGAAGAAGCTGTCTATGTGCCTTGTTCCTAATCTGATTATAAGTCTTCTCCTTCTATTTTTCTTATCTGATTATAAGTCTTCTCCGTCATTTTTCTCCTTCTATTTTTCTTATCTCCTTATGTAATTGGGATTCCCTCTCATGTTGAGATGTGGAGTCCCACTCCTATCCTACTACCTCTATACTATCTCTATTTCATTATATGTAATTTGGAGACTAGGATTATTGTATAACCATGATTCATTATTAGTCTAAGTTCATTAGTCTAGGATTCCTTATCTTGTTGACATGGAATTCCTATTCCCATTATAACTAGGACTCCTCATGTGGAGTCCTAGACATATCCTATTTACCTTATTTGAATATCTATTAATAGTGACTGCTACGGGAGGACTATATACAGTTTTCTCTCTTTTGCCTAAAATACTATTCATGAGTTATTGTTCACACTTCAAAGTACTGTTCACAGTCTTGAAACAGTCTTCCATTTCGCCATCTTCTCTCCTCTATTTATTTCCATTTTGTTACAAGATCCTAGACCCAGATCACAGCTGGAATCTAATCTTTTCTGGAGTCTTATCAGATTAGTCTAGTCAGCACTCCCAAACCGCAGGAATACTCTAGCAGCATATTCTTTCCATAATTTTCCATTATAGTAGTCATCTTTAACTAAGCTGGAATAAATTATTTAATTCCAGTTCTGGTTTGGGATGTATTTCACTATTATTTAAAGTTCACAAGTCAATCTAGACCTCTACCCTAGCTGGTTGATTGGAAGAGATTGACACAGTTTTTTGTTTTTTTAATTACTTTATTTTAAATATCTGATCAGATTTTATTTCTACATTATTTTAATTGATTCTGTTTGGATTGAAGGACTAGGAATTAAGTTTCAGTCTGAAAATCTGGTTATGTGGGTTTCAAACATACCTCTGCGGATTCATTGGTGTTTACCTGGTGGATTCTGTGAGGTACTTGATGGATTCCTTAGTGGAAGAGTCTCTTCTCAACCTTTGATGGATTCCTAGCCTGGGGTTTAGGTGGATTCCTAACCTGTTTATCATTCTATCTCTCTCTCTCTCTCTCTCTCAGAGTAATTAAAGTTCAGACCTACTCACTTTCATAACCAGCAGCTACTCTCTTTTCCATTATTATTCTGATCAGTTTTTGCAATCTCTGTGATATTCTGTTTAGTTTACTCAGATTGCACATAATAGTTTCAATTGATTGGTTCTCTGAGATTCTGATCTTGCTTCCTGATTTATCCATAGATTAGCTCAGTTCCTGTGCTGCTATCACAAAGCCCAGTGATAGTAGGATTCTTCAGAAATTGACTAGTTTGATCTCAGATTCAAACATGTTATAGACTAGTTCTAATTGGAGAACAGATCCATCTATTATAATCTCAGACCTATCTGATCTGAATTGCGGATTTTGTTAACTTCTCTCTGTTTCCAGTTCTCATTACTACAGCCTGTGACCTTGTTCAAGCTAATTTCCAGCTGGGGATTATTCCTGGCTCAAATTTAGTCTTCATTAGCAAAAGTTCAACTTGGCATTTAAAAAGGTGAAATGATTCATGTTGACAAAACATAAACTTAACTTTTCTACGGAAGCTTAATTGGTAGAAGATAGCATACCTTAGTCTTGCAAAAAGAAGTCATACGCAAGAATCCTTTATAGTTATTGATTGGCATAATGCCAGGAACAATGGGGCAAGTTATTCCAATTTGACGACAGTCGTTCACAAATTTAATAAAATTATCAGTATCATAGAATAGTTGAGTGATAATGAGATCAGCCCCAGCATCAACCTACAAAAGGAAAACAATATTAGCACAAAACAAAACAAAAAAAATGAAGCATAAATGGAAACATCAAAAGTATGACAACAGAAGCCACTGAGGTACTTTTCTAATCCCAGAAATCGTAAAACTAACATATTAAAACCTGAAGAAATTAGCAACCAAATTTGGAAGTATCAACAAAATGGTAGGCAGTTAAGGAACTCACACCATACCGCAGACTGGAGCTTTCAAGAAGCATACAATGTTGAAGAGAATATTTTATACGGAAAATGAAAGGACAGTATCCCCAAACATCCTATAGCTAAAAAAATAGAAATCTCGCAAGGTTCTCTAGAAATCATGACATCCCTCAATGGCCAAAGTAACCATTTCTTAGCTTTTACCCGATGCTGGGACGCAGCCCACAAGAGTAGATACCTAAATACTCTAAGGCATGGTTAAAATTCTCATGGGTCTTTAACTGGGCCTGAAGATAGTCTGGCTTTTAGGAGACATTACACCATTAAGAAGATAAACATGGGCGTCTGAGAGGCCCCTGTAAAAAAAAGTTATTGACGGTTTGTTCGCTCTCGAATTGATAGATTTTGGCATTCTGCAACTTGTATTCTCATTTAAATGAAAATTGGGCAATGCCTTATCTCTACCTATTACTCTTGAACTGGAAGGGACCAAGGGTTGGTAAAAAAAGGAAAAATATTATCTCAACTCTGGAGAGTATCTGGAAACAAACAGGAGATCTTTCTACCACTATACGCCCGATCATCAGGAAACCAAAAGGGCCAAAGACAGAACCCATGATTAAAGTTCTTAATCTCGGTTGTGAAGCCGGTTTCGCCCAGCCTTAAAACCAATGTATCCCATGTTTCGGAGGTCAAAACCTAGGTCGAAACTGAGACAAAAACCAAGGTCGGAGCCTGTGTCAAAACCTGCAAAACCTGTCAAAACTTGTCGAAACCTGTTTCGAGGTTTTGGCTAAGAACTTGTTGAAACCGAGACAACTCAGTCTAAACAGATTAAGAACCATGCCTACAATACTCTGACCTCTCTTTGTGAGGACTTAAGAGGGACCAACTATTCAAACATTAGACACAATTGGACATCCTTTTTTTGTAAGCGGAATTCCTTTCCTTCATCAAGGAATAATTACAAAACAAATATAAAAACTAAAAAACAAAATAAGTATGACGGGGATTTACCAATTCCATTTCCATCATTTGCACAACATTCCTACCCGGGAATCAATTAACCTGAATTCCATTTCCATACAGAAAATGGAGAATAAGGTCTTGATGCCCAGGTTTGATAATTTGGCGATGGCTTTTGGGTATGTAACCAATTCCAACAAAGGTGTAGAGCCTGTAATTGGAGCCCATAAAATAGGATCGCGTAAAACAGTACTTGCTTTGAGATGTAAACAGAAACAACAATATTGGCAGCAATCATTTTGAGGTGTAGAAGGTGCCACTTGTCATTTTCAACATATTTGAACAGATTGTCACTGCAAATATACAGCAGAAATAAAGAAGCAAGATGATAAAGTGATGACTGTTTATCATGGTTCAGGGTTTTTCTTTCAAGGAAAAGTATACTTCATAATGATTGTATGTCTATTAACAGAACTGTAATGGCTTCTACATCAAATAGAATTGGTAGTCGGAACTCAAAGCCAAAGGGACTTCATGGTCTCGCCCACCAGAGGAGACCATGAAGTCGACCACAAAAGAAGTACCTACAATCGAGTCTAAAAATTGAATCGAAATCGAGGGGTGAGCTCCCATCCCAGCTCAATGAGAAGTCAAGTATCAATTCACATGCATGCTAGAGAACAAATGTTGAATGCAAATACAAGTGAATGAAAATACAGTTCATTAATTAAGTCATAGTGTAATGGTTCTGAAGGTGCCATATTGAGATTCAACCACAACTTTCGGCCCTACCGATAGTCAATGGCATCCAACTCTCATGCACTGAGTTAAGTAAATGCGACAGCCACGATCCTGGGCCGCAACCTCTTGCACCTTAGGGGCAAACAGCAATTGATCTCATGCCAGATCCCGAACTAATCAATGGCGCCACTGATCCCCAGCCAAGACCCACGAATAATCAATAGCTCGTTACCCCCCTTGGGGGGAGCTATGCCCTGAACCGCAACCTTTTGCACCCCATGGGTGAACCGCCATTGATCCCAAGCTGGAGCCCATACTAATCAATGGCACCACTGATCCCGAGCCGGACCCCAGACTAATCAGTAGCTCACAACCCCCCCCCAAGGATAGGCCCCATCAACGTCTGGAGAAATGGGCCTATGCCAATACCTAACCCCTACTAGTAAGGGTTCAGAAGCCAGGGCATAAATATATCTATATATGTAAACCATCCTATGTCTAATCATGTGCACAATATATAAAATGAAAAGGGGCCGCACACCAGCAAAGTCCCCCGATCCCCTGTCCCCTTCGGGCCACCGTGTCCCCGTTAGGATGCTAACTACACAAGGCAGGGTTCGTGTAACCATGCGCCACCTGATTTAGTGATTTATCATGTTAGTTGTGTTTATTATTTGATTCTAGCATTTTGGTGGAACCTTACTTATAAAGCATTGACGTGCACATATAAACTCTTGATGTGGTCCAAGAACCAGTCCAAGAACCATTCAACATGGGTCCAACCAACACTGTTCATGCGGTACCGTTCACGTGAACAGTACCAACAGATTTTTAGAGATCTTTGTTCCCATCCTAAATTCAATAAGTTAGTTTAGTTTCCTAAATAATGAGTAGTTGTTATTTGGTTAGTTGCTTAGAAACTTTCCTAACTATTATTTAGAATCTTTCCCAAGTTTATTCTAGAAACTTTCCTAAATTTAGTTTTGGAAACCTTCCTAATTGCTGTAAAGGAAGTTTCCTTGCTTGTTTCTTTTGATTTCTTTTTGGATATTCCATATTCTTCCAAGATTGTAATTTTCATAGAGCTATAAATAAAGAGAAAGGAGAGGCTGGCGGTAGAGTTGGCCAGAATTTATTATAAAAATTCTGGTTGCAGTGAAACTCAACCGAAACTCTGTTCATATCAGATCTCCTGTTTTCTTTTAACCCCTTCAAGTTTCCTCTTACACACTGATTTGCGACTTTATTTGCCACTGATCTGTTCAACGATAACATTGGGGAAGTGAGGAACGTCACCGTTGCAGTCAGACTTGACCACAACCTAGGGCGGTAATAGTTGCAGCAGCTTTTTGAGATCCATAATTTCTTCAATTCATTCCTGATCATCTCCAGGCTTTGGTTGGTGTTCAGATCTGTTCTCAAGGTTGTCTTCTACAAGTTTCGAGAAATTCTACAGGCTGGATTTTCAGATAAGGTGAAATCACTGTTATTTTATAATTCTGATTTGGGTTGGATAGTGTTAAGATCCTATAACAAAGAGAGCTAATTTGATTTAAATGTTTTGAAACCCCTTTTTGCCATCAATTGGTATCAGAGTATGGCTGAAGAGAGTTCTAACTCTCGTAACCAACCCAAGGACCCTGATGACCCTTTTACTTTAGTGCTCCAGCAATTGACCAAGATGAATGCAAAAATTGATAGTATGGAAGACTATAGTTGTCAAGGCGACAAGGCGACCCTAGGCGTTGGTAAACAGAGAATAAGAAGAATCTCAGTCAATATCAACATTCGAAAAAACCAAAACAAAAAACATGGTTGCGCAAGTCTTGCAGAGACGAATTAGAAAAAAAAAAAGTACAGAGCAGTAAGCAAAGGAGAAGAAGAAGAAGAAGAAGAAGAAGAAAAGAAGAGGAAGAGAATCAGTCACTCAATACCAACATTCGAAGGAAAAAAAAAAAAAAAAAAACCTGATTAGTTGCAGAGTGGTAAACAGAGGAGAAGAAAAAGAAAAGAAGAGGAAGAGAATCACTCAAAACCGACATTTGGACAAAAAAAAAATACCAAGTTAGTTGCAGAGCGGTAAACAGAGGAGAAGAAGAAGAAGAGAATCAGTCACTCTCACTCAATACCGACATTCGAAAAAAAAAAAAAACCTACCGAATTAGTTGCAGAGCGGTAAATAGAGGAGGAGGAGGTGGAGAAGAAGAAGAATAAGAGAATCAATCACTAATATCGACATTTGGAAAAAAAAAAAAAACATACCTGATTCAGAGTCTCAAACTCAACACAGACTCGCAGAGAGGAGGAAGAGGAAGATGACCATCGACGCCGAAGAGGACCGCTGGAAGAGGATGAAGACCACCGGAAGAAGAAGAGAACCGCAAGAGAACTGCTGGAAGAGAAAGAGGTCAGAGGAACTCTGGAAGACCTAAAGCCCTAATCGCGATTTCGAGTTCCTATTACTTTCCAAACCAATTTGCCTCCAATCCGTCCATACCTTATTAAAAAATGATTCCATATATTTATATGCAATATAATACTGTACACAAAGCCAATATAAAGATTGATTTTAGAATCTAATTAAAAATAAAATAATAAATATAACATTATATTAGGCGACCGCCCAGGGACTCAAGGCGTCCTAGGCGCCCAAGGCGACGCCTAGGCGTCGCCCAGAGGCCCTAGGCGGTCGCCTTTTGAACAACAGTAAGGCGATTCATCGCCTAGGTCATAAAAAGTCACCCGGACGCCTAGGCGACGCCTTGACAACTATGTGGAAGACCGAATGAATGCCAAGATTACTAATATAGAAGAAAGAATGGACACTAGGCCGGCTAGAAAGGAAGAACCCACAGCCAATTTAGTGTCAAGACTTAATGCTAGGGCTCCTCGAAGAGTCCTTAGAGAAGATTATCAAGAACCCTCCTATGAGGAATATGAAGAAAGACCACCACACCATAACCAATCCCATAAGGTGCGGCTGGATCCGAAAGAATTCCATGGGAAGCAAGATCCCCAAGCTTTCTATGATTAGTTATGTGCATTAGACGACTATTTTGATTGGTTGGATCTTTCCGAACCACGAAAATTAACACTCGCACATTCCAAACTCTTGGGGGCTGCCCGTGAGTGGTGGCGCAACTATGAAACAAGCCTCACGAGGAAAGGGTTGGAACCCTCTACGTGGGAAAAGAAAAAGGAAGAACTCAAGGAAAAGTACTTGCCTAGATCTTTTCAGCGAAGGTTCCATGATTAATTAAATACCCTTAGGCAAGATACTTTGAGTGTTGAATAATATGTCTACCAATTTGACAACTTATGTGCACGTACTGAACTGCATGATAATGATGACCAAATGATATCTCTGTTTCGTCTTGGGCTACAACTGGATATTAGGCACAAACTGGGAGTGGTTGACATAATAAGCATCCATGACTGTGTAGACAAGGCCATACAAGCAAAAGAACTATTGAAGTTGACACAAAAGTTCATCCCAAGCTATAATGAAGAGAAGCATCCCATGCCGACCAACAAAGCCATAGGGTCTACATCTCAGACTCCCACAATTACAGACAAAGGAAAACTCCCATGGCAACAATACAGATGCACAATGCTATCACTGCAATGCATATGGGCACTTTGCCAAAGCTTGCCCACAAAAGTTAAAGGTGAACTCTTTAGTTGCCTCAGTTGAGGCTAATGCTGATGCATAGGTATGTGAGCCATGAAGTGATGACACCCTTGTTAATAATGCGGATGTCACAGATGATGGTGAAGATTCATATGGAATCCATATAATCAGTGGTATGGTTGTGGATGACTCCAAAAAAGATCTATATGACCTTGATCATCCTTTTGTAGCTTCATGGATTGATAATGGTGATCACAATGCTGATGAGGACAAAGTTATTATGGAGACGAAGGTGGAAGTTAAATATGGTACTTCCCATGAATACCACTTTTGCGCTTGACTCTCCTCAAGAAGTGGAGTATATCGACTTTGTGATACCTCCCTTACATTTTGAAGAGTGCAAACCTAAAATGGTGGATTTTCTTCAAGCCTCTCCAGCAAATTTTCAAGATCAGGGAAGATGCTTACCAACCCCACTGAAATCATTCTACATCATTACCGAACTCGTGGAGGAATTCATTTTAAGTGTGAGGGGGGAGTTGATGTAGTCCAAGAACCAGTCAACATAGGTCCAGCCAACACTGTTCACATGGTACCATTCATGAACAGTACCAACAGATTTTTAGAGATCTTTGTTTCCTTCCTAAATTCAATAAGTTAGTTTAGTTTCCTAAATAATGAATAGTTGTTATTTGGTTAGTTTCTTATAAACTTTCCTAAGTATTATTTAAAATCTTTCTTAAAGTTTTATTCTAGAAACTTTCCTAAATTTAAACCTTCCTAATTGCTGTAAAGGAAGTTTCCTTGCTTGTTTATATCTTTTTGGATACTCCATATCCTTCCAAGATTGTAATTTTCATAGAGCTATAAATAAAGAGAAAGTAGAGGCTGGCGGTAGAGTTGGCCAGAAATTATTATAAAAATCCTGGTTGACCAAAACTCTGTTCTTATCAAATCTTTTCTTTTCTTTTAACCCCTTCAAATTTCCTGTTACACACTGATTTGCAACTTTACTTGCCACTGATCTCTTCAACGACAACATTGGGGAAGTGAGGAATATCACCATTGTAGTCAGACTTGACCACAGCCTGGGGCGGTAATAGTTGCAGCAGCTTTTCGAGATCCATAATTTCTTCAATTCATTCCTGATCATCTCCAGGCTTCGGTTGGTGTTCAGATCTGTTCTCAAGGTTGTCTTCTACAAGTTTCAAGAAATTCTGAAGGCTGGATTTTCAAATAAGTTGAAATCACTGTTATTTTATAATTCTGATTTGAGTTGGATACTGTTAAGATCCTATAACAAAGAGGGCTAATTTGATTTGAATGTTTTGAAACCCCTCTTTGCCATCAACTCTAAACCAAACAAGGGTTCCAGTCATACCAAACAAAAATACCTCCAAGCTGGCTGGTGAAAGTAATCTGCAAAACTTTGTTTCACCAACCAGTTTATATTGTTCCTCAACATGTTCCAAGTTGGATATTTAGACAGCATTTGTAGTACTGATTGGTGCTAACCATAGATTTTTTATTTTTTATTTTTTTTTTATAATTAAATTTGCATTTTGTAATGTTAAGCTTTAGTGATTAAGTTCTTTGTGGCTTACTTAATTCATAATTTTGAAGGATTCACAAGTTTCTGGTAGGACCTCAATTGCATCTCCGAACTCTCTCAGAACTGAAGTTATTGGTCAGAACAATTTTTTGGATAGCTAGTAAAGGGTATTAGCATCTCCGATGTACTAGACTCTGGATTCTGATCTTTCTATGTCTACAGGTGCACATGGAAGGGTAACAAGTGAGGTGAGACATAGACCCTAGTAACAGTCTTTCAATGGGCATTACTGCACACAGTCTTTCAATGGGCATTACTGCACACGGACAGAATCTGGGCTCTTGGACCAGCTCCATTAGTCTTGACAGGATCAGGCCTCCTGGTAATAGCAGTGTCAGTCAGCTCTGAACGTGATAAAAACCACATAGTGACAATGGAAAAATATTGATAGACTCCATGAACCTCTCAAAATCATGATCTGAAACAGAGTCTGTTATTAGAGGTGACTTGGACTGTCCAATTGCTGTTAAGCCAAAAAGGGCCCAGTGAACGTTCATTGCTTGGATTAATGGATACAACCACCTATTCTGATTCGCCCTCTCATCTATTGATCAATCACTTGCCAATCAGACACTTAAGGTCTTTCTAGTTCTTTAAATAAAATTTCTATTTATTCCATTAAAAAAAAAAAAAGGAAAAGGTTTCCAAGCTGGATATAGCAATGCAGCAACCACTTGAAACAGAGACTAACAGTAAATCATCAAAAGCGGAACAGGAAAAGAATATCTGACTAATCATTAACAGATAAACAAATGAAAGGCAACACTCTGACCAAAAATAGATGAATGAGTTTGAAAAAGACAGGTTGCAGTTGCAAAAATATAAATGTACCTTCCTCTTCAAGTAAGCAAGATCATTCAGGTACGCTTCCTCGGTGGCAACACCATCCTGAATCACTTCAGGATGTGCCTCTGCAGAGGGAAGATTTGGATAACAGGAGAATAAGTACAAGTACAATTGAAGAAAGAGAAAAGAAGCACGCATGAGAACAGACCTGGATAACCAGCAACAGTAATGCCGAAATAATCTCCATACTTTTCCCGAATGTGCTTAACCTGTCACAATCACAAGAAAGAGAAACTGAAATTGAAGGTTCCAATACATACCAAATTGTTTTTCTTGTTATTGGTATTGATAAAACTAGACCTGAAATTGAAAATGAATAAGAAATGGGCTCTTGTCTTTGTTCTTGAGGAGGATAATGAAGTGATAAAACACCACCAACCACTTGAGCACAAGTCGACAACCACCATTTTAGAGTAAGAAGACTCATACTACATACCAGGTCGAGGGCACAGGCGAAACCGCCCTGGATCTGGACAAACTTGTCCTGGCCGTGAGGAGGGTCACCACGGAGTGCGAGGACATTCCGGATACCGTTGGACTTGATGGTGTCGAGTGCGTGTTCGATCTTCTCGACGGGCATATTGGTACAGGTGAGGTGCATCATGGTCTCCACGCAGATCATGTTCTGCATCTTGTTGGCAATCTCCAGGGTCAGATCGGCAGTTGAGCCACCGGCACCCCAGGTGATGTCGCAGAATGTAGGGTTGTGAGACACCATTCGATCCATCCGCTCGAACAGACTGTCCACTGCATCCTCTGTCTTTGGCGGGAAAAACTCGAAGGAGAACACTACCCGTCCTGCTTCCCCGTCCGCCGCCGCTTCCCTGATCTTATCTATCACCTTCATCTTCTTCTTCTTCTCCTCCTCCTATTCAAACCCACGTTTTAACTTTCAATACAATTCAAACACTCAATAATTCTGAGATTATGAAAAACACACCAACCTGACAATTCAAGAAATTTGAGAGAGACAGAGAGGGAAGACAAGCTCAATTGGGGACACAGTAATAGAGATGGAGTTAGATTTGAGGAACTGAGATGTAACGAAGTAACTGGGTACTGTTTAAGACCAGCTGATCGACAAAAAATGGAGGATGCGATTCCAACTGGCAACAAGATTGAAATCAGATGGAGTGAGCGTGACCTTTATTACGGGAGGGCATGGACAAGAAAGGATTTTGATATGGTTCCTCTATTTATGGGGAGGGAGATGCTGAAAAGTCTTAACCCACCACCATTCACCACCCATACAAACTTCTCTCGACACTGCTTCGAAAAAAACAAGGAAGAGGAAACCGACTCAGTAGATGAGTCAATATCTAGCCGATTCCAGTGGTTATGATAACCTTCTAAAAATATTGCTTCTGGTGTTTTTTTGTGGGATAAATTCCTACCTATATAATAAACCTGATCTGTTTTTCTGTTCCATTGGCATGAATGGGATGAGAAAAACAACAAAAATGGTGTTTTGAGAAATTTCTAAAAACCAAAAAATAAAATAAAAATAAAAATCTTGCCCGATATGAGAGAGCTCATCATGACTTTTTCTAAAGTCTAATTTTTCGTTTTCTACATGAGAGAGAGTGTGTGCGAGACGAACAGCACTATGGCCATCGCCTCCGGTGTCTTCCCCTGTTTTGTTTTGCACCTGTGTCTGCACCCATTTGCAGATGAGCCAGATTCCTATACGACCTCAAAACCCATCTCTACTTGATCTTAATTATTTTATCATCAAACTTTAATGCCCAATTTGGAAATCTTAATTAGAGCCCTTCTCTGTTGTTTTGCAATAGATGCCATGATTTTTTTTTTTTTTTTTTTTTTTTTTGGGGGGGGGGTAAAGAATAGATGCCATGAATGGAACCAGAGTTATGCCTGTCTTTCGTCTGCTAGAGACTGTCTCCTTCCTCCTTTGTCTATGGGAGTGCCCTCATTGCCTTCCTAATTTTCTGTTACTACGAGTCAAGAAAGAGAACCAGATATACCATCATCGTGCTTTGATCAGAGAGTTCAAGAAGATGGGCTGACGGAAAACTATGGAACACAGGAAGCAGAGGAACCATTTATCATCGAAGAAGAGGCCCCAAAAGACTTGGCCAGAGATCATTCTCTAACTCTTGTCGGCCGGATTATCGTCAACAAACCATACAGGCGACAATCTGTAACTGAAGCTCTTCCAAATGCGTGGAATACAATGCATGGAGTTACGGGTAAATCGGTTTAAGTATGATTGGAGATGGACCAACCTGGTCCATTGTGGGACTGGTCCAGGGTTAGGGGTGATATTATAAATATCAATGGTTAGAGTCCCCACAGCCACGGTGTTATTTTCTTCTCCTGTTCCCATACGCAGAGAGAAGGTCAAGGGATCCCGACAGACTGTGGAAGACTTTGATCCAAGCTTTCCAACATTCAAAGCATTCAAATCATAGAAGGTAAACGGTCGAAAATCAATCTACAGCAAGAGATATGTCTCTAATCATCTCTTTTCAATACCCATTGTATTCTAGTAATCTGTGTAGTGTGTTTGTCAGGGTTCATGGAAAATCTCATGGAAAAACCCAAAGAGGAACTATCTAAAATGTTTACAGTGGTATCAGAGCCACCTACACAGATCTAGAATCATGGGAAAGCATTGTTAATACTTTATGTTTGAATGAATTCAAAAGGGGGAGAGATTTTTCTCTCAAAAATTTTCTTCGAACCTGTCTAGGGTTTGGACCTTGAAATTTTTTTTTTTCGGACCATTAAAAAGCAAAAGAAATTATACAGGATTGTAGAACTCGGAGAGACAGAGCCGGCGACATAAAATTGGTCGCCGGAAACCACCCCACGCGCCGCCTGAAAAGGCGAGTGAGATCCACGCGCGGGGTTGGAAGAAAGAAAAAGAAAAAAAGACTGACGGCGCCGAGTCATCGCCGGGTCGACTCGGCGCTAACCCGTGAACCCTAACGGGTTGGCTGGGTTGACTCGGGCCGAGTCTACCCAGCCCCGGCTCCCTAGGCCCGCACTAGTCGGGCCGGGGATGGCCCAACAAGCCCCCCGGAGGGGAAACCCAGCCAGGCCAAATAAATACCCGACCCGCGACCCGGAATTTTGATTCTGATAACCCGATCCAGTGCCCGCCAGCATGGCCCGGAAACCCGCCCCAGTGACCCGAGATTTTGGCCCGAGAACCCACCCCAGTGACCCGAAATTTTGACCCGGAAACCCAAAACATTGACCCGGTAATTGACCCACCTTCGGGTTGGTTGGACCGATGAATGGACCGTCGGTTTACGGTCCGTTTTAGGTCCAGACCGGTTTGGTTTGGTCTGGACCAAAGCTTAAAAAAAAAAAAACAAATTTTGGGTTCGGTCCGCCCATAGGAGAACCCGGACAGACCGAACCGAACCCGGATGAACCGGTTCTAGTCGGTTCAGGTTTCAATAATGCTCAAGCCTACTTTGAACGGCGATTGTGAGAGCTAGGAGCATCGGATTTTGACGCGGTTTTTTGCGTTGGTTTCGTATTTTAATGCTCTACAGTTTGGTGCATAGTTTGATACAATTTGGTGATTTGGGAAATTAATTTTGATTAAAAGGTGCCCCAAATTAATCCGGTTTGCAGTTTTCTGCTTATTTATCAGTTATTTTTGTACCAGATGCATGTAGAAGGTAATGTGTGCATGAGATTTTATTTATTGACCCACAATGTGCTGCAAAGTAGGATTTGGGGATATCATTGTGGAATTGGGTGGAACCCACCAAAGTGGTACACCTAGTTTCATCATGATGTCTTCAAATTCAAACTTCATGTATTTGTAAATGCTTATGTAAGGGCGATGTGCACTCAAAGGTGGCATTGTCAAGTTTTGATCAAATTAAGGTTTGTGGGTGGCATGTGAAGATTGGGTGGAATCCGCCAAAGTGGTACACTCAGTTCTATCATTGTAGTCCTCAAATCCCAAATTTGTACATTTACATATACAATAAAGGATATATTTGAATACACTATTATTTATGGGTGAAAAGCAGCTAAGAAAGTCAGTGTTATCCCAAAGGTGGCATTGTCAAAGTTAAAGGTATGTTCATGCACATGAATGAAAGGGTTTTGACTTTAGGGAGTCTCATTAACCCAAAGGTGGTGGGATTTTCGAGAGTCATTATTCTTTCGCAGTTATTGCACAGAAATTGAGAAGACCACTGCATATTTATCCCAAATGAGAATGTGTAATTGGTTAACTCTTGGAAAAGGATATTTATTTGCATGAAAGGGTTTTGACTTTAGGGAGTCTCATTAACCCAAAGGTGGTGGGATTTTCGAGAGTCATTATTCTTTCGCAGTTATTGCACAGAAACTGAGAAGACCACTGCATGTTTATCCCAAAGGAGAATGTGTAATTGGTTAACTCTTGGAAAAAGATATTTATTTGCATGAAAGTTTTATATGGTTAATGCAAGTAAAGGGTATATGTATGAGTCTTCAGTTGTTTGATACTGTATTTAAACTCATACACTGATGTGTTCATCCAAGTATGGCTGTCCCAAAGAGTGTTTTGATATCTATTTTTTTCTCTTCCTAGGACAAAGAATAAAATTTATGATGAAAAGGTTAGAGACTAGTCTAGGATCGTTTGACCTAGATGTATCTTTCATAGTGGTTTACATAAGTTGTGAGGTATTCTACTATTGAGGTTATGTGTAGCAGTATTAAGATGAGAAATATTGCAAAGGGATTATCTAAGAAAAATCCAAAGGAAAAGATAATATTTTAGAGGGGGTCGGAAGATAGTTTATTAACCTTTTTCTCTAGTATCAGTTATGCTGGAAATGGTAATGTGAGGAAGTATTGAGCTGTTAATTATCATTGAAAAGCTCAAGGACAATGAGACCAATGTAATTGATATATTAAATATATTTCATTATTTGCTAGAATATATATATATTCTGATCTAGGTGGCTTACATTGCCAAAGGGGAGAAATAGCTAGTGATAAGATTGTTGTTGCGTAACTCTAAGGTGGATTACTCATAGATGGGTAGATTGACAAAAGATAGGTGGTTTGACCAAGTACTGTTAAGCTAGATAAGTATATCTAGAAAGAGATAATGGTTCTAGGACTCCCTAGGTTTTTGGGGTAGGAGGGTCTTGAAGACTGTTGGCTTGAATATTGTAAAGTTTCTTTTACATTCAAATATTTTTTCTGCTTTTGATTTTACTTTGTTTTATGTTTATTGTTTGATTTAGCATATTGTTCCCATATTAAAATGTAATGATATTATTTGAAATATCGGAATGTAAAGTTTTTTTTTTCAATTAAATTGAAAGAAATTATGCCTATGATGTTGTAAGGTAAATGATTGCATGTAATGTTGATTGTATTTGTTATACGATGTGGTGAATAGTTTTTCATGTTTGACTGTGCAATCTTAGGTTTGACTAGTTGTACCAGTCATAGTTGATCTCTAGGGCAATGTAGAGACAGGTTGAAAAAGGTTTTCTTAGAATAGTTGAAAAGGTTTTATCTGTGGGAGTCTTTAGATTCTTTTAGTCAGTGGGAGTGTTTAGATCTGCTTGGTTAGTGGGAGATCTGGTAATTGATGGTTTATCTGTAATTGATTGTTCTGTCTGTGGTTTAATAGGCAGGATTATTGGTGAGCATTTATTGCTTGTATATATTATTGATTATTTAAAACATGTCAAAATTACAAGGCGGTATTTAGCCAAAGAAGACGGTATTTAGCCAAAAAAGGCAGAAAGCCAAAGTAAGATATTAGTCCAAATTGGAGGCGGTTTGCCTATATAAAGTTGGATAATATCAAAGTGCGTTGACCTATAAGGATTTTAAGGTAACGGGATCGTGGTAATTCGATCATTGGACTTAAGTATTCATCTCAAAGTGATTTATGTCATTAAGTAAACCTCTGTATGTGACTGACAGTAGGGGGTACACCGGATATGTAGGAGTACTTTCCGCTGTTGTTCGACATTGATAGGCTTGATAACTGAATCAAAGTAAAGGATGGTTTTGGTGTAATTAGATTCCATGGCCACATTGGATCAATGGTGAATTTATAATTAATATAGCCAAAGTGGGAGATTGTAAGATATTTTTATGGGCTTAATTAATTATAAGGTTAGTTGATTCAGTGGGAGTCTAGTTACGGGTAAACCGGTTTAAGTATGATTAGAGATGGACCAACCTGGTCTACTGTGGGACTGGTCCAGGGTTGGGGGTGGTATTATAAATACCAATGGTTAGAGTCCCCACAGCCACGGTGTTATTTTCTACAGGCTGTGGAAGACTTTGATCCAAGCTTTCCAACATTCAAAGCATTCAAATCATAGAAGGTAAACGGTCGGAAATCAATCTACAGCAAGAGGTATGTCTCTAATCATCTTTTTTCAATACCCATTGTATTCTAGTAATCTGTGTAGTGTGTTTGTCAGGGTTCATGGAAAATCCCAGGGAAAAACCCTAAGAGGAACTATCTAAAATGCTTACAAATCATGCTATTGATCTCTTCAATGTTATGCAAAACTCACCATGGTCGGTGGCCGGAAACTTAATTATTTTGGAACAATGGAGAACTGAACAAGATTGGCAGTTCAATCAAATAGAGATTTGGGCTCAGCTTCATGATCTTCCACAGGAAGTCCTAAATACCCAGATCGCAACTCGTTTGATGAAGAGAGTAGACAATCCTTCCCAGCTGATGCTTATTGAAGGTTAACACCTTCGAACAGAAATCACCATATTTCAGAGGCATGATAACCATTCCTATAGGAACACCATTAAAAACTCATATTTTGGTTCGAAAAAGGAATGGAATTGATCATAGGATTCAGATTAAATTTGAAAGATTGCCAGTGTTTTGTTTCTATTGTGGCCTGATTGGTCGATGCCATGCCTGTTTCCAAGCAGTTCAACTACACTATATGGAACATGGTTGTAATCCATCGAAGAGGTGCCCAATGCTTCCTGTTCGAAAATTTGGGCAGGATTTGAAAGGTTTGAGTCCTTCTACAAAGATGATCAAAGAAGCTCGTCATATTGACTTAAGAAGGGTTGACTACCGGAAATGCTGCAAATTCCGCCGGAGATCCCATCCAAAGTGAGGCTTCGTCCCCATCAATGAGAAACCAACCACCTCAAGAGACGCTTCAGTTCCTAAGAAGAGTGACAGCTAGCCGATTAGTTCCGATTCCAATAAACCATCAAGTGGAATCCAGCCAATGAATAGACACATTTCAATGCTGAGAAGATGAAGGCACGGGTCATTAGCACAAATATGCCAAAAACCAATTAGTCTCACAGAATCCGAGAATAGGCAATAAATCTCCTCCTCGAACACAAGAAGTTTTTGTTTCTTGTTCAAGGCAACCAAACTTTATTAATGAAGGAGTGTGTTTTCAATCCCCAAGTTCCATGGAATCAAGTCAATCAAATATTTACTCTGCACATGGCTTCCAAATACCATAGCATGTATTTCAAAATCCAGATTTCACAAACTTCTGCCACAATTCTCAAGCTTTGGATTAAATCCTACGGATCATAACAATGAAGCGTATCAAGAAACGCATCCTTCTCAGTATGATCAGAGTATAATATCCGAGGACCAACCATACTCACAAGGATCATCTGATCAGAGTTTGGATGAATCACAAACTCTCTAAATGCAAAAGCAGAATAGCAATGTTGAATATGGAAAAGATCAAAAACAGATTGATTTTCCTCTACTGAAGTTCAAAAGTCTTGAACAAGATCCTGTAAGGCCACCATTCCAATCAGGTATTTTTCTACTCTTCCAAATGCCAAGAGTGCTCGAGTTGACCCATCTGAAGAAGAACTAGATAGCAACACAACTGGTCATTTTTTAACGATGAACCCGTGGAGGCTGGGGAGAAACAGCCCCACGGAAAACAATGAAAATTATCAACTGGAACTGTCAAGGGATGGGGGGTTCCTACAGTTCAATCTCTGTCCCATCTCCTCAAGTGTGAAAAACCTAGCATTTTATTTGTTATGGAAACAAAGAACAGACAAAACAAGATGGAGAAGCTAAAGAAAAAGTTCAAATTCGAGCACTGTTCTCTTGTTGAGCCAGATGAGCTTTCTGCTGCTCTTGCTTTATACCGGAAAGAAGATTGTCATATCAATTTTTTTCTCTCAAACTTCAGACTCATCAATGTGGAAGTTAGTCCCAGAGGATTAGACCCTTTCTTTCTTACCACAGTGCCACAGTGCCACAGTGCCACAGTGTATGGTGATCCAAACAAAGCTAGAAGAAGCTTGGTGTGGAACCAATTGGAATAGATTAGCTCAATGCGGTCTAGGAAATGGCTATGTATGGGGGACTTCAACTCGATTCTCTCTTGGAAAGAAAAATGTGGTGGAAATAAAATCAATAATGCTTATTGCAGTAGCTTTAGAGAGATGCTTAACAAGTGCCACCTCGTGGAAATCAGTTCTAAAGGTTCGATGTTCACTTGGAGCAATAAAAGAGACGGAGAAGCTGGATAGAGCGTTCTCTAATGTTGAATGGAAGGAAAAATTTGGCAATACTATCATCTTGGTCTTTACCAAAAAATTTTAAAAAAAATAAAAAAAATGAAAAAAAAAAATCATCTTGGTAAAACCTGCTATAGGATCTAACCATAGTCCTTTGGTCTTAGACACTGATGGTGGCTTAAGTTTCGGGATTAGACCTTTTAGATTCGAATCCATGTGGTTGAAGCATCCTGATTGTACAAGAGCCGCATCAAATGGATGGAGCATTAATAGTTTCAATTCGGCAGGTCAAAATCTTTGCTCAAAACTTACGAACAACAGGAATACTTTTAAAAAAGGGAATATACAAGTTTTTGGAAATGTTCAATCTCAGATTGAAAAAATTAAAAAGAAGTTGTGGATCTTCAAAATCAACATAGTTCAGATTTCTCCCAAGAAAAAGAGAATGAGTTGGTTAAGCAACTGGATAGCTACTTGCTCTATAAGAAGATGCTTTGGGCTCAAAAGTCAAGGATTGATTGGCTGAAAAGTGAAGACAAAAACATGGCATTCTTTCATGTGACCACTCTTCAAAGGAGGAGTCATGACAAAATTCTCCAAATTAAAAAGGCGGATGGATCTTGGACCAACTCTGAAGCTGGAGTTTATGAGGTAATCCAAAACCACTTTTGTCAACTGTTTACAGCTTTGGATCTTGATTATGATACCTTATCTACAGTTCTTAACTATATTAATTTGGTTATTACGGTGGAAGATAATGACCAGCTTATTAAACCCCCATATGAAGATGAGATAAAAAAAGGCCCTTTTTGATATGGCCCCCCTCAAAAGCCCAGGACTTGACGGATTCCCTCCTCTTTTTTTTCCAAAATTTTTGGGACCTAACCAAAAAAGATATTACCATATTTGTCCAAGATTTTTTCTTAAGAGGAACTCTTTGTTAAGACCTAAACAAAACCTATATTTGCCTCATACCCAAAGTTACCCGATCGAAGACTGTTGACCAATTTAAACCAATCAGCCTTATTGGGGTTTGTTTCAAAATAATTTTCAAAATTTTGGCTAATAGAATTAAGCTAATTTTGGATAAAATTATAAGGCCTTCTTAATCGACTTTTATCCCCAACAAGAGTATTACTGATAATGTGCTCATTGCCCATGAACCCTTCAACTATATCAAAAGAAAGAAGAAAGGAAAAAAATTGTTCTTGGCTTTGAAGCTCGATAGGCAAAAAGCATACGATGGAGTGGAATGGCCTTTCATTAAGGGTATGCTTTTGAAAATGGGGTTTATCCCAACTTGGGTGGATTTGGTAATGAAATGCCTATCTTCAGTCTCCTATACTATGGTGATTAACGGAGCCGAAAGGGGTAGCTTCACCCTAAGTAGAGGCATACAACAAGGGGATCATTTATCCCCGGCCCTTTTCATTATTTGTGGCCAAGGCCATGAAGGATGGTGTTTTGATAGGACTTAGAATAAAAAATAGATCCATCCCTGTTACACATCTTTTATTTGCCGATGACTGTCTTCTCTTCTCCAGGGTGAATTTGAATGGAGTTAATCATCTAAAAGGATGCCTAGATTTGTACTGTAAGGCGTCAAGTCAAAAAATTAATTTGAAAAAATCCTTGATTATCTTTAATTCAAATAGATGGTTTTCAAGGATTTTTAAAATCCCTTATGGGGATAGACCTACAAAATACCTGGGCTTACCTTCTAAGTTCAGCATTTCTAAGAAAAATTGTTTCCAAGACATACAGGATCGTGTCTCAAGGAAAATTTCCAATTGAAAAAGCTGTCTTTTATCTCAAGCTGGTAAGGAGATCCTCATCAAATTTGTGCTTCTCTCTATATCAAAGTATGCAAGTTCACACTTTAAACTGCCTATTTCTCATCACAACTTCATCAGAAAAAATGTTGTAGAGTTTTTTTTGGAGTGATGAAAAAAAGAAAGGTATACATTGGTTGGCTTGGAAAAAAACTTTGTAAATCAAAAGAAAGAGGAGGCCTCGGTCTAAGAGATCCATTATTACAAAACCTTGCTCTTTTTACTAAGTTGGCTTGGCAGATCTGGTCTTCTCTTTCTTCCTCTTAGGCTTTATTTTTTAGAAGTATTTATTTTCCTCAGGAGGATTTTCTGCAGGCTAAATTGGGAAACAATCCATCATGGGCGTGGAAGAGTATTATGGAGGGGCGTTTCTTTCTCTCAGAAGGTCTCTTATGACAAGTGGGCATGGGGAGCAAAATCCATATATGGAAAGATAATTGGATTCCGTCTCTCTCAGGTTCGAGTTTATCTTTCTACAAACCTTTAAATTGTGATCTTATTTGGGTATCTGAGTTAATTGATCAATCTAATAGGAAATGGAAACTAAATATTCTAGAGAATCTTTTTTCAAAAGAGATTATTAAGGAGATTCTCAAGATCCCTATTAGATTATGCGATACAGAGGATAAGCTTATATGGAACGCTAATAGATATGGCAAATTCTCGGTGAAATCAACCTACCACCTAATCTCTAATTACTTTGAAGATAAAAACCGTGAACTGGCTTCCTCTGTTAGATTCCTATTGGGTAGGCTTGATCAATTACTTAACCAGTTGTTTACTAGTTTGACCAGTTCAGATCTGGTTTGTCACTGGTTAGAGACTACTAACCCGGTCCACTATGGAAATGGTTTTGGGTTAGGGATGGTGTTATACATACCATGGTTAGGGTCCCCGTAGCCATTTTGGTTTTTATCTCTCTGTTGCTCCCATACGCACAGAGGAAAAAGGGATCCCAAGAGGCTGTAGAAGACTCTAGTCAAGACATTCAAAGCTACAAGAAATGGTCGAAAATCAATCTACAGCAAGAGGTATGCATATTATCATCTCTATTGTTGCCCATTGTATTATAGTAATCTATGTGGTAGATTCGTTAGGGTTCATGGCAAATCCTATGGGAAAAACTCCAACTTGATATAAAAATTCTAACAATTGGTATCAGAGCCACCCCTATAGACCTAGGATCGTAGGTAAAGGATAGTTAAAACTGTAGGACTTATTGAATTCAAAAGGGAGAGATTTTTTCCCAAATTTTGTACGAACCTATCAAAAGTTGAAACCCTTTGAAATATTTTTCGAACCAATGAACGAAAAATTAAATTATACAAGACTGTAGATCTCAGAAAAATGATTCGATCGATATAAAAATGGTCGTCGGTGGTGGTCAGATGCTCTCCCACGTGCCACCGGAAAAAGCGTGTGAGATCTTCGTGCCGACTGGTTTATAAAAAAAAATTATGTTGTCTGGCGGTGACGAGTCATTGTCGAGTTGACCCCGCTGGGTTGACCTGGCAATGAATCAGAATTTTTAACCGATTTATTGCCAGGTTAACCCAAGCAAGTCTGTAAGAGGCCAGACCAGCCCAGGGCCACTAAGCCCAGACTAACCTAGGCCCGCGAAGCCCAAACCACCCTATGCCCGCCAAGCCCGCCAAGCCCAGGCCAATCTAGATCCAATCAGCCCGAGTCAACCTAAATCCTGAACAACCCAAGCCCGACCTAGGTTCAGGGTCAATCCCAAACCATTCTGAACCAGCCAAGACTAGCCCAAGGGCCCTCTATGATGGTAAATGAGTTGACCCGCATACCCGACTAGATTGACCTGGTAACCCGGATCCATGACCCAAATTTTTGGTCTGCGAACCTGGATGGGTGGACCAATATGAACCAGTTTGGTCGGACTGGTCATTTCAGTTTGGTTCAAATCAAGGTTCAACCTGGTCCAGGCCATAAGGATCTGTTTGTCTATCAGTTTTAAACTATATTCATAATCTGACTTTGGAAAGGTCAAATTGACCTCCAGTTTGTTCCATTGGACTCAATTTTCATTGTTCTTCAATCTAGAATATACATTGTTGCATTTTGGTACATTGAGAAAAGTGTTTTTACAAATTAATGCTCTTTTAGAGCATAGTTTATAATGTTTTTATTGGTTTTTCTTAATATTCATGTATCATATTGATGGTGAGCTAAAGTGCATGTTTATTTGAATGTTTAATTGCATTTTGAAAACATTTACTGTTATATATATCCCACTAATACTGCAGATTGAGATTTGTTCATATCATAGTGAAACTTAGTGGATCCCACCAAAGTGATATACCTTGTTTTGTTATGTTATGTTCAAATTCAAGCGACTGTGTTTGTAGATGCTTTAAAGGAGGACAATTGTTCACCCAAAAGTTTATTTAATTATGATTTGTATATGTTGTGTAAGAATTGGGTGGGACCACCAAAGTGGCAAACTCAATTCTATCATGATATGCTCAAATCTAGTATTTATGCATTTACAGATACATCAAAGAAGGATAATGCTCACCCAAATGTGACATTGTCAAGATTTTCGCTTTTACAGAAGCAGCATGGAGTGGCATTGTCCACCCAAAGGTAGCGATGTCAAGATCATGTATACTCATGCACATAGATGAAGGACCTTGACTTTAGAAGTTTCATACACCCAAAGATGGTGGGATTTTTGAGAATCATTATCCATTCACAGTTATTGCATAAATAGTAAGAAGACCAGTGCACTTTTGCCCCAAAGGGCGATGTGTAGTTTTGGTTGACTATTCACATATAGTAAGAGGACCAGTGCACACTTGTCCCAAAGGATGAGGGTGTAGTTTCGATTGACTCTTCAAAGGAAATGAATTTGTATATGTTTAATAATTGTTAGTTCAATTTATCTTGTGTGTATGTATCATTATTTCTCAATGTTTGTATTATATTATATATTAGAGACCATATAATGATCAAATACCTTGAGATGCCTGTCATTGGCCGTCAGTTTTATGAACTAACATAAAAATTGAAAACTAGTATAGGACTGTTTAACCTAGATATACTCAACAGTGAATTGCATTCTAGTCGTTAGGAATGTTCAATCCCTAAGATCAAGTAGGGCAATGTTCAAATGAGGAACATTGAAAATGAATATTTAGAGTAAATCCAAAGAAATTTTGGTATTTAAAATGGGGTGGAGAGATGCTTTATTCTCAAGCTCGTCTATACCAGTTTTAATGGTATAGGATGATAATGGAGTGTGAGGAAGCACAAGTTGAAGCTGTCAGTTATTACTAATAAGCTCAAGGATATGTGAATCTCTATAAGTAACTCATTGGAACCTTGTAGATGATTTACTTGACTTTTACTTCCTCACCTGAGAGCAAAGTCAGATCCTGATAACCCATAAACCCCAAAAGGGTAGTGAACAGAAGATAAGTTGACTTCCTTTACACTAAGGAAGAAAGATTAATGAAAATGAAATGAAGGAATGCCAATGTCATAGGACATAAGGCATATTCTGATAAAAACAATAAATGAAGAGGTAAGGTCTCACAGAAAGAAAAATACTTTTTCAAGGAATGATCAGAAATTTATGACAAAGGAAAATGATATTATGGAACTACAAGAACTTAGAAAAGACATGTGGAATTAATGTACTGTGACTCAGAACAAACATGTAGAGAGAGATTATAAAGCTGAGCAAGCTTAACTGGAAAAGAATAAGGATCATGAAACTTCTGAGTGAAAAGGTGTTGGAGATTGAAAACTTAAGTAGTAGAAGTAATCCAAACCTATAGAAGTAGCAAAAAAATTTGTTTTCTCTCAGTAGTTTAGCTAGCTGTAGCAATTAGACTGTGTACCCTATTTCCATCCTTAGCATCGACGTTTAGAATACTTATCTAAGGAAAGACTGTAAAGGAATGGTATTTTGAAAACCCCTTAAAGTATGATAACTTGCGTCCTTGCAAGGATTGTTTAAAGGGGAGATGACAAGATTAAGAAAAATAAAAGGTATTCACAACAAGAAATTGTTAGACTTGGTGGACATCAAGATTTCATTTGAGAATTCTTGTGATGATCAGTTCATTGGAAGTTTTTTTTAATATATTGAAAAGAAAGAAAGAATTTTTTTTTATTAAAGAATTAATTATTGGATCTGAAGGAGAAAGTAAATGTTAAGGGAGACCTGGTGATACTGATATATTCTCAGTGATTTTGACAAAATGTTTACAGGTGCTAATACTTATAACTTAGCGACTTGTGGATGAGATTCAATAGAAAAAGGAGTGGCAAGTATCTGATCAAAAGAACTTTAGAGTGTATTAAATCCTATGAAGCAATCAATAATGCAGCCAATAGTATTAATAGGGTTCCAAGTAAGTTGGTTTTAGTTCAAGTTATTTTCTTGTTTGGGACTATAAAACTAACATGATTTCATAACACTCGTGGGAGAGTGATTAGTTTAAGACATTGAGTTGTCATTTTATGGGATATCAAAATAAGTTTGAAGGATTCAGCAGGATTCATTGATGATGCTGGTTAGCAGTCACACCCAAGAAACCTAAGTCTAATGATACCACATCAAAATGGTTGTGGAGCAACTAGTTAAGATAATGGAAATATTACCAGAGTATTATAAGATGATTGTTGAAATTATCTTCATTCAGGTTGATGCATAGCCACAAAAGCAGAGTCAAATGAGGCAATGAGGAGATCTACTAGACCATGTGAATCTGTCATTTCATCCAATCACATGTTATACTTCAAAATAGATGTTTTGACGATAGACAAGATGAAGATCCCAATAGTTTTGGAGCAAATTGTCAATAGTGAAATTGCTCTTGAATGTTTAATGGTTATAAGAGATGTTGTGTATGAACATCAAAGAGAGTTGGGATTTTATGCTCTTATCATGAGTGGTGTACTCATAAGCCCAAAATGGATATACAAAGAAATGTGTGATTTCAGTGAGAGAATTGATTGCTACAAAGTAAGACTTGTAGTGAAGTGGAATCACACAAAGAGAATGGAAGGTATCGACTTCAAATCGTTGTGGTCTTAGTTGTGCATTTTGATTTGGAGTTGCATCAGATAGATATAAAGATCAAAGAAAATCTAGAATAATCATTTTGGAAGTAAAGAGACTTTTCCCTATCCCCATGAATCGGACAATACTATGCTAGTGCCTCTACTTATATTGGTCATATTTACTTTATTCGTCGGATTTCTAGGAATTCCTTTCGGTGAAAGAGGAATGGATTTGGATATATTATCCAAATGGTTAACTCCGTCGATAAATCTTTTACATTCCAATTCAAGTAATTGTGGTTGGTATGAGTTTGTGACAAATGCAATTTTTCTTAGTATAGTTTATTTCGAATATTTATAGCGTTACTCTTATATGGCCTGTTTATTCATCTTTTCAAAAATTGGAATTAATTATTCAATTGTGAAAATGGGTCCTAAGAGATTTTTCTGGGACCAAATTATAAATAGAATATACAATTGGTCATATAATCGTGGTTATATAGATTTTGGTGTTTATATGCTTTACCCAGAAGATTTTGAGGTAAAGGAGAAACAAAATCTGTTTTGTAGACTTATTCAGTCAATATATGAATTAAGCAGATATCCAAGTAGAGGTACCTAAAGTTTGACAAAATTATATTTTCTTTCAACTTTGTTCAGATTGTCTTAGACCATTATATATATCCATTGGTCAGTGGGAACGGATTCACTTCATAGTTATATGTATTGATGGTTTATCACTGACCAGCAGTGACAAGGTTTACTTGTTGAAACCAAAAAATTTCTGTCTAATAACTTCGAGATGAAGAATGTGTGAGTAAGTACTTTTGTACTTAACATAGAGTTTCCTCGTGACAGAAAAATTAGAATTCTAGATTTGTCTCAAAGTGTATACATTGTTCGTGTTCTCAAATGGTTCAGTAAACATGTATAATAGTTAAGTTACTGATGCAAAAGAGACAAATTGACGAAGTTGCGTACAAGGATTGATATTGAGATAGAGCATCTGCAATAAGTAGTTTGGTGTATGCTCAAGATTACGTTTATTCTCACATAGCCTTTGTTCTGAGTGTTCTGAGACATTTTCAGTTGGATGCTAGTATAGCTCAATGAACAACGGAAAAAGGGAGGTCATGCAGTACTCCCAGAGGACCAGGGATTATATGCTCATTTGTGGCAGTATTGACACTCTTGGCTATTGCGATGTGCTTAGTGATTGCACTGGTGACAAGAAACCTACCTTAGGGTTCCTTCTCATGATGGTAGATGTGTCCTTTTGAGGAAGAAAGCAAAGAAGTTTATCCATGCATCACCCTTTTTGTAAGGTGGAGTTTGTAACTTTACGTTAATAAGTAGGGTATCTAGTTGAAGAGTTTTATTTTAGACTTGGAATGTTATAAATTCTACCTCCAGGCCTATTAAGGTGTGTTGTGACAGCAGTTCAGTTGTATTGTTCTAAAAGAATAATATGAAATCTAGTATTTCAAAGCATAATGGAGATCGAATCTCTTCAAGTGAGAGAGAAAAATGTCAAAGAAGATTATATCCTTGCAGAGTTCATTCGTTGAACAACTTGATTGTAAATTCTCTAACAAAAGCTTTGTCAGTTGGAGTCTTCAAGGGACGGTATGGCCAGTATAGGAATGGTTGAGTTATTAAATGTGGTTGATTAGTGGGAGATATGTTCTCATATTTGTAATGATCTATTTCATTATGTTTATTTACATTGCCTATGGTTTTTGGCACATATATTTATTACCATGGTTATTTGCTTTAGCATTTATTTTATTGCTATGTTGCATATTCATTTGACATGTCATTGATAAAAGGTGGTATTTTAGCCAAAATTATACCAGACAGTATTTAGCCAAGATTACAACAAGGCAGTATTTAGCCAAAGTTGTGATAAGGCGGTATTAAGCCAATACTCAAAAGGCGGTATTAGGCCAAGATTCAAAAGGCAGTATTAAACCAAGACTCAAAAGGCGGTAAACCAGGATCAGACATTCATCCAGGATAGTAGCATCACGCTATGATATTGGGTAACATCAAGTCATTTGCCTATGAGGTTTTATCAAGGCAATTAGATCAAAGGTTATTCCATCTAGACCCACATGAAATAATATTTTCATGTATACATGTCTCCAGGCGATTCATGTCATTAAGTAGACCATTCTATGTGGCTGACAGAAGGTTGTACGCCTAATGTTGAGGTGTATTTTCACTTATTGCTCAACATTGGTAAGCTTGATGGCTGGATCAAAGTTGATGACGGTTTATTATGTAATAGGATTTCATGGCCACACTTTTTTATGGTGGTTTTGTAATTAATCTAGCTCAAGTAGGAGATTGTTAGATTCCAATTGGATGGGCTTGATCAATTAGGGATGAAAGTTTTACCCTGACGACCTGAGCCCTCCTTGACCCCGATCAGGGCCTAACCCGGCCCGAACCCTGACAGGGCCCAATTAGGGTACATGGTATTTTTTTACCCTGTCAAGGTAAGGGTGGGTTAGGGTTGAGGCCTCGAGTAGAGCCCTGCCCGGCCTCAGGTAGAGCCCAGCCCGACCCTACCCGACCTTGATTTCACATTTTAGACAATCAAATGGAACCCAAATGAATTGAAGTTACGAAGAAATTAAAACTAATCCCAATCTTAAAGGTCGAAAGGAAGGATACGCTGAGATTGACAATAGTCGTGTAACCAGCACTCCCAATTGACGAGACTATAGCTACACCCCCAACTTGGTCGACTAGGATTGTCATTGCTCCAACGTGCCAATTTCCGCTGCTATGATCCTACAAGGCCTCAAAAAGCAACCATTTTTATCTCATGTCAGGGAGAGATGGGAACGATTTAGAGAAATTAAAGGACTCACAGTTAAGTGTTCAGGGACGATGAGGTCGCAGAGGATTGAACCCCACTGGACATGTACGATCTGAAGGCCTTCAAGAGATAGGTTTCTGATGTCATTAATTAAGCAGCGGCCCTGCAACAGCTCTTCAAGACATTGCTTGGCAAACTCAGTTCCGTTATTATCAATATTTTTCATTCATGTCTCTTCGTTCTAAATATTTGGCATTTACATTCATGTCTCCTTCTGAATCCTTTTGAGTTCAAGGTAAATCAGGGTAAACCCGACCCTGATTCAGGGTCAATCAAGGTAAACCCAACCAGGCCCTGCCCAATTAGGGTAAATCAGGGTAGGGTAGGGTTTGGTAGTACCCTGACAGGGTAAGGTTAGGGTTGAGGTTATGTCCTACCCTGACAAGATAGGGTAGGGTCTAGTTTAACATGAAAGGGTCTAGGGTAGGGTTGGGTTTGTAGATACGCAACCCAACTCGACCCTGTTTCACCCCTATTATCAATTACCTAACCAGTTGTTAAGTGGGAGTTTAATTACTGGTTTGACCAATTTAGGTCTGGTTAGTCACTAGTTAGATAATACTAACCCGGTCCACCGTGGGAATGGTTATGGGTTAGGGATGGTGTTATAAATACCATTATCACACCCCAATTCTGCACCAACCAGAATGGTGTGATGAACAGTCAATAAATCAACAGTTCAACTAGGATCTCGAATAGGCTATCCCCACCTTTGATAAACAAAAACACATTCCACATTAATGAGAGATAATAAAATAAATAGCGGAAGTCTTACAGATAATGAACTGAAGTCTATACATGAATGTGTGGAACCGCCCAATGGATCAAACACCATTGTCGCCCCCACATGCACCCACCATGGAATAGAGATAAAGCTAAAGTGCTTAGGACCACACCGTATCACACTTCCCCTAATGCTCTACCCATACCAACACGTAAGCCCCTGAGGGCGAGGGCTTGCAAACTGGGCTCACAACTAACCAATCTTAATATCAAACATTGTATCCAAGGCCTCACCCCAGCGTCCCTCAATACGTCCATAGAGATAGAGCTAAGGCCCCCCGACAGAGTCAGAGACTACACGGTCCGAGACCACCTCCCCTGATGCCCTACAACGTAATAGTTCTACTAAGGTAATGGCAATACGACGATGTTAGTGGACACGACTTGAGTAGAGATAGAGCTAGAGTCTGGTGACCAGGATGAACCACAGTATCACGTCCTCCCCCTGATGCTCCACTCGCATCAAATACACTAACCACACACATACATTCACATGCTTATTCCTAGCATCATCATCATCATCATCATCATGTTATAATAAACGAAATTAAATATGCATGAACAGTAATAACAAGAATAGTGGATGACATGTGATATGCACATTACAATCATACAAGCATAGAATCATTCACAGTATTTGACTCAATAAATGAAAACAGTTTATTATTAACCAATTAGTTTAGGTCTTATTCCCTCACCTTTGATTGAACGTAGATCCTCGTTCAAGCTTTATGAATCACTTTTAAATCACTAGAAAGACCTAACAAGTCGATAGATTTTAATTAGAATTAATTTCAATAGATTTAGACTAACTGAAATCATAGGGTCGCAGGTAGGGTAGGACCTAGGGTAGCAGTTTCTGCGACCCTAGGGTGTAGGGTCGGACGTGGGGTCGGATACCATTGGACCCTACGTACGACCATGCCCTCCCTGGGACTTTCCGAGGGCATGCGGTCGATCATGTGGTCTCGTAGGGTCGGATGTCATTCGACCCTACGTGCGACCACACGTATTCTGAGTCGACCTTTCATTCTAAAGTCCATTATTTCATGTTTGGATCCTTTGGCTTACTTTCATGGTCCATTCTATGATTGTTATATGGCTCAAAACTCTAAGTTATACACTATTCATTGTCCATAATAATTTTCTCCATGGAATCTCTTGGAACTTGTCCATGGATGGATGATTTAGATTTCTCCTAATCCTATGTTCTTCATAACTATTCTAGGATCTCTTATTCAGGTAAGGAATTAGGTTCATACATTTATTCAGAGGTTTCTCTGAACTTCCTCCTCTTCCTTAGTCTTTTATTCAAGTTCCTTCTCTTCTTCTCTTCCTTCTCTTTCTCTTTCTCTCACTCTCAATTAGGGTTCTAAAAGAAGTGAAAGAGGCTAAGGGACGTCCTATTTATAGAGAAAAACCCTCCATAATAAGTCCCAATGAGTTTAGGAAAGATCCTCTTAGAATTAGGAAAGTTTCCTAATTTCTGGTTTCTGTCTGTCATCGTAGGATCAGACGTAGGGTCTGTCACACCTCAATTCCGCACTATTCAGAATGGTGTGATGAACCGCTAACAAACCAACGGTTCAATCAGGATCTCGAGTAGGCTATCCCCGTGTTATCTAAACCCCATACATCCATAATCATAATCAGAGTAAATACACATTAACGGAAGTCTTATAATATAATGAACTGAGAATCTATTGTGATATCAATATTTAAATAACAAATTATTCTGTATCAACTAAGACATAAATAAATAAATATCAAATACATGTCTTTAATAAATCCAAATAGATAAAACTAAAAATCTAATCGAATACACATGAGTTACACTCGCAAGAGATGTCATGTGTATCCACTTCATCTTCAGCTACCATCGCTGCAACGTTCCCGTATTCTGGAGCATTTATATAATCTTCAACGGTTGTACCTGCATCATCAACTAAAAATATTCGACGTCGAAGGGTGAGCACACATCACGGCTCAGTGAGCAAACAAAACAATGCAACAATACATATGCATGCAATCAATTCATATCTTTGGTCTGGTTTTATATTTGCACTGTGCTATAGAAAGGATAGGTGGCCACCGCACCTCTATGCACGAGAGTGTGGATACGTCCGATGACTCTCACCGTCGCCCACAGCACCCATAATGAACATTGTACAACGAAGGTCACGTTTATCGATGCACAACTCCATACCAACAAATTAACCCCTGATGGCTAGGGCTGCAAACGGGGCTCGCTACTAACCAATCCTAATGTCAACCAATGTATCCAAGGCCTCGCCCCAGCATCCCTCAGAGCACCCGTAGAGATAGAGCTAAGGCCCCTCGGTAGAGTATATAGGACTCAAGGACCGAGACCCTCCTTGATGCCCTACGTCGCAATAGCTCTGCTAAGGTAACGGCGATACGACGATGCTAATGCACAAGACTTGAGATAGAGATAGAGCTAAAGTGCCCGGATCAAACACCGCATAACACCTCCCCTAATGCCCTACTTGCATCAAACACACTAACCACACACAAACATTCACATGTCTATCCCTAGCATCAATCATCATCATCATGTTATAAGTAAACCAAATTAAATATGCATGAACAATAATAGCAGGAATATTGGATGACATGTTGAATGCACATTACAAGCATATTCGCATAGAATCAAGCATGGCATTGGACTCAAGAAAATAAAAGTAGTTTATTATTAACCAATTAGTTTAGGTCTTGTTCCCTCACCTTAGCTTGCTAATAGATACTCTTCCAAGTTTTAGAATCACCTTTATATTGCTATTATATTGCTAGAAGACCTAACAAAGTCGATAAAATTTAATTATAATTTATTATAATTTTTAAAATCATTCTGTTAACTGGGGGTCGGAGGTAGGGTCTGAGTTATGACCGACCCCTGGTGCAACCCCCCTAATCTGGACTTCCAGAACCCTGGGGGTCGATACTCAGGGTCACATAGGGTCGGATGGTCATCGACCCCCTGTGCGACCCCCTGTGGGTTTTGGTCAATTTTCCTCCTTTTAGTCCATTCTTCGTGTTTGGGGTCCTATGGCTTGCTCCTACAGTCCATTCAACATACATTCCATGGTCTAGAACCATGAATTATCCACCTATATAGCTTTTATGTATTTTCCCATGGTTTTTCATGGAAACCTAACCATGGGTTAATGGTTTGGGTTTCTCCGAGATCACACTCTCATCCTTATCTAACCTAAGGTCTGTAAAAATTCATGGAATTAGTATCCATACCTGAGAAGAATACTCCTTCTCTGCAACTCTTCTCCTTTTTGCTTTTTCTTCTCTCCCTTGCTTCTCTTATTCTTCTCTTCCTTCTCTTCTCTTTCTCTCAATTCAATTAGGGTTGTAAAAGGAGTGAAAGAGGCTTAGGGACGTCCTATTTATAGGGTGGAAACTCCTAAACTAAGTCCCATTAAGATTTGGAAGGAATCCAATCGAAATTTGGAAACTTTCCTAATTTCAGTTTCTGGCGGCAACTGGGGATCGATGAGGGGTTCGATGATCCCGTCGACCCCTGGTTTCCTAAGGTGTCCGACCCCCTCTGTAAAACAGGGGGTCTGACTTTCTGTCTTGGGGGGTCCGACCCTCCCTTGCTGGGTATGCGACCCTCCCTTTAAATTAAGTGTTTTTGGGTCGATTTGATACCTGGGATCACGATCTCCTTCACGCCCTTAGTCCATTTGTCTCGTCCATGATGGGTAATCTTGGTTCAAGGTGGTAAGACCGGGTTAGTTTGATACGGGTCTTACAGGGTCGTAGGATCCGTCGACCCTACACCTTCTTAGTCATCTGACCCTATGACTAAAAAGTCATGGGTTGGACTTCTGTTGAGGTGGGGTCGACCCTCCCTGTTTAGGCATGCGACCCTACCCTTACTGTTTTTGGGTTATACTCATACCTGGTCTTGTGATTTCTTCACGCACTTGGTCCACTTGGCTCGACCATGATAAGTAGACCTGGTACAAGGTGGTAAGACCGGTTAGTTCGATATGGGTCTTACAACTCCCCCCCCCCCTTCTTATTAAAAATTTTGTCCTCGAAATTTGTACATACCTTCCGAGTTGAAAAGGTGAGGATATTGCTTCCGCATAGCATTCTCTTCTTCCCATGTGATCTCTTCTATATCTCGACTCCTCCAAGTGACCGCACTTCTGTGCAACCGGAGTTGCAACTGGAAGGCTATCGGATGCAGCACTGGCCGCACTTCTGTGCAACCGGAGTTGCAACTGGACAAAGCATTGGGCCCCAGGCTCCAACCAGAGATCTGCAATCGAACACCTCTAAAGGGCCAAATATATACACCTAACATCAACGTAAACCTAATAAACTTTGAATATTGTAAATAGGTGTCATGTACGTCGAACCTCATGGTACAGATCATCGGAGTGACAAGACATCAGGTGAGGGACGGAACCCTGACTTATTTTGAAGTGTTTTTAATCACCTGCTAGTCTATGATGCATACTTGTGCCATCAAATAATTGTATCTTACATGCATTTGCATCTATGTATACTTGTGACTGTGACTGTGTGATGACTTATGACTGAGTGGGAAGTTGGGAAAGGGTCGAGGACTGCTGTACCAGCTCGCCACCCAGACTTTGCCATGCATTGCCTCATATCCTAGCAGGTTGACAGTATCTAGGGGGTAGATGAATGGCTTGGGATTCCTACTAGGGTATTATGGGGGTGCATATAATGACATGTAGGATTGGTTAGAGGCATTATCACATGTTTGCAACCTTGGCCAGTAGGGGGTTAGGTACTGGTATGTGATGGGGGAAGAGGGGGAGGTGTCGGTAGTATTCGTTGGAGCGTCACTGGTTGGACCTTTGCCCTAACACCATCCATAGTGGGAGATGCGTGGATTCACTAGCACTGAGGAGGAAGAACATGACGAGCAATGCCAGTCCGACAACTACGCTTACGGCTAGAAGGCATGCAGTCAAATGTAGAGAGTTGGCTGCTGTTAAGCCGTCTGTTCTCTGGACTTCAAGAGATCTCAGTATTGTAAGGTTCTTAAATCCTCCGACAATTTCAAGTAGGGTTGTTGTTATATTAGAGATGACCTGGAAAAACCCTATGGAGCCATGAGGTAAGGTAAACGTGGATGGCTGCTGTTTGGGAAACCCAGGATTTGCCTCAGCGGGAGGAGTGATAAAAATTATCGTAGCAAAGTGCTACTGGTATTTGCTAAGTTCTTAGGCATCCAGACTAATTTTAGAGCTGAGTTGCATGGAGCACTAAGAGGAGTTCATGAAGCAAGAAGGATGGGATTCACCCACATTTGGTTAGAAAGCGACTCGTACTCTTTTGTAAGTGGCTTGGGGTCTAATCAGATTCCATGGTTTGCTCGTCTGGAGTAGCAGGCTCTGCAAAGGGAGGTAGCTGACTGTCAAATAAGTTTTACACACTGCTTCCGAGAAAATAACTCTGTGGCAGAGAGTCCAGCTCGAAGGGCAGCCCACGACAGGAGGTCCTATGTTTGGAATGTATGTCCAGATTTTATGACTAAAGAGGTTGTGTGAGATGCTTCCCACAGGCTTAGATACAAATTTCAATAATCTTTTGTTTTCTACCGATTAGATTTTAGTGATGGCCATGCCGAAGGTGGGACTCTAACTATTAGGGAGCTTGATGTATTTTTTTATTATTTTCTCTATAATTCAATGGATCTTTAGCCAAAAAAAAAAAAAAAAGAATCATGTCCCCACCAGAAATCACGTCTGATCTTATCTAAAGCAGAACAAGTAGATAGTGGCAGTTTGAAGATGGACATCTAAGTATGAATCAAACTAAGAACTGATTTGACTAAAAGAGTTCTACCTGGTACAGAAAGAGAAATCATTTTCCACGAGGCCCACGAGGCCAGATGAGATTTCATCCGAGAAACAAGGCTACTAATAAAATTCCGGGTTAAGATCTCAACAAGGTGAATTTTGTGCCCAAGGAAAGGGCATCCCGGCTCCATACATTTGACACCAAGAGTAGAGCAAAGATGGATCTTCACAGAATCAGAGCAGACCTTCCTGAAAAAAATTGATCATTTAGCCAAGTTGATCTTGGCCACTACCATCTTCAACAAGTTGAAGCATAGATTTAATAGCCAAAACATCCTTTTCAAGTGCTCTACTAAATTGATCATTTAGCAACCTCAATTCCTTTATAAAAAAAAAAAACCTTTCTTATTCTGTGAGGAGTATCCTTATAAGGCCTTCCATTAAAAATAAAAAATAAAAAGGAAAAGGTAAGAAGACTAAGGATCACCCCAACAAAGGCCTCAAGACGGGGTAAACCTATTAAAGACAGCCATTAACCTTAATAGAGAATTGTACTGTTGAAAACAAATAGAAAGAATTTCACACCATCTCCCAGAGAAACCTAAATTGCATCACAGACCTAAGAAAGCCCCATTCAACATGGTCATAAACTTTAGACATGTCAATTTTCAAATTTTCAAAACAATATATCCAGTCTAAACTTTTTTCCGTGATAAACAAAAATGAGAGATCTCATCGGCCAAGATTAAATTATCAGAAATTTGTCGACCATGCACGAAGACTCCATGCAGCGGAGAGATACAGCGATCCAGAAAACGCTTGAGTTTATTTGCCAACATCTCGGACACAATTTTACATGCCACATTACAGAGAACTAGTAGGTCAAAAATGTTCAACCTTGGGTGGACTATCCTGTTTGGGAATCATCGCTAAGAGAGCTCATTTATATTCGGAATTAGTCTGCCTTCAGAGGAAAAAAAATTGTAAATATCCAACTTTACAATGTCCCAAAACTTTCGGAAAAAAAACAGGCCGAAAAGCTATAGGGCCGGAACCTTGTAGGGTCCCATAGAGAAGACAATTGCTCTAATTTCATCGAGGGTGGTAGCATTATGATCATAAAAAATAACTTTTGCCAATGAGACCTCCTGTGAGTAACAACTACCTTTCCCAAAAAAAATTTATGGAATAAAATCTGAGACCTCCTGTGCTGGATTTTAGGTAGAGAATGAAAAGATAGTTCATATGAGCAAGCATACTAGTGATCTCATTGACTGTTTCCTGTAGAGTTCTAGCAATCCATTGGCATGTTTCAGAAATATGAAATAAACCTCTTTATTAAATAACGCTACAAAAATTTCTTATGGCACATTTCAAATGTATGGGTTTCCACGGCCCTCAATCTTTCATTTGATCACATCCAAGAAAGCCACCTTGGTACAATTGCATGACAAAATGTAGGCTACAGTACAAGCAATCTTCCTCAAGGTACTTGCCCAAAAAAATAAAAAAATAAAAAAGCTTCCTTAAGGTACTCTTCCAATTCTTGTGTTGACAAGATGAGTCTCATTTGACACTAGAATTTGGTATTACCAACCACAAGAGTTCAAATCTTGGCACTTTATGCTGTCTTTTCCTTGCAAACTCGGCAGAAATACACCAGGAATTCTGTGTTACCTTCAGCACCCTTTAGAGGAGATTCAATCCAACCTTTACTGCAGAATCCAAAATTTTCCACACCCTTCATGATCCTCTCAAGAACCTAAACAGTGGAATTCAATCCATAGGATACTTCATTAGTAAATCTGACACCCCTAAGTAAGATACAAATAGGTTTTCCATGAGGGCCACCCAACAGGAAATGGGAATAGGTAATCCATGAAATGGTATTGCATAGTCCCATCAATGCGTTCAAAGTTAAAATAGATGTAATTATCTTAGAAATCATCCAAGCTGACTTGCTTTAGCTATTACAATTTATTGAGAGTCCAATCTCTCAACTTTTCAACTGATAAGGTCTCACCTAATTTAGAAAATAGTAAATTTCCTTAGTCCACGTTTTTGTAACAATGGGATTCTTTTCAACAGATTACTAGGAAAATAACTGTTGCAGAGGGAAATGGTTACATACTTCCTGATGCACAAGCGGATCTCTAACAACCCCACCTCCTCCCACCTGCAACAACATTAAATTCTGAATTTACATTTCCTCAATATGTACTTTCATTGAATGCTCCCATTCAAAGACACCTATTCTAGAGCACAAAATTATCTGTGTAACCATTGGGAGAAAATACGAAGGAGAAAACAAAATAGCAGATTGTGCACCAGTGAGTGCGAAAATTTAAGGTGATGAAATCTATGCTTAATCATCCATGTCAAACCAAATTAACACCAAATTAGCCAAATGAAGTTTGACTCCACACAATCAAATCAATCCAATAGTCCCTGAACAAAAAAAGTTCCAAAGGCCTAATACAAAT
Organism: Protea cynaroides; assembly: GCA_028583415.1. Lineage (NCBI taxonomy): Eukaryota > Viridiplantae > Streptophyta > Magnoliopsida > Proteales > Proteaceae > Protea > Protea cynaroides. The sequence goes on from CM053274.1 coordinate 71,361,850, forward strand.
CATACATGAATCTTGGCTACCAGACAAGGTTAAAAAAATGTAATGTATTAAGGGCTTATTTCATTGGAGCCTCACTTGTGGGTGTCTAGAACCTGTTATAAGAAATACATTTGATTTCATTGACATACCTCCTCTGCCGTTGGCATATCGTTTTTCCCAAATCTATCTTATCTAAGACAGTACCTGGAAGAGCTAATCATCATTACTGGTTGGCTATGCCTGGACCATGTATGGTCTGGCTGGCGGATGGGCCAGCAAGGCCCCATCCTCCGCCAGACCCATACTTAACCTTAGATTGGTTAAGTTGAGCCGGAGGCACAAGCCGGCAGATATACCATCCGGCACTGCCTCTGCCTCAGTCTTTGTTAGTGTGACCTTGAGACAGTAAAGTGTTAAGCCGGAGGCACCTAATTGGAGGCCCAATATCCGGAGGTATGACCCTCCGGATGACTGCCCCCGGGAGAGAGAGAGAGAGTTGCAACAACACCTTCTTCGTTCCAGAGAGGTCTTTTGGAAAAATCAGAAGCCTTCTCTCTTTTGTGAGAGTTGGTTTCTCTGAAAAAATCGAAAGTCTTCTCTCTTTTTTATGAGAGTTGGTTTCGGCTCAATTCACTTTATTAGCTCTCTTTCATTTGCTTTGGAGCAATGGGAGCTTTTTTTAGCTCTAGAAATTGGGATCCTAGAGTCAAACGGAGTCCAATAAACTCCCTGGGAGCTTGGAATTGGACCGGATTTAACAAACAGTATTCAACTCTCAAATTGCTCCCAGCGAGACAGAATCAATGGAATCCAAGAGCCAGAGTGTTATCAAACGGGGCTTCATAGACAGAAAATATTGCGATCTGCTCCCATAAACAGAACCTTGCTGTGAGCAGATTGCATTGTGATCGGCATATTAATCCCCTTGCTGTTAAGCTTCCATGAAACTGGAATTTGTTCTTCAATCCATGGGGACAGCAACAAGTGAAAAATAAAAAAGGAAGGGAGAAGAGGATTGAGAGGACTTTCAAAACAGTAATGGAGAAAGCTTGAATCTGATCAGATATACTCTGGTACCATGTTAAATTTCCATTTCATAAGTTCGAACTAGTAAGTGGAGAGACGCTCAAGTATATAAGGCACCCAAGGTTCCAGACTTAACCAATGTGAAACTATTCCTAACACTCCCCGTCATGTGTACCCGACCGGAACGAGTATACATGTGGAAAAATAACACAGGGAAGTAGGGAACCTGGAGCTCCGATACCATGAAATAATGAAGAACTAAGATCGACCAGATCACATGCAGTTTATAATGGAAGAAAAACAATTAGAAAATATAATGAAGGGAGATCGAGAATGTAAGAGAGAACCATGAGGGGAGATAATGTCGATTAAGTCTCTCCCCCTCAACTCTTTCTTATTTATAATAATAAATAACTTAACTAAAGGGATGCCAACTAGACAAAGTTCTAGTCTTGAGTCGACATTACAATAAATGGAAATAAAAACAACTTTAGCTAAAGCTAACTAAAGCTGGAAACTAAACAACACTAAGCTAGGTGACTCCCAGCCAAGACAAGGTGACACCTAGACTACAAACCTAAAACTTAACAATTTTCATTTAGCTACTCTCTCTCTCTCTCTCTCTCTCTCTCTCTCTCTCTCTGTGTGTGTGTGTGTGTGTGTGCAACTTCTACCGTAACCCCTGTTTATCATTCTACTTTCTCTCTCTCTCCATCTCCCACACGCAATGTGTCAACATCGTTGGAATGAATAAAGGAACGCATGAAAGAAAACCCCTGAAATATAGGGTTTCAGGGGTTTTCGTTTCAGTATCTCAACATTAGGCATTGGTTTTCCATCTCTCAACACGGTTGCAAATAACGAACAACACATGAAGAAAACCCCTGAAATCTAGGGTTTCAAGGGCTTTCATTTCACTCTTTAATTTGGTTCATTGGTTCATGTTATCTCATTCCTGATACTACCAATTGATCTATTCAAGGCAGAGAGTAGCTATCTTTGGAGCATACTTTATTGAGGTCAGTGAAATCAATGCATATGCGCCAACGGCCGTCTATTTTTGGTACCATAACAACATTAGCTAACCACTGAGGATAGCTGACCTCCCTAATAAAGCTTGCTTCAAGCAGCTTGTCAACCTCTTGGTCGATGATGACTTGTCTTTCTGGGGCAAAGGCCCTCTTCTTCTGACCGATGAGTCGGTAGTGAGGATCGATTGTGCTCTATGGTGCTTCGGGGAATACCTGGCATGTCAGCCGCAGTCCATGCAAAGATGTCAACATTGGCTCAGAGGAAGGATATCAGTTGCTCCTTCTAATCTGTAGGCAAAGCCAACCCGATCTGGAAAGACTTTTCGGGGTCATCCTCTGAGATCGAGACATGGATGAGTTCCTCCACTGGGGTGCCTCGTTGTTGAATGAAGTCATCCCTCAGGTCTTCCAACAGTACTGTTGGCACTGGGGCAGCCATCTTATTTGCAGCCAGGTCAATGGGAAACTGATTGGTCAGCTTTGTAGAAACTGACCCCAGCCTAGGTCGGGAATTTCATTATCAAATAGTATGTGGACAGAAAAGCTTTGAGATGGTTCAGCCACGGATATCCCAAAATTGCATTGTGACTGGGAGGTGTGTCGACCACCATGTAGTTCAGGGTCACACCAGTATGTCGACCACCAAGTAGGTCCCCACCCTAGTTTCCAAACGGATAGCTCCCCAGACAAACATAGAATCCTCATTAAAGCCAATGAGGGAATAATTGATGCGGCGGAGCTGCTCATTTACATAACCCAGTCGCTTGAGGTGTCATAGTACAGGATATCCACAGAACTTCCAGTATCCACAAGGAGACGATGAAACATTGAATCTCTTGCCGATTGCCATAGAGATGACGAGAGGAACCTCATGAGGGGTGACGACATCAATGAGATCGTCGTCCCTGAAGCAGATATAGCTCTCGCTCCAAAGTTTCTTAAATGGAAACCCCACAATTTCTTCCTCCCTACCTCTAACTAAGGTATTCAGAACGGCCTCGGATGACTCCTTCATCGATTCACCTGCCACAATCGGCAGGATTTCTCGCCTCATATGCTAGGCCACACAGTCACAGTGAAACAATTGCCAAAGTTATGGCAGAGATATTGATCATCCTCTAGGCCGAGGTCCTGCTCAGGACTCTCTCAGAGGGCTTTGGCACCGTTGCCTTTGAGGGGCAACCTCTTGAGGCTCAATTTGTAGGTGGCCTGTACCTTCCCACAAGGCTATGTTGATTAGACCCATGTTTTCTCTGACAGGGGATCTTCCTCTCTATCCGCCTCCATTGGGGTCGTTGTTTCTCCCGGCCTCAGCTTGGCAATTGGCTGGGGCGGGGTTGCGAGGAGCCACCGTAACATTGGGACAAAGGGTACCCCGATCGACAAACTCTGTCCAATACCCATGCTATACCAGGTCCTCCACCAACCCCTTTAGATGTCTGTAGGAGTTGGTATCGTGACCGTGGTCACAGTGGTGATCGCAATACAGTCATGGGTTCCGCTCATTGGGCCGGGCCATCAAAGGTGGCGGAGGAACCATCAGGGGGTCGGCTCTCTTGATATTCATGATTTCAACCATAATTCAGTTAAGAGGAGTGTTCTCGGGGGCCTAGTATATAGGCTTTACGGAATATGAATCTTTCTCGTGCTTTGCTTTCTTGCTCGGTTCGCCCTTATTGAGGGTCTTATCAGATTGCTCCGACCTCTTTTTATCTGTGCCAGCCAAGCCACCAGCAATCTCATTGGGGATCAAGGCCACGGCCTCGGATCCTACAGCATATCGCTCGCACCGACTCAATTTTTCAGCGAGGGTGCAAGGTGGTTTCTTGTTAAGGAAGAAAACTAAATCTCTTTCTTCAATAGCAGAAGATAAGGTTGCAACTATGACATCGGGTTGGAGATTCATCATCTCCACACCACGGTTCGAAAACTTGACCGAGACTAGTCGAGATCTCGACCTTCTCGCTAGTCTCGACTGGGTCGAGACGAGAATTAGGTTTGAAACTGGGTCTCAACTAGTCTCGTCTGGATCTCGACCAGTTTCGACTGGTTTCAACCAGTTTCGAACTTGTCTCAACAAATCTCGACCCAACTCGACTTTATTGAACTAGTTTCGACTGGTTTAAGTGATAAAATAGGAGTCTCGGTCAAAATCTCGACCGAGCCTCATTTTTTCCCGAAAATTCCTTCTGTTTTCTTCTTCTCCTCCATTCCTTCTTCTCTAACCTTGCATCTAAGGTTTGAAAACCTCTGTTCTTTGCAAATCTCTACATCAAAATGTTGTTGGAGCCTTATTTTGACCTGTTCTTGGCAAATCTAAGGTTTGAGGTATGGTTTTTTTTCCTTAAAACATATTTTTTTACATGAATATGTTCAATACATATTGGTTCATCATGAAAATTTATATATGTGAGAGTCATTACGCCGATCTACAACCTCACCCTTTCGAAATTATTTTCTTGCATATATATTTTTTATTTTGATTTTCTGTTAAAAAAAAAGGTAGTATTTTTCAGCAATTAAAAATTAAAAAAATATGATAAATATTAATTAGATGGTGTTGAAAATATTATATGATGAACACCGTTGGCCGATCTACACGGCCACAGTTTCATTTTTTTTCTGTATATATATATATATATATATATATATATATATATATATATATATATATATATATATATATAATTTTTTGTTTAAAAAAATAAAAAATACATTTCTTAAATATTAATCGGTTTACTTTCAAAATAATATATGTTGAACACCGTTGGCCGATCTACACGGTCACGGTTTCAGTTTTTTTTTTCTATACATATTTTTATTTTTATGAATTTTTTATTAATAAATTCTATTTTTCAGCAATAAAAAATTAATAAAAAAATATTAATACTTATCTGTTGGTGTTCAAAATAATATATGTTGAACACCATTGACCAATCTATGGTTCCATGTTGTCGGATTATATTTTTGGAAAAATAAATTATTTTTATTTAATATCCGAAATTATTAATAATATCTAAATAATTGTGGACAATTAGGAAAAATATTCTGTTTTCTTATAACATAGTTTTAAATTTTTGAAAAGTCATTTCAATGTGTTTTAAGTTGTATTCACATATTTGATGCTTTTATGTTCTTCAATTTTAAGTTTTATTATTGTAAATCTATTGATTTAAATTTCTATATTTATCATCTTATGTAACAGTGTCTCGTTCTAAATATTATGGCTGCTTTGGGTTCTCGTGAGGGAGGTGGTGATGCTGGTCATATTGACATAGCTTGGTAGTATTGTAACGCCATTGACAGTGATAGAAAGAAAACCCAATGCAAATTTTATGGGAAGAAGTTTATGTCTGGTGGGATTACTAGACTTAAACAACACTTGAGTGAGACTTCTACAGACATGGCAAAGTGTGCTATAGTTCCTGTGGAGATTACCAAGGTCATAGCTGCACAGATGAAGGGAGGCCAACAGAGAAGAGTAGAGAAAGAAAGAAGTAAACAACAATTTGAGGAAGCAATCTGAGGCACAGTGCGTAGTTTGGAAGTTGATAGTTCAGATGATGATGGTATAGATACCAAGGGTATGACTGAGCAAGATGCCAAAGATCTGAGACGAGCAACAATGGCTAGTAAAATCAACCATGAGATGAGCATGGAAAGGTTGAGGCAAAGAGCCTTAGGGGCAAATGGTAGTGGATCATTTCAACAGCCTGAAGAACCATAAACACGGAGTAAGGGGGGTTGGCTTCTATGTTTAGAAGATCAAAAAGTACTAGAGCACAACCCTAGGCACCACCACCTACTGCTAGGGATGAGGATTATGTTGAGATTCCTCAGCAGAATCCATTAGTTTTTAGAAAGGCTAGCGTCAAACAGAAGAGATTGAAGAGTATGTGGAACTAGAAGGGTACAAAAGAATTTATTGGAGATGCCTACGCTAGGTGGTCCATCTATAATAGTATCCCAGTAAATGCCAGTGGTAGCCCATACTATCAGCCTTTCTTTGATGCAGTTGCTCAGGATGGTCCTGGTGTTAAAGCACCCACTCCATATGAAGTAATGAATGTATATCTCCCAAGAATTAAAAATAAGCTAGAAGTATGGATAGAAGGGTTAAGGAATAACTGGGGTACATATGGGGTCACTATTATGTGTGATGGTTGGACTGGTCCCACTAGAAAGTCCATCATCAACTTCATGGTCTACAGTGATGGGAAGACATCATTCTTGAAGTCTGTAGATGCATCTACATTCACAAAAGATGCTAACTACATCTATGGATTGCTACAGACAGTGGTAAAGGAAGTTTGTGCTACAAATGTGGTGCAAATTGTGACAGATAATGGCAGCAACTACAAAAAGACAGGAGAGATGATGATGGCTAATTATAACCTTTTCTGAACTCCATGTGCTGCCCATTGCATTGACTTGATGATAAAGAACATGGACAAGATCCAAAAAGTAAAGCAAGTAGTTGAACAAGCACGCCAGGTGACAACATTTGTATACAACCATGGCTATTCTTTGAACTTGCTGAGGGAGAGATGTGGAGGGAACTTGGTAAGACCCAGCATTACCAGATTTGCTACCAATTACATAGCACTAAAAAGCTTTCAGGCAAAGATGGTAGGCCTCAGATCGATGTTTGCATCTGATGACTGGTTTGGGTGGAGGGAGTCCAGCTCTCCTGCTGGGGTTCAAGCACAGACTACTATAGCTTCAAAGGAATTTTGGAGAACGCTGAAGGATGTAGTCAAAATTCTGGAGCCAGTGGTGAAGGTGCTGAGATTAGTGGATATAGCATTCCAACCCACCATGCCACATTTATATGCTGCCATGGATATGTTGAAAGACCGTATAAAAGTCGTGCTTCCACGTGGAAACAAACATTTTGTGAAGATTATCAAAGATTGATGAGAGAGTCAACTGATGTAACCATTGCATAAGACTGGTGAGTATATTTAATAATGTCTTTAATTTAGTTCCACTTAATAGTTAATACTATATTTTAATCTGACGACTCATATTTTGCAGCATACTATTTAAACCCCAAGTATCAATATTCACATATGCTTGGGCTAATTCTGACCTTATCGGTGCAGTAAAAGATGTTGTGGCAAAATTGGTGTCAGATTATACTGTACAAGCACTGGTCAATTTGGAGATGAGTTGTATGATTTAAGTGCTGAATTATTTGAATATCCATCTTTTACAATGGCTAATGGTTATAAATTTTGAAATGGGTGTAGATTAAAACGTTCAGAGATGGTCTTGGGAGTTTTGGAACTCCCGCCGCAGTGGCTTGACGAGATAAGACCGATCCTAGTATGGAATTATGGAAATTGAAATTTCCAAGTAACATATCTTATTTAATATGTGAATTAAAATGTGTTCTTCTTCTTGTGCAGTTGAATAGTGGTTGTTGTATGGCGAGCATGCAGCTGAGTTGAGGAGAATAGCAACCAAAGTCCTATCTCAACATGTTTCGCATCTGGGTGTGAGCGAAATTGGAGTACTTTCTCCCTTATCCATTCAAAGAAGCGGAATAAATTGGGCTCTCAACGGCTAAATGACTTGGTGTACGCCCATTACAACATGAGACTGAGGGTACAATGCTTGAAGTTTGAACAAAGAAATGAACAAGAGCAGATCAAGCTAGCCGATGTCTTCCAACAATCTTCAGATGAAGAGGATCCATATGTGGAATGGGTGAGAGACAGCAATTCCAGTGAGGGATGAGCCTAGTGGGATGCCCGACCCCACTGTGTCTGCTCCGATTGGGTTCTAATCTCGAGCGGTTTATGTCCTCAGATGAAGGTCATGTACACACACAAGCGCCTCGACCGTTTGACCCCCTAGCTGGTAGTGACCCAGAAGGCGATGATGATACAATAGATCAAAGTGGCTAATCGGCTTTTGATAGTAATGGTGATGATGGTAGTGGTGGTGGTGATGAGGGTGGTGGTGGTAATGAGGGTGGTGGTGGTGGTGGTGGTGGTGGTGGTGATCCTAAACCGACTGTACCCATTATTAGATGAACCGGCAAGAGTCAGTATACACATGCTACACAGGATCCAGTTCATGGTGGACGCATCTTCATCACAGCCTATGACTGGGTATACACGTAGGTCTCGTCAACGGGAACGCCCTTTGCAATCAGTGGAAGAAGAAAAATATCGTTTCTTTGACATCGTTCCTGATCCTGATATTATGCCTAATGTTGAAATTGATAGCATGTTCACAAGCTTTAAAGGATTGAGCATTGAGGGTAACAGTAGACGGGAGCAGGGGCAGTGGAGTGCTCATGGATTTGGCACCACTTCGGCGTACGGTTCTTATTCCGGTGATGATGAACGCAGGATGGGAAGTGCATATGATTATTCCACTGATACTAGTAATGCTACATCACAGACTGGCTCAAACTTTGTGGACAATCTCCTTTTAATCTCAAATTTGCAGAGAACCACGCCCCCATACCAGCCAATATATGCTCACTTTACTCCACATTATAGTGAATTGTATCCAAGGTTAGGTATCTTTAGAAACTTCCCGGATCATGTGTATAAGAAATATGTGGAAAACTACCAGACCTTCTATAGTAGAAGGATGTCGTAGCAGAACTTTGTTTATCAGACCGAGATATATTTTTTTCAGCAAAGTCAATCTGATCAGATGGAACCTGCACGCCACTCTACATATGATTAGACATTGGGATGGACTGATGGGAATGTATTATTTCATTTTGAGTATTTAAGTCTTTCATATAATGACCACTTGTGAGTTATGTCATTTTGTGGGAATTATGATTTATGAATGTATGATTTTCCGACAATGTAATCACTTTTTATGCTTCAAATGTGTTTATATATGTTAAATAAGTATTTTCCTGCAATATATAGTCTTAAAATGGCCTTAAAACATTAAAAAATGGCTTAAACCATAAAAAAAACCCGTCCAAACTCCCATTTTTACCCTTTGGGAGTTTCGGCAGATTCTCGCCGAGATCTCGGTCAAGATGAGATCTCGGTAATCTCGGTTTTCTCAAGGGTCGAGACACCCTCGAGATCTGAGATTTCGAACTATGCTCCACACAACAACAGCATTGATGAAGGCTCGGATTGCAACGATGGCATCGGGTTGGAGATTCTTTATCTCCACAACAACAGCATTGATGAAGGCCCGGATTGACTAATTCTCTTGCTGTTTGATAGCCATGAACTGAGCTAGTGTCTTCTTCAGGGTTCTGCTTCCTTGGAAATGGGAGAGGAAGCGACTACTAAGATCTTTGAAAGACTCCACCGACTTTGGTGGAAGATTGCTGAACCAGGTCCTCCCGGCCTCCCTTAAAGTTGAAAGGAAGGCTCGGCAGCAGAGAGCATCATGATTACCATACAGCAGCAGTCCCGCTTTGTAGCTGTCCAAATGCTTCTCGGGACCAATCTTGCCGTCATAAAGGCCCACATTAGACACAGTATAGTTTTTCGGCAATGGGAACTACATGATTTCATTAGACAATGCCGACTCGGTGCTATAGTCATGGAGAGTGGAAACATCTGTGCCTTTTTTGATCTGCTGCATGCGGGTTAGCAGATCCTTCAACTGTTGCTCTACCATTGCCGGCTCGTTGCGAGGAACAGATCAGCGGGAACTGGTGGCTGTTGAACAGCAGTTCTTTCTTTTCAGGTTGCATCCATACGAGCCTGGATCTCATTCCTCTCTTGGCGAGCAGCATCAACCCGTCTCTGGGCATCATTATCAACCTCGGTATTGTCTTGAGATCCAAGGCGGTCATGCATTGAGATCCATTGAAACCCTCGGAGTGACACATGGGCAATGGAGATAACTTCAGTAGGAGCTCACCGAGGGAGATGACCGCGATTTATTCCAGAGTGTCGCCCTCCTGTGGTGAGAGCTCGCAGGATGATACAAGTAGCTGGAGGCTACCGGAGCAGCTCTTTGTTTGGAGTGCTGGGGTCGATGGTTCAAAATTTCTCCAATATCCACAACTGGTGGAATAGGTACAATGGGCACTGCAGGTGCCCGCTGTTGCAGCAGCTCTTTCAGCGTGGCTAACTGTTTGCGCCAGGGTATCGAATTGCTCTCTAGTCACGAACTGAGGAGGATTACATGCTCTTCCCCCCCTCCTTTGCCACATTAAGGTCAAGGAAATGATCCTTTATTCCCTCTGGAATGTCCACTTGCTCTTGCCAGGCATTGCCATTCGCACCCCTCAAGTTATAGGTACTTTCAGCTCTTCTAGTTGGAGCCATGGAAACTGGTTTTCAAGCTAGTTTGTGAAAAAGTAGATCTGTTACAAAACAGGTACGGGAAAGAACAGGAAGTATGGATTTGAAACAAAATCACTTCAAGGCCTCACTGCGGGTGCCAATCTATTGTAGCTGGATTTTGCTCGGTGCCTAGGATGATAACACCTGTAATAGAAAATCAAGGCACGCAGTGAGGTGGTCAGATTTTACCCCGTCACCACTTCGATGCTTAAGTCAGTATAGGACCAGGACAAGCAGATGGAATCCGGCAGTGAGATATCCAAATTCCTTGTAGCGTAGGGTCGAAGTGAGATTGTATGAAGACGATGACATGAAAGATAGTGAATGTAAGCTTAAAGCTACCAAAGTTGAACATCCCTTTCTTCTTCATCATCCTTCTATTTATAATAAAGGGATGGAGCTAAGAATAGCCTTTTCCCTAGCTTCTTGGGCTAGAGTTCGCATTCTACTTTTGAGTGTACAAGTGTCCAGTTATGATATGTAGAACAAGTTGGCCAGTCAAGTCGAGGGGGTCGGTAGACGACCTAGCCTAAGCTATGCCTTAGGAACAGAGGCTATCAACAGGTCTTGATCCAATGGGATACGAGCTAATCCCTGTCATATCCTTCTATCACAACCCCTGTTTTGTAAAACCAAACAGCTTTCTCGTGTCAATGCCACATGTCACCAAAGTATTGGTGACCTTCATAGTTGTCAAGGAGTCGCCTAGGCGCTAGGAGACGCCTAGGCATCCAGGCGTGATTCCAAGGCCTAGGCGCCTTATGAGTGTTGCCTGGGTCGCCTTGGGTCTTATATGTGTTTTTTTTTCCCTTTGATCTCTGAATTTGCTTCACAGGATTTATTAGGCTAGACAGGAACAGCATTTATCAGACAGTACTTATTTATGACTAATATCATTTACGTAAATGTTTCTTTAATTTTATATTTCATTTACTTAAGATATTATTCATAAATAAGCAAATACCCCCTATTTGAATCCAATAAAAATAGTTTAAAAACCAAATTCCAGAAGGATAAAAAGTCAACCCTCCAATTCAAGAACAAAAACCGTATTTTCGGGTGCAGGGGCGAATTTCAACTTCAAAATGCTAGGCAATATAAAAATTCCATAAATCTTATTATAATAAAGCATCACTAAAAACCAAGAGCACGCCAAAATAATCTCTTGCTTTGATGCCCAAAAAATAATTTACATTCAGACGACTTTTAACAGCATTCGCGTACTTCGAACAAGGTTTGATCGGAGTGTAACTCCTTCATTATAACTCGGATTCAAGCAATCTAGGATTTGTTGGAAAGCTGATTATACTAGCCTTGCAACGAATTTGAGATTGCTTGAATCCGAAGTATATTAAAGGAGTTACGCTCCGGTAAAATTTGTTAGAAATAAGCAAATGTTAGTCATAAATACGTGTTGCCTACTTAACTCAATTATTTGTTTCTTTGTTGGTTTTCTTATATTAATTAAACTCTGTCTTAAATGTTTATTTATGTAGAATGCTGCATATGTATATATAAACACTAATATAACATTAATATTTAAAAAAAAAAAATACACTGGGAACGCCTTGGTCGCCTAGGTGCCCAGGATGGCCTCAAACGCCTGGGATCGCCTTGTCGCCTTGACAACTATGGTGACCTTATAGGTGGACCAACACTTACGCCACCTCCATACTTTCCTCGTACTCATTACTCGTGACCAACCCCTCGACGAACTAGACGAAGACACGTATCGTTTCTCATTGGTCCAAAGGTCAGCAGCGCTTCCCACTAGCGGCCAAATTGGCGCCGCAATAGTTGACAGATCCTTTCCTTGATTGCCACGTGTTCCCTCTTGATGGTTGCCATGTGGCCGACCCCACCGTAATGCTGATTAATCCACGTGCGCCGATGAGATTAGCCATGACTCAATTCTCCCTTATCAGATGCCCCTTGATCCCTCGGTTTCATCTCGACCGGAGGGGTCAACCTTTCTTTTTGCCAAGGTCAGCCTTTTGAGGTCATCTTACCGAACCTCCCCTTTGGTCCAAAAAATCGTATCAGATTTGTTATTTCTCCGAGCCAAAGAATACCCAACTCCCTGACCTCTTTGTTTTTTAATAATCAAGTTTTACTTTCCCTATGTAACTTACGTCACCCTATACTGTCAAAATGATTATCCTTTTGGAGGAAATGATCCACCGCTTCATAACCATGCTCCTTCTCTCCTTTTTCATATGCATTTGCCTTGCTATTTTTGGGAAGATGCAGTCTTAAGTCTTAACTGCTTGTTACTTGATAAATAGCAGGCCTTCTTTGGTTCTTCAAGATCAATCCTCTGTTTCCCTCCATCATCGCCATTATTTTCCTTACCACCTCATATCTTTGGGAACACCTGCTTCGTCCATGACCTTCGGCCTAGCCTTGACAAGTTGTCCCCCTATGTGGTTAAGTGTGCCTTCCTTGACTACTCTCGCACTCAGAAAGGGTATAGGTGTTATGATCCTCTCACCCAGTGTCAATTTGTTAGTGCTGATGTCATGTTCTTTGAGAACACCTATATTATACGGCTCTCGGCTCCATCGAGGTCCCTAGCACTGCTGCCCCGCTTCCGGCCATGGTTCCGTTCAATGACGTGGCTTCCCTACCTGTAACGGCACCAACCCCAGCTCTAGCTCCTCTCCAAGTGTACAGTCATCTTTCACGGCCTGCACCAGCACCCTCACCAGCACCGGTTCCTCCCTCATCGTCCTCTTCTCATCGGACCCTTTGTCTGCTGATCTACCTATTGCATTGCACAAAAGTACCTGCTTTTGCAGTCAGCCACCGCACGTAACATATCATATTACTCCATGTATGTATCTACATCTCATTTCCCATTGCCCCATTAGTCCTTTGATTATGCACTATCCCATACTGAGATTCTCAAATCTCATACTGAGGCTTTAATCCGTCCTGAATGAAAAAAGGCTATGGATGTCGAGATGGAGGCTCTCCTTTCTAGGCAGACCTCGTCCCTTATTGATTTACCTCTGGATAAGGAAGTGGTTTGTTGTCGTTGGGTATACACGGTGAAGTATAACCCAGACGGTACTATAGAACGTCTGAAAGCATGCTTGCTTGCCAAAGGCTTTACCCAAACTTATGAAGTTGATAACTATGAGACCATTTCGTTGATTACCATGAGACCTTTTCCTCGGTTTCTCATCTCAATTCTGTTCGGGTTCTTATATCCCTCGCGATCAATTTGGAAAGGCCTATTTTTCAGTTGGATATCAAGAAGTTTTTTTATATGGTGACTTAAATGATGTTATATGGAGCAACCTCCCAGTACGTTGCTCAAGTGGAGATTGCTGCCCTCAGAGTTTGTGAATTCCAAAAAGCAATTTATGGTCTGAAATAGTTCCATTGCGCTTGGTTTGACAAGTTCATTAAAAGTCGTGTTGATTATGGGTCCAAACCTTGCTCTATTCAGATCACTTAGTCTTTGTTCATCGCCGCAATTCGAAAGTTGTTATTGTCGTGGTCTATGTGGATGACATTATTGTTTTTGGAGAAGACTTGACAACCATAGTTGTCAAGGCGCCAAGGCGAAGCAAGACGATGGAGGCCTGACTGGGCGCCTAGGCGACCAAGGCGCCCGCCTAGGCGACCAAGGCGCCTGATTTTCCAAGGCGACCCAAGGCAGCCTGGGCGCCTAGGCGGCGCTAGGCGACGCCTTGACAACTATGTTGACAACATACTCCTAAATCTTGGTGAGATCTCGAAAATATCGGTAATCTCGACCTTTTTGAAATCTCAATATCTTGAAAATCTCGGAAAACTCGACCTTTATACGTTAAAAAAAGGCAGTGTCTAGGTGAAATTTTTGAGATCTTGACGAGATCTCGAAAATCTCGGAAATTTCAAACCTCACCGAGACGAGGTCGAGATATGAGATTTAAAACCTTGCATGACAGGTATTGCTAAGACTAAAGTCTACCTACATTAGCACTTTCAAACAAAAGATTTGTGGGCATTCTGCGCTATTTTCTAGGCATTGAGGTGGTTCAAAGCACTAAGGGTATTAGACTTTTCTTAGCAGAAGTATGTTCTTGATCTTTTGACTAAGACTAATATAGTCGACTACAAACTTGTTGATACTCCTATGGACCCTCACCTTAAGCTTGCTACTTGTGATGATGTGGATTTTGCCGACATCCATCAGTATCAACATCTTGTTGGGAAGCTTATTTATCACATGTTTACTCGGCCTGACATCTCCTTTTCTATTGAAGTTACAAGTCATTTTATGCAAGCTCCGAAACATGTTCATTGGGATGTTGCGCGCCGGATTTTGAAGTATCTCAAGGGAGCTCCCGGTAAAAGGCTCCTTTATCATCCTAATCAAAGTATTGGTCTCTGTGACTATTTTGATGCTGATTGGGCTGGTGCTAATGATGATCACCAATTTACTATCGATTATTGTACCTTTCTTGGCTGCAATCTTATTACATGGCGTAGTAAGAAGCATACTGGCATTGTTCGATCTAGTGCCGAGGCTGAGTATCGTGTTATGGTTCTAACTACAGCAGAGTTAATGTGGGTTAAGTCTATTCTTTCTAGGTAAACTTGGCTTTCTGATATTACAGTCTATTCATATGTACAGTGATAATCAGGCAACCATTCACATTGCTAGCAACCCGATGTTTCATGAGTATACCAAGCATATCGAAGTTAACTGTCATTTTGTTTGTGATGCTATTATGCGATATCTACTCTGTTCACAAGTTCCAGTTCTCAACTTGGTGATATGTTCCCAGAGACATTATTCAAGGCTTTGTTTCTTCACAATTATTCCAAGCTAAGTCTTGGTGATATTTATGCTCCGACTCCAGCTCGAGGGAAAGTGTTAAATTTTAGTTTTGTAGTCCTAGTGTCCATAGTTGTCAAGGCGTCGCCTAGGCGTCCGGGCGGTTTATACAGGCCTGGGCGCCAGGGCGCCTTGTGTACATGGGGCGGCGCCCGGGTGCCCGGGAGGCGACGCATAGGTCGCCTGGACGCCCGAATGCCCGGGCGGCGTCTTTTTCTCATATTTTCCTTGATCTTTGAATTTTATTTGGAGATTTATTGGCCGCAGAACAACATTTATCAGGACTTATTTATGACTAATATCATTTAAGTAAATGTTACATTTACTTAAGATATTATTCATAAATAAGCAAATACCCCTATTTGAATCCATTAAAATACTAAAATTCAATTCCGTAAGGATAAAAGTCAACCCCCAGTCAAGAACAAAACCATATTTTTGGGTGCGAGGGCGATTTTCAACTTTTAAATGCTAGGATTTTTCTAAATATAAAAATTTATAAATCTTATTATAATAAATCATCACTAAACCAAGAATGCGCCAAAATAATCTTTTGCTTTGTGCCCAAATACCCCCCCCTCCTTATCCCCTAATGTCACCTAGCTTAGTGCTGTTTAGTTTCCAGCTTTTGTAAGCTTTAATCAAAGTTATTTTTATTTTCATCTCTTGTAATGTCGACTCAGTCTAGAACTCTGTCTAGTCGACATCCCTTTTGTTAAGTTATTTATTATTATAAAGAAGATAAAGGTGAGAAGGAGAGACATAGTTTGACATTCTCTCCCCTCTCCCTAATACTCTCTCACTCACGGTTCTCTCTCTCAATTTCGATCTCCCTTCATTATATTTTCTGACTGTTCTTCTCCATTATGTACTGCATGTGGTCTGGTCTATCCTAGTTCTACATTGTTTCAAAAATTATGGAGGAGAAGACTCCAAGAGCTAAGGAAATTAAGTTCATATCTGGGGCCTTGGATAAATATCCAAAAGAAAAAGCCTAAGATCGTATTACACAGTTACAAACCTGGGATCGGCGGGCCTCAAATTGAGGTTTAACCAGCGTTACTAATGCAGCATCATTCTTCATGACATTGACAACAGCAGGCATCACCTGCACTTATGAGGGAGAAATTAAGGGGAGGGATGGGGAGGGAAGTTAACAAGTACATAAATAAAATCTACAAATGAATAATAAAGCATACACAAAAATAAAATACAACAGTAAGATGCTATTCAAAGCTAAGCAGCATTTGGATGTGTATTTCTAGCTTTCATTTGACACTGTATTTTACTCTCTTCTTTTTCAAAACAACTGAACAAGAGAAGTTTTCTCCTGGAAACAGACAAAAAGATGTTTCTTACAGAAACACATCGTTTTTATTTTTGCACAGTTTTCATAAGCACATGCATTTATGTAGGGCAAATATATCATTTCACCGTTCCAACAAAAAAAAAGACTTATGGACACCCAGATGAAATCATCCACAGCAGTGATGGAAGTGACCCTCTTTCTCTCTCTCTCTCACTTTCCCATTTTCTTCTGCCTCCCCCTACTACATTCTCTGCCATACCCCGGATCCTCTCTCTTACTTCTCGCAATTTCATCTCTTTTCCCCTCTCCTTGATCTCCCAATTTCCTCTCTCTCCCTCCCCCCCCCTGCGGGGGTTTTCTCTTTGCATATGTTCTTTCTCCCCTTTTCCATCCAAATTCATTGTGAAACACCCAAACCAAGAGGGGCAGTTAAGGTAGAGTTACGATGGACAACCTCATTCAAAGAGATTGGTCCATTAGGAATGTGTGAAAGAATCGTGGAGAGGCTCATAATGACGGGTATCGCTTATTACCAGATGGACTTTTGCTGCAGAAGTATGGAAAGGTGTTTTGTTGATAATGGGTGTTAGCTATTTCTCAAAACATTTCTAGAAGTTTTGGTCACATGGGAAGGAGGATCTTTAGAGTGGAGCACGGATATTCTGCACAAAGTAATTCTCCTTGCAGTTTTTTGGTGTATTTTGAAAGGAAAAAAAAATATATCTGGGCTTCCAAGGAAATAGAAGAATTAGCTGAGAGAGTATCATCAAAGGTTACAAGGATGGTTTCTAGCTGGATGGCTGTTGTTCCAGATTTTAGAAGTGTCAACATTCTCAGGTTACAGGAAAGATGAAATAATGTTAAATGAGTAAATGTTTTGTATTTTGGCAGGGCAGGGTCTCTAGTAGGATAACGTATAGGAGGGGATCCTAATGTAAAAAGGAGTTGTGGGGGGTGGGGGGTATCATTTTCTTTTTGTGGTGGGCCATTGATGACCGTGAGGCTATATCCAGCACCTGAGTGTACAGGCTGCTTTCTTCATTATTTTCAATGCAATCTCTTTACTTCTTCCCCCCAGTTGAGCATTTAGCTGAAGAAATAAACTCTCTTCCATGGTTTCAGGTGAAGCAGCAGATAAACCCCCTAATTGGGCCAAGGAGATAGCAACCTACAAATTCCTTGTGCAAAACATCAGACTAAAACTTTTTATTGTGAATAGAATTTTAATTAGGACCATATACACAGTAACACAGATGAAAGATAAGAAAACCACTTGATTGAGGTATCTTATCTCATCGCATATGATATTTGACTCTGTTGTTATTCTAGTCAATTCCCAATATAATTTGGCATAAATTATTTTTATTTATGCATTTCAAAAACTTATTTCTATCAGGATATGTTATTGTTTACAAGAGACAGTTCATCGATAAGACGATAACAAGTGAAACGTATCCAACGTTGCTAAATATATTCAAGACAGTAACTCTTTAATTTAAATATAGCCTACAGGAAGGGAAAGATGTCTGATTGCTTAGCAGCAACTAGAAGCTGTCATACTCTAGAATTCAGCACAGCTGGAAAATCATAATGGTAAAACATATATGCCTATTTTTTGGACAACAGTCCACATTGGTTTGAAGAGAGCTTAATATTCTAATAGGCATAGTCATCATTTGACATTGGTCTGATGGACAATTATCATGCCAATGCGGGTTTGAGGATGATGAAATTAAAAATGCCATCTCCGGATAACTCCAGAAGGTCAAAACCCATATTTTTGTTATGTTATCTCCGAGTACACATTAGAGAGACAACAAGCACATCTTCTCCAGTTAAAAAGTAGACAAATCCAACATGAATTACATAATCAAAATGCTTACAACATAATAATCTAGCATTGTGGTACTCTTTGAAGCATACCAAGAGTATAGAGATGAATGACAGGTCTAAAGTCACCAAGTCAACTTTTTGTGGGAGTTCAGTAAGATATCTTAAGTTTGTTCTTTCTATGACACTGACACGCTCATCTCGACGAATCTTTTCTGCCACCTGATGATTAGCCAAGAATCTGTTAACAAGAACCATAAAAGCACCCAAACTCGGACAGCAGAAATTATTTAGGGGAAGAAAGAAAATAGGAATGACAAGGGGAAAAAAAAGCCAAAATGACCAACATAACATGTAACTACAGATAAATGAAAATCTGAGATGGGCCAAGGAAAGTATGTAATTACACCAAACACCAAATCTTAGTAAAACAAAGATGTTCAATTCTTAGAAGCTCCATGCTATTTAAATTCAAGGGCAAAGATCATAAGATAGTTTTAAGTTTGTTCTCTCCATGACATTGACTCATGCATCTTGATGGATCTTTTCTGCCATCAAATGAATTAGACAAGTAAGAATCTGCTACTCAAATTATAAAAAAGCACCAAATAAGACAGAATAAATTATTTAGGAAAAAAAAGAAAAGAAAAGAACATGGTTAACCAAAACAACAAAGAAAACCAGACGAAGGACAACCATAACAGGTAAATTGCAGTCAAAAATGAAAAACTGCAGGAAAATATATAAATACACCCAACACTAGGCCTAAGTGAAAAAAAGATGTTCAATGCTCAGAAGTTTCTATGATGTGGGGATCAGTGTGTGTGTGTCTGTGTGAGTGTAAGTAATTGAAATTGAAAAACTGTGTTGAGCTTGTTATTTTAACTGATATAAAGAATGGAGACCATATCACTTGAAGAAACATATGCCGAGAAGATCTGGAAGTGCCTGTTCTTTTTCACTTCACACATTGTAAGTTATTAGAACGAAATATAATGAGCACAATTATGATTACCTGTCCATATCCTACATCAACTCCATAAACATATGATGCACCATACTGAAGCAAGCAATCGGTAAATCCTCCAGTAGACAATCCTGAATCAAGAGCAACTTTTCCACCAACATAAACACCTAGCTGTTCAATAGCTGCTTCTAGCTTGTATCCTGCTCTGGAATAGAAGCCAAGGAAAAAGAACTTATAAATCTCCAATAGTGTCTTGGAAAATTAAAAATGATGCATTAAAATGTAATAGGTTGTTTCCAGAGAGTTCACCTACATACATATTTTGGAACTTCAGCCATTATCTCTACAATAGCTTTATCAGATACAGGTGTTCCTGCTTTGTTTACCACCTTACCATCCACAAACACTTTGCCTGAAACAACCACCTCATTTGGATGAAAAAAACAAGAGAGTTGGCATAAAGAAAATGATGACTAGAGCTTAAACGAACCACAATTATTTCATCAATCACCCAATAAAAAGAAAAAAGGAAAATTTTTATGGATGAGCATGAATCAGATGCTGCATCAATAAGATGGTTATTCAACAAATGAAAAGACAGAATGAGGGGTGGGCTGAGTTGATAACATAGAAAATCAGTTATATGAGGTGACAAATAGATGAATTATTCCTCAACAACTATCAAGAAGGCAGTCCATTCTACT
Organism: Protea cynaroides; assembly: GCA_028583415.1. Lineage (NCBI taxonomy): Eukaryota > Viridiplantae > Streptophyta > Magnoliopsida > Proteales > Proteaceae > Protea > Protea cynaroides. Next base: position 71,381,818 of record CM053274.1, read on the forward strand.
TCGCATAAAAAGATGTGCATTACGACATTAGAATCGATAGTGGTAAATTTAGTTCAAGCTCTTACTGAAACAAAATATATCAGAAGACAGAAAATACAAGGATCGGACAAAACTTGCAGAAAAGGATGGAGATAAGGATGAAATGAACTAAATCATGTAATTCTAAAATGAATGGTCTTTTTTCATTTGAAGAGAAGTACATGTCGGATTATGGCTGTCACTGAGATGGGATGAATCAGTGAACTCCATAACAATTCCATTTTTAACCTGAATAGTCTATTGCTGCCCAGAGATGACTGTTCTATTGCCACTGCCACTTACAACCATGCCCATTCAAACCCATACCATCCTGCAAGCACACAGCCACAGCTCGCAATCACTGGGTTACCTAGACAGTGACCAGATCCTACACCCGCTCCTACAAGGTGGCACAGAGAATATGTACATCCATTTTAGAAAAGTAAATGCAGATGGAAAAGCAAAATCAATTCCCTTCGACTGATCCATGCAATTTAACTTATTCTGGCACAGCAGGTCATCTATCCCCCTGACTCGCCCTCCTAGCTGCTTTCTTCTCCTTGTCGCATCTCCCAGCTTATCCCTTTAGGTGCCCCACATCTCTTCTTCTTTCCTTGAGTGTAAACATCACATAACCACAACTCAAGATGTTACGTGGTTCAGCAGTAGCCACTGCCTACATCCACAGAGTAGTGCCCAAAAGCGCCCAGCATTTACTCAACACTCTTTTGTCAGAAATAACTGACAGGGAGTTATAACCCCAAGTTTACTGAGCAACAGCTAGGAGGGCACTATAATGCCGATACAGTTTGCTAGCTACAACCACCTGGAACTACAACCCACCCACCCACCCCTCTCTTTCTTCCGGTATGACAGAAAGGAGCTATGGCCCCTTACTCAACCGCTACAATGGAGAGCCTTCAACGACAATAATGGGCTTACAACAAGTTGCTCCTCAATGTAGCACAAGCTAGTCTAAGCATAGTATACAACATACATCAACATAGTACTAGCACATAATTAGTACAAGAATACAAATGCAACTAGCCATGGAATGGAAACTCTTACAAGTTACAACCCTTGCTCTGTATCGGTTCTTGTCCCTCTGTGGAGCTCTAAGTCACCAACCAAGGCTTTCAAGACCACTAAAATCTTAAACTCCCTCTTCATTGGAGTAACTTGTGTAAGACCCGCACCTGAAACCCCCACTAACCCTGATTTCCGTTGTGCCAGGTCTTCTGGCACCGACACTTGGCATGCCTGACACGAGACCCTATGGGTGCACCCATGTCATGACTCAGGGTGATAATAGACCTTAGATGACCTCCACCAATGATCCCGATGCTTGGGGCCCACTGACTTGAGTCTGGGGCTGCCTTTAGGCCCTACCGGCGGCATAACCGGCTCCCTGCCACCGGCCTGATTTCGTTATGCACACACTCTCCTCGGGTCTATAAATATAGACCCCAACCCTCATTCACTCCCTTGCTGACACCTTGGAGTGAGAGTGTGTGTGGGTGTTTGGGTGACTTTGGAAAGCTTGGAGTTCAACGAACTTCAACCACCTCAAGTAAGTGATTCACTATCCCCCACTATTGCAATGTGGTTTGATATCCATCATGGATGGTGGAACTTGGCCACCATTAATGGAGACGAAGGTTAACCCTAGAAGTAGGAATGGGTTTCCCCAAGGTATTGTAAAGACCAATAAGGGTGGGGAATATGTTCCCCACCACCTCCTTTGTGTTGGAGGATGATGGGGAGACAAAACTCCCCAAATGGACTCAATCGTCCCTGCTGAGTCTGGTTTTCCGGACTCAACCTGCGGATGGGAACAATGTCCATGCCCCCGGGCCTGGCACGGTGACCATGTATGGTCTGGCTGGTGGAGGGGCCGGCACGGCCCCATCCTCTGCCAACCCCCATACTTATGAAAATATATGGGTTGAGCTCAGCCGGAGGACTAGCCAGTCGCATGATCCTCCAAGTAGCTCCCCCCCGGCTGTGCTCTTGGGTCCGCCATGCCCTTATGGGGCCGCCTAAGCCTTTTTGGAAGGCGGAGGTAAAGTCGCCGGCACCACCATCCGCATGTGCCACTGCCTCCATTTATGTGAGTTTACTGTTATCACAGAGACTCAACCGGCACATGATTCTGGAGGCACCTTCCCCAAGCACCATCCGCTGCCTTGGCTCCTGGTAGCCAGTATGACTAGTTAGATCCTTCAAGGACCAACCGTGGGTTTTCGGCTTACCTTGGGACCCGCGTAGGGACATTTAGAACATGTCTATGCAGGTTTAAAACTTACTTAACTAACATAATGAAAACTATGTTATCTAATAGTAAACCAATGCAGGTATTTGAAGAAGCCTAACTAAAGACAAAACCAAGGTCGAAACAAAAAAGTACTCGGTTTCGACAGGTTCTGATGGTTTAAACCAGAATTCAGTGGTTAAGACCAAACCATGGCTATGAAATCCCATGCTACAATGAGGTTTCAACCATATTTTTTTTGGGCCTTGAAACCTTGGTTTTGAGTTTCACCCAAAAAAAATACTAGGCTTCGACCTGGTTTCAACGGTTTCAAGGTTATGTCTAGGTTTCATGCCTGACGAAATAGGCCTCAAAACCGAGATCTTCTTCCTTGGCGCTGGGTGCAAGAGCGTTTTCCTTCGCATTGTACAACAGGTAAATCAGCACAAACACTAGTAAAACCTAGAGCATCAGACAAAGAGTAAGACTAAGTAGAGGACAATTAAGCAGAAGCAACTAGCACTGGTGAAAACGGCTTCCGACAATGGCGATAAACTTGAAGAGATGTTTTCGCAAAGGAGAAGAAGCATCGATAGCTTGTGACGGAGCATCAAAAAGATGAACTAACACAGGAATGGGAATGGACTCAACAATGTTAGTTAAGCAATCACGTCACTCAACAGAAAAGTACAGTGTACGCTAAAAGAAGGCAACTAATGGGATGGAATTTGAAGAAGATAAAAGAAAGGGAGTTACCAAAAAGAAAGAGAAAGAAAGGAGGGGGAGGGATTACATTACCGTAAGATAAAGAAGGGAAGGGAAGGGATAACCAAAAAGAGGATTAGGGAGGGAGAGAGATAAAGAGAGGGAGAGGAGGAAAGGGAGACCGTGAGAACTAGTAGAGAGTCATAGAGAGACTTTATTGTGGAAGGGGATAGGGGAGGGGAAGAGGATTATCCAAAAATAGAGAGAGAAAGAGGGGGAGGGAAGAGAACCGTGAGAGATAAGGGGAGGAGAGCCGTGAGTTTTTCTTCTTCCTTTTCAACAAATCATCATCATCATTCATTATTCATCCAAAACAGAAAATAAAAGGCTTTTAAAGCCTACAAAGGAAACCGTGGGAGTTGGAAAGTGGTTGGAACTGCCTAGGCAGTTACAACTTCTAGTCTTCTACAATAAAAAATAAAAAGAACCACTAACAGTAGTGGGGTACATGTAACAGGGGGGTTACATGCTGTAAATAAATATTAAAACAAAAAAAAGGGTAATGTGGGACCTGCTAACAACTAACAAATACATAAAGAATAATAACAACTAACAAATATGTAAAGAAAATAAAACGTGGGATTGGGATGGCCCCACATGTCCTGCATCAACTCTCCCTTACTTCAAAAAAACTCAACCTTAAGTTTGGTTAAATCCAAATCCATCCGGTAATGCAAGAGGGAATGAAATTTGAATCTGCACGTCCTTCTCTTCTCGCCGCATATATGGTGTTGTTATCCATTCCATAAGATGGAACAATGGATTGTTGCAATCAAGTGGATAAAGGGGTTCAAGGAATGTTACGATAATGGGGATAAAGTAGTTGTATGGGCTTTTGGAATTCTGGCTTGGGATTTCCAATTAAGGGAGGAAACAAGATTAGAGAAGTTAGAGAGGATGGGATGAAAGAGATACCCCAATCTTGGTTCTAATGCCAAACTTATGGGATGGAATTTGAAGAAGAGAAAAGAAAGGGAGTTACCGAAAAAAAAGAGAAAGAAGGGAGGGAATGGGATTACATTACCAAAGATAGAAAAGGGAAGAGAAGGGAAAACCAAAAAGGGGATTAGGGAGAGAGAAATAACGAGAGGGAAGAGGGGGAAAGGGAGACCGTGAGAGCTGATAGAGTCATAGAGAGACTTTACTGTGGAAGGGGATAGGAGAAGGGAAGAGGATTATTCAGAAATTGAGAGAGAGAGAGAGAGAGAGAAGGAGAGGGAAGAGAAACCATGAGAGAGAGGGGGAGGAGAGCCGTGAACTTTTCTTCTTCCTTTTCAGCAAATCATCATGATCATTCATTATTCATCCAAAACAGAAAATATAAGGCTTTTAAATCCTACAAAGGAAACTGTCATGGGGATTGGGAAGTGGTTGGAACTGCCTAGACAGTTACAACTTCTACAATAAAAAATAATACTAATAATAAAAAGAACCACTAACAGTAGTGGGGTTCACACGTAACTAGTGGGGTTTAGATGTTGTAAATAAATATAAAAAATAAGGTAAGGTGGGACCTACTAACAACTAACAAATACATAAAGAAAATATAAAAACTTACAAATACGTAAAGAAAATAAAACATGGGATGAGGATGGCCCCACATGTCCTGCATCAGTAACATTGGCACTCACAAAATGATGATATGTAACAGGATCATAGCAACAATAATTCTTTTGGGTGGGAAAATATCCTAGAAAAAAACACGTTTGACTGCCAGTGAAGACAATTTATCATAACCAGGTTGTAAAACATGAAAAAAGCAAGTGTACCCAAATATGCAGAGAGGTAACGAAAACAAAGCAAAATCAAGAAAAATAATGCCCATGGAAGACCGATTGCCAAGTACAAAGGAAGGCAAACGATTAATCAAATAACAAACGGTTAAACAACTTCTCCCAGAAACTTTTTGGCACATGCATCTGAAATAACAAGGAATGAGCAACCTCCAGCAAATGTCTATTTTTCCTTCTAGCCGCACCATTCTGTTAAGAGGTATAGGCGCATGTTTGATGTAAAATACCATTCTCAGAGCCCCAAAAAAATAGCATGTTGAGTAAATTCTAGGCATTGTCTTTGCGGGAAGAAAAAATTAATAGTAGCACCAAATTGATTCTTTATTTCACTACAAAAGGATTTAATAACAAACATAAACTTTGAATGATCTTTCAACAAATACAACCAGTAAATTGAAAATAATTGTCCAAAAATCACGACTCTAGACACGTCAAGGACCCCAAATATCTGAATAAATTAAAGAAAACCAAGGACTCTTAGAAACATCATGATCAGAAAAAGAGGAATGGTGATGTTTTCCTAACTCATGGACTTCACATTCTATACGCGATATAAACTTGTCGGTAGGGATCATAAGCTGAAGCTTGGAAATAGACAAATGACTCAAACGAAAGTGCTAATCTAGAGGTGAGACAAGAGCAGAGATAACCACTACAGTAGTAGAATAATAATCGCCATCCAGATAATACAAGCCATCATTTTCATGCTCTCCACCAATCATCCTCTTTGCCATAAGATACTAAAGCCACAAAAGGATGGATTAAAGGTAATTGAGGTAAATGAAGAACAGAATATAAAGACGAAGAAGATCTAGGCAAAGGAACACCACTGTCCTAAAACCTGAGTAGAGGATCCATTATCAATAATCACTCTAGATGGATGACTAGCAGCATGGAATAAAAAAAAGACTTTAGACATTCCAGTCATATGATTAGTAGCACCAAAGTAAATAACCCAACTGTTGGAAGAAGATGCAAGAAGTATAGTTATACCTATTTGGGCTACTGAACCAGTGGATGAGGAAGTGGAAGGCTCAAGCAGTTGTAGACATTCAAGTAGATGATTGTAGACATTCAAGTAGATGATTGTAGCCATCTCACGATACGGAGAGCGATTGACTAGCTCTAAATGTAGAAGCAGTGTGAGTATTACCTCGAGATACAATGTCAGTACACCCCTCAGTTACTGCAGAATTAGCTGTTTTTGAACCTGCTCTAGCTAACCAAACATAGCCCAGCACCTCACCACTGCATAATTGGGCTTACCACGATAAGAGCACCGAAATTGTCAAAAGGAGTGATTGGGCTGTTGTGGTTCATGCCCTTCTCTTCGAGGATAAGAACAGGAATGAAAGAGTAAGGAGAAGAAGACGAAGAAGAAAGAAAGCAAAGAAGGGAGAAGAGATAATGGGTGAAAGCATGTTGGATGTTATGCTGTCAGTCCCAAGCCTAGAAAAAGGAGGAGGGTTGGTGCGTCAGGTCAGCAATCGACAGCCCACAACCAAAACAAAACCTAACCGACCCCTTAACATGGATTCACAAACAAAAGATATTCAGCGTAGTACTAGGGTGTTCTCTGTACATGATGCATTACACTTGGACCCTATTATAGCAAAAAATGGGCAAGGGCCGCCACATCGGCACCCGGTTGCATGATAAGTAAGCAAGGATTCTCGCACCGTGGATGAGTGCAAGTAAAGAAGCTAGTCCATAAGCATAGAATTAAATTAGCATCTTGAAACATAGGATCTTTAACGGGTGAGAGCCTAAAATTGATAGATGTTATGAGGAGAAGAATGATTAACATAGCTTGCATTTCAAGAGCCTAGAAGAAAGGATAAAAAGGCTAAGGAGTTGGATAACTTTAAACTTTGGTATACAAGGGATAAAAGTAACAGCAATAGAGTGGGCATAGTAATGGATAGAGATTTAAAGAACGATGTGGTGAATGTTAAAAGATTCAGTGACAGGATTATAGCCATCAAGCTGGAATTGGAGCAAGAGGTTGTCAATATAATTAGCGCTTACGCCCCAAGTAGGATTAGAAGCACGTAGTAAGCTGCAATTTTGGGAGCACGTGGATGGATTAGTGCAAAGTTTTAAATAATAAGAAAATATTACAATAGAAAGGGTGATCTGAATGGATATGTAGGGGGAGATCGTAGAGGTTATGAAGGTGTATATGGAGGATATGGTTTTAGAGTGAGGAATGAGGAGGGGAATTCAATTATAGATTTTGTTATGGCATGATTTATCCACTGTAAAAAACCTACTTTGAAAACAGACGAGCATTTAGCTAGCTTCAAAAGTGGGCATCAAAGTAGCGAAATAGAATTCTTTCTAACTAAAAGGTCCGATAGATTGTTATGGGAGAGACAAAAATAAAGAAATTTTGACAAAAGGAAACATGGGGACGGGGAAGGAGAGAGAAGATAATAATAGGGAGATAGATAGAATAGTCCTACCAGATAGAAAGAGGAGAGAGGGCCAGCTCGCAAGAGAGAAAAGAGGGAGAACACAAGTGGGGAGGAGAAAGCAAACTCCTACGCCATCAATCGCAACAACCAAACCAAATCAATTCATTCTGCTGAATAATCGATGGTTACAACTTGTATATAAAGAAAACAAGATAAAAACTCCTCATCTAATACTAGGACTCAACTGAAAATAAAACTAAATCCTAATTTAAAACAGAACTCGAAAGCAACTTAAATTCAAACAAACTTAAGACTGTAACACTATAAGTTGGACTGACTCTCCTATTCCCATATGCATACTTCAAACCCCAAAGATGGTTCATATAAGAGACTCATTACATCAATAATCCCAAAAATAAATGGCCCAAGGCCCATAGAGGCCCATAGAATCCAGCCATAGGGAAAATAGACTCATCTGAGGCCTAATTGGCCTGATTGGACACCAGTAGTTGCATCAAATATTCTCCTTTTGATTTACCGTTTTGCTAGAAATATAAAATCTTCTCATACAAGTCATAAACTCGTTACAAGTTCTTGTCATGTGAGTAACTCTCCCACAAGTCCTCCCACACAACCACAGTGAAACATGACATTAACAGCCACGGATGGTTCCATGATATTCCGCAATCATACAAGCAATGTATCATTCTCACACATCCATTCCTTATATATTTGCATCAGTTAAAGAATGTGAGGATGAGGTTAAATCCAATTTACCATTGGCATTAATATAAACTCCGACCGCCTGTGCCTAGAGTAGATAATTTAGGCACCATTCAACTAAACTGAGGCAATTTGAACATTGACAGAGTCCGCAGAAGATTCAGCGTCATCCATAATAATCAAAGAATCCAGTACCAATGTAAAGCAAGGCAGAACACAGAACCAAGAATCAAGTTAATAAATACACATAAGTAATTACCAACTTAACCAAAAACAAACCAAGAAACGAAGCAGATCAGAAATTCAGAATAAGAGCTGGTGATCAAAGAAAGCAGCCTTAACAGAATCACAGGGTAGAAAAACTATTCTGCCAAGAGAAAGCATACCGCAGAAGGGAATCTTGATCTGATTGCCCTAAAATACATGTCGATAATACCACGGAAATAGAATGATAAACCCTCCAAATTTCCAAGAGATCCAACGTCGAAATGATGAGTAATGAATCCGGCTCAAAATTAGAAACCAAACTCCCAAAAAATAGTAACTTAGATATCGCACTATCAGCTTATCTAATCAGGCTCAAACCACAAACTTGGATTGAATATAGATGATAAGAGGAAACACGGTCAAAAACTTACTTCCATTCAATGGCAGGATCATAAGATATGAGGAAGACTGTTAAAAACAAGAAAAACAATCAAATAAGACAGCCGTAGGGAAGTTTCAGCACCTCTTCAATGCCAAATCAACCTTACTCCACATTCTTCATTCCAAACACAGGGATACAACAAAAATGGCACATAAAAACTCTTCTTGTTTTGTGATATTGAATTAAACAAGAGATAAGTTATGAGAAAGTTGTTTGAGGTGGCATGGCGTTGCTCAACGAAGGCCTTTAGATGCTCCAGTACAAATGAGTGATTTGATTCAGATTGAAGGAACCCAAAGAGTCAGAGACAAACCTAAAATGACTCTAGGAGAGGTGGTAAAGAAAGAAATCAATAGCTTAGGCCTTGTATCAAGTATGACCTCGAGTAGAGCTAATTGGAGGATAAGGATCCATGTAGCTGACCCCATTTAGTTGGTATAAGGCTTTGTTTTTCTTTTTGTTGTTGTTGTTGTTGGATTAAACAAGAGAAGCCATTAAGGATAAAACAGCCAAAAATATTGCACAAAGCCAAAGAAAACTTGAGACTCAAAACAGCAAGAAGAAATCTCAATTGCTACTTAATGATGCTCTAATACCATATCAATCTTAACCAGCAGATCGCATAGACAGAAGAAGAGAAGAGAAGAGCGAAAGAAGAGAAAGAAGATGGGAGATCGATGGGAAAAGAGAGAACTGTCAGCTGAGAAAAGGATGAGTTAAAATTCCCCACCAGTACATCCTCTCTCCTCCTTCGTCTACTTCTTTAATCATCCTGACAAAATCCTCTTAATCCACTTCTTCATCTTCTGCCTCAGATGCTCCACTAGCATCTCTATAGGAACACCCACACTTCCATGGATATGAAGAATACATCAACTGAAAGAGACATCTTCTTCATCGGTTGGTTAAGTTCTTGAAGCCAATCAATGTAAGACTTGAAATTTTGAAGTTGTGAATTGTGATTGAAGGACATAAGGAGTTCAAAATCCATTGAAGAAATGTGAACCTTTTGCTTTAATACCAAATTGATCCATGCTATGAGAATATGTGTAACCTGATGGAATATTGGCACGATGTAACTATATGAAAGTTTAGGGCAGCTAACAAGATTCAAAAAGGATAATGGGGTTAGAAAATAATGCAATTGGTATACCTTATGGTTTATGCAACAAAATAGAAAGAAAGAGAGAAGGAGAAGATGGAGAGAAAACGAGAAAAGGGAGAGAGAAATTGTCTCTCTCCTCCTATTGCTGATCTTTAAATAGAAAATTGAATAATTACAATAGAATGAAAAAACTACGTCCATAGGTCTTCTATCAAGACTAGGAAAGATAAACAACTAGGAAACTAGAAAAGATAAACAACTATGAAACTAGTATAAGATGGTGATGAGGCAATATTGACCCACTCTTCAACACTCCCCCTCGAGCCGGAGTTCCAACTTGGAACAATAAGAACAGATATGCACCGCAACACTGGTCTTCAATATATATGGTTGTCGGAGACACCAGGGAGCACAAAGAGAACTTCTCTGGTAGCAATACCAATTCATGTACACCAATCATCATCAGCATCATTATAGGCTCTTCCAAAGGAAGGCAAGTAGTAGCAATAGCAACAACATCATAGGTACTTGAAAGTAGAAGTATCAACATATTGAAGCAGTAAATAACTCTGCATCAGACAACATAAGGTTATTGTTAACCAAACCGTATCGGAAAACATAAGGTTGTTGTGAACCAGACCACATCAGACAACATGAGGTTGTTGTGAACCACACCGTATCAGACAACATAAGGTTGTTGTAAACTAGACCACATCAGACAGCATGAGATTGCTATGAACCAGACCGCATCAGATAGCATAAAGTTGTTGTGAACCAAACCACATTAAGTAGCATTAAGCAAACAGATTGCATCGTTGCTGAATATTATTGTTGAATACCATCTTAATAGATGGTCGGATCCATCACAAGCAAATAGGTAGAAGACAATAGTAAACTCCATCATGAGTAAATAGGTAAGCTCCATCATGAACAAAACAGGAAGTAGGCAGTAGTAAATTTCATCATGAGCAACGGTAGTAGGCTCCAACACGAGCAAGGAGGTAGTAAGCTCCAACACGAGCAAGGAGGTAGTAAGCTCCAACACAACCAAGGAAGTTGTAGGCTCCAACAAGAACAAGGGGGCAGTAAGCTCCAACCCAAGCAAGGGGTGCATCATGAGCGAGTGGTAGCAATAGACTCTAACATGAGCAAACATGAACACGAGCAAATATGCTGCTTCTCCCCCCTCCCCTCAACATGGAAGTGAACAAATTATCAAAAGTCTTCAAACAATAAACGAGGGATGATATCCCAAGTAGTTGAAAAATCAGGATCATATGATCCACAAAACTAGAACATGACCATAGCAGAAAAATTCTAACCCGCTTTATACATGGACCACTCCGATAAAATTTTGTGGTGACCTGAACGGAAAGAAAATTTGAGGTCTGTGTTGGAAGCGGAGGGCTTGGGACCTGACCCGTCTTTGGGAGAATAAACAATAGCAGTACTAAAAATCTAACCACAGATTCCACTATAACTGTAGTACATCAGAGACAATGATAATGGAGACAATATATCCAAATTTCAATGCAATCCAATGGCCAAATCAAGAGATATGGACTAGTCCTTGGGCTGTTAGGACTTTGGACACATGCAAGCATATTTTTTACATTAATTGAATAATCAAAGATTCAGTCAGCAAATGTGGGACCACAAGTGGCAGCCAAGCAATTAATGACAAGTAGGATAAGTGAGCAAAACTGATTACCATCCGATGGTGGAATTCATAGTTATGAGGGCTCCTCGTAGGAAAAGAGGAAATAGATTGTGTAATCGGAGAGCCAAGATCACCAAGAATAGACTTCACCCACTTTAATTCTGCAGTAGTATGGGCTATAGCACGATACTCAGTTATGCAAAAAGAGGATTAGGAGTTACACACACAATATTCCCCCTTGTAGCAGGACCTTTTCTTGACTAACCCAGAAAAACCAGAATAGAAACTTTATAGAAAATTGAACTTATCTGAAAATCCGACCGTTGGTTGATCTTCAAACTTGGAGGAAGTGACCTTTAGGATGTACTTGATAACATACCGAAATCTGATAATGATCCAACCACCGATGGAGAAGATATGAATTTTCGAAAACAGTCTTTGATGCCGCCTCAGGCCAGAAAAATAGTGATACTTCTGGCTGAAAATTGATACTTCCCCAGTCTTTGCAATGTCAGACCAGTAACTATAGAGTCACAATCACCTATGAGAAGTTAGGAGAGAAGTTGGAAAGCAAAGACCAAATACCAACGAATGGATCTGCAGTTGAATCTCACAAACAAAGAGACCCCAACCAGAAATCACAATAGATTCTGATTTATCCAAGTCTACTCTTCTCTTCTCCTTCATTCATTCATAGAGACATAAAAGGACTAGGAAACTTAAAAAATAAAAGGATTAGGAAACTTAACTTATAGAAAGTCCTAACCAGAATAAGATTAGGAAGCTTATCCTAATAAAACTAAACTACTTATCCATTCCTTTTCCTAGTTAGATGCACATGCTACCACCTATTTAGGAAACAAATCAAAACTAGAATGGTGAAGAGATAACTACATATATAAATAATTAAATTGCACAACAAACTATCGGGGTTTGGTGGGTCCAGCGGTTTGGCCCAACTGAACCAAACAAGAACCAAATCAATTTGGCTTGCGGCTTGGCTGCTGCTACTTTTGTCTTCTGCTGTAAACTTGCAGTGCATCACTCAACCTCTACACTAGACCAAACAACGTAGTCTGCTTGTTGTTGTGCCAAGTAATAGGATTGCCGCCAAGAAAGGTACAATAACCAGTAGTAGTCCGCCAATTATCATCAGCATCAGAATAACCACAAAGACCAATCCTTTGATTAGGACAATAGACCAACCCTTTGTCAAGAGCTCCCTTGAGATACTTCAAAATCCAACAAGCAGCATCCGAAGAACCTGTTTCGGAGCCTGCATAAACTGACTAATAACCCCAACAACAAAGGAGATGCCAGGCCGAGTAACAGTAAGATAAAGAAGCTTCCCAACAAAACATCGATATTGGTGGATGTCAGCAAAGTCCACATCATCACACATAGCAATCTTTAGATGAGTATCCATAGGAGTATCGACAGGTTTACAGCTAAGCATACTTGTCTCTGTCAAAATATTAAGAACATACTTCCACAAAGAAAGACTAATACCCTTGATGCTCCAAACCACCTCAATGCCTAGAAAATAGTGAAGAACACCCAAATCTTTCAAGTGAAAATGCTAACGTAGGTAGGTTTTAGCCTCATCAATAACCAAACAGGGTGAAAACCCTGTAACCCAAAATCGTAAGTAGCGGAGGAAGCTGGATGGAATTGATACTGAAGAGATAAGTAGATCTGAATAGTAAGAAGGGCTACTCCAAATTGCAGCACAATCGGAGAACTTTAAAAAATTGTCCTAAATCATCAAACATGGTAAAAACCCCTTGAACTGAAATTGCAACCAGCAAAACTTGTTGGACGGTCTTGAAACTTGGTAGAACAATAAAGCTGATCAATAGGAAGGGCTGCTCCAAATTGCAACAAGATCAGAGAACTTGAAAAATTCTGCGTAAGTCTCCTCACACATAAGGAGTCTTGAAAAGAATCCGCCATGGGCCCACCCAAACAATAAGACACTCAAATAATAATATAAGTGGCAGAATTGTAATTATATTAAAAACTCAACCAGTGGTGGCAATTTTGTAATTTCAGCAATGGTATATGACATGGTAGAAGAATATGGACGGTTCGGCCATGAAGATGCCATACTAGAACCACTTTCTTGGGGTTTGCTAAAGGCCTTCTTTGGTCGTGGTGCTTGTCTGACAAAATTGTTACCTTTAGAGAACGTCTCCGGAAAGCTTCTTCGGTTGTTTGGTCGCTTTAAATTTTCATCTACCTGATATGCCACTTGTACAGTGTCCTCCATTGTATGCAACTAATTGGAAGCCAAGGAAGCACTAATCTGTGGGTGCAAACTATTACGAAATTGTGCTACCAAAACATCTTCATCCCAATCAAAATCAGATCGGGTAGCCAAGTAATAGAATCGGGCCACATATTCTTCAACGGTCATATTTTCTTGTCTTAATTGTGTAAACTTGAGATGCATCCGTTGCTTCTAATCAAGAGGTAGGAATCGCCGGTTCATTGCCGCATACATCTCAACCCAAGTATTTATTTCACCAATGCCATGAGTTTGATTTTTCCTCTAACATTTAATCCACCAAACTCATGCCGTGCTCTTCAGTTTAGCTTCTGTAAACATTAATTTTCTAGCCTCTGACAATCCGTACCATTAGAAAAATATCTCCAAGCTATGGATCCAGTCTAGATACTCCTTTGGATTTTGGTCTCCAATAAAATCAAGCATATCCAATCTTGCTCCTTTGTCAACACCAAAAATTTCTCCATATCGACCAACTCCATATGGTGGTGGTGGTGGTGGTGGTGGCGGTGGATGTCGTGATGGTGAATGTGGTGGTGATTAGGATGCATTGGGAGGTGGAACTTGTGAGACAGAATTAGAGGAATCCCCAAGTATGGGACTCTTACCTTTTGTAGCTTGTGACAACATGTCAATGGAAGTTTGCATTTTTGTCATCATATCCTGGAAGGTTATAAGAGAGGAATCTATCCCATCAAGCCATTTGGATAGACTAGCAATGGCCATGTCGGTATCCTCTTTGTAGATGTTAACACGTGACAGAAGCTCATTATTGCTCACCATGACTGTAGGATATTCACTCTGATACTCAAATCCAAAAGATTGAGAAAGCCCCAATGTCGCCTACAGAGCCCCAAGAAAGTGGTTTACTATCGCATTTTCATGGCCGAACCGACCATATTCTCCGCCTCGGCGTGGTTTTGATAGATCTCCTTCAAAACCGAGGGCTGAGATCCAATGTTACACATGTAAGGGTTTTGGCCACTTTTCCTCCCATTGTCCAAATCGCCCAATTGCCTTTGCAAATAAAGAAGAACTCATGGCCATTGCCACAGAGGAGCAAAGTAAGAATAAGATCGTATACTTGGAAGCGAAGCACTCTACTGATGATAGCGGCAGTGTCGCTAATCAGTTGCACCAGCTTTTTTAGTCCTTCACCCTCCCTTGACTACACCTAATATACCTAAAGAGGACGATTGGCGTCATGGCAATATTTTCCAGACAAGGGTAAGATGCAATGATTCCCTATGCACAATGATCATTAACGGTGGCAGTTGCACCAATGCAGTCTCTGAAGATATGGTTAACAAATTGGGCTTGAAGACAGAGCCGCACCCACATCCCTAAAAGGTTGCGTGAATAAATAAGACCAATCTTAAGGTTCATGAGAGGTGTTTGCCCACATATTCTATCGGTGGATTGATCGATACCGTTCACTGTGACGTGTTACCCCTGAAGATCTATCACATTCTCCTTGACCGTCCCTGGATGTTTGATAAAAAAAGGTTCAGCATGATGGTTATGAAAATACTTACTCCTTCAAGTACGGTGGACTCGAGATGCAAATTCTTCCGACGAAAGATCTCCGTGCTATCAAGCTTAAGAAGATTGCTGAATCGCTTATCCTCCAGCGTGTTCCATCTGATGGTCTTCTTAGTCCTTATCCAGACTCGACAGAGTTGTGTTCCTTTGAGAAGCGGAGAGTTGATGCAGTAGCTTGCTCATGGCTGGACCGACACAAATCAATTTGGCTACCCAAGCCAAACCTGAACCGGTTCAAACCCAAACCAAATCCAAATCAATCTTTTTGTTTGGACAAGGTTGGTAGAGAATTAATTTAGAATAAGAAGTTTCAATTTTATGTTTCCTTATTTATGATTTCTATTTTGGGTAGGGATTTTATTTCATAGAGATTTTATTTAGTAACTAAACTTATTCAATTAGTTTAGGAAAGTATTCTCTTTAAATAGAACATGTAATAGGACTCTATTGATAGATTTGAGAATGAATTGAAAGTTAGTTTTATGAAACTGCATGGTAAATTTTCTGTAAGCCTACGGGCAGAAGTAAGAGTATACCCTCTCCTTCTTTCTCTGGTCTCCGCACACTAATCGGACCACCCTTGGTCTGGCTCCCTCCCTCTTCTTCTTCTTCCTTCTTCTTCCCTTCCTATTTCTCCTTCCTTCTTCTTAACCTAGCCCCTGTTTTAGATGGAAATCCCAGCCCCACAGAATCTTTTCAAACTCCCCCATTCCTCGTCCTTTCACCCTAAAACCTTGGGTATACCCTCAAGTCCTAAGGGCGACCCTAACCCCAAGTTATTAGCCCCTAATCGCACCTCTTCTGGGTAATCTGAATCTGAAACCAGACCTGCAACTTTCATGTCCGCCCAGATCTGTTTCAGGTATTATTTACATGATTTATGCTTGGTTGTTGGGTCTGATTTCAATGGGAATCAAGAGGATAATGAGCAGCAATTCTATTCCTGAAATTTCAGGTCGAACAGAGTGCATATGAGAGGGAGTTAGCTCTCTCCTCGAATCTGGTCACCGCCCCTGTTTTCTGGTCTTGAGGTCGAAGACAACCTCCTTTTTCCTCCCACGTCAGTCCCACTTAGTAGTTTATCGTGTTATTTTATATTTTTCTTTTAGTTAAAATTCCCAAGTGCCCCTATTGTTAAACTTCAATTCTTTTATATCCCAAACCTCCACCACGTCATATACCATTGCTAAAATTACAAAATTGTCACCACTAGTTGAGTTTTTAATATAATTGCGATTCTGCCACTTATATTATTACTTGAGTATCTTATTGTTTGGGTGGGCCCACAGCGGATCCAATTAGGGTTTTCCAACCCGGGTCCCGCATCATGTGGTTGAGAAGAACAGCACAAGCATTGATTATCCTCACTCTGATACCATATAACAAAATAGGAAGGAAAAACAAAGAGAGAGAAGGAGAAGATGGAGAGAAAACGAGAGGGGGAAAGAGAAATTGTTTCTCTCCTCCTACTGCTGATCTAATTATATAGAGAATAGAGCAATTACAGTAGAATGAAAAGACTAAGTCCATAGATCTTCTATCAAGACTAGGAAAGATAAATAACTAGGAAACATAAATCCTATTATAACTCTAAGTAATAGATGGTCAAGTGGCAATATCGACCCACTCTTCAACAGTTTAGAAGGAAGAATTACCATAAAAAAATGGCGTCCCAATGCACGAGGCTCCCGCTACTGCAAGGTCTGGGGAGGGGCATAATGTATGTAGCCTTACCCCTACAATGCAGATAGGCTGTTTCTGTGTTCCGAACTTGTGACCACCAGGTTGCAATATGACAACCTTCCCGTCACACCAAGGCTCGCACTCTTATGAAGAACATATATGCTTTAAGAGACAGCTGGAAGAATATATATCAGCAGCATCAAATAGCATATAGCAACAGCAAATGCTAAGCTGCAGACAAGAATACAAGGAATTCCCACAGGAAACCAATAATCATTAATTCAACAACAAAAAAATTCTAAATTAGAATGCTCCCAACAGCATATAGTAAATGTAACAAAATAGAATAAAAGCTAACCAGAACCGTGACAGAGAGAGAAGAATAGGGAGAGAAAAAGGAGAGCTCGATTTTGCTGAGAAGAGACAAAATCATTAGCTCATTCTGTCCATCTTATTCCATATATATAAAAGAAGTCTCAAGTACAATAGGAGTCCCGGTAACTTACTATAAGTCTATAACGCCAATAGGACTGTGTAGTATTTTAGATAAGAAAGGGCATCTAAATAAACTAGGTAAATTATCTAAATAGAACTATTAGTTGAGTAGGACATAGAGTCCTCCTTTAATTCTTATACTGAAGACAAAGAGTCCCACTCCAATACAACTTCTGATATTGCCATCGTGTGGACTGATGTAGTGTAGTTTAACCCTTAACTATCATTACATCTATTACAAATGGGAAAAGAAGAAGTCTTAGTTCCTAGTAAATGACCTGTAAAGTAGAAATTGCACCGCAGACTGACTTTTATCAGTGAGTTAGTTATAAAATATTTAAAATTCCCAATACAACTTGGAAGTCGGAATTAAAAGATCTTGTTCTTGATCAAAAAATAATTTTTCCGACAGCACCAGATATCAGGCAAAATGCACACATTTTGACCTCCCAAAACCCAAAGTGATAGAAATAACTCATATAATGATTTAATATTCAGAAAAAAAAACCAACATTGTTTTCTCTCATGCATGAATTCCTGAGTTTAATAGACTTTTACAGGAAAAAAAAAGTGAAAAAAAAAACCTTTTTCTTTAACCCAGTAAAAATAAAGTTTCAAAAAATCCATTCCATAATATTGATGCCAAATGCAGAAGAAACCAAAAAAAAAATTTACAAATAAACAGTAACGGAGTTTAATTTCATATGTATATTGAAATGAGAGTAAGCACTTGCTGACAAAATGAATGTTACTGGACCAATCTTAGGTAGAGATACCTTACTAGTCTAAGATATCACTAACCTTGTAAGATCCATGACTGTATGAAGGTTCGGCTGTATTGCTGATACCTTTCAAGACAAACCTCATCCAGTCTCCTTTTCCTGAAAATATCAAAAGTAGGATAAAATGACAAATTTGACTAGAAAATTAAGATTGTTTCTCAACTAAAATTCTGTAAGACTATATTCCAAGGATCAACAGCTAAGGCTTCTTTTTATTGGACAACAGAGAACTCGAAACCAGTTTTGAGTCTCTTTCAATAGCAATGCCCGTTAATTTAAAGCTTTAAAGGTTGTTAGCGCTTGAATTGGAGTCAAACTTTGGCCATGTTAGGTTATCATCAAGGCCATTTGTATTGTAACAAAATCTTGTCAATGCCCAAGTTTGAATTAATTTAGTGCAAGTTCTTTTAATGTGTATGCAATATTCACATTCTGGTAGAGCTATTTTCCACTTATACTTATGTCAATGTTCAAATTGAAGCAAAAACATAAATTTTTTCATTTTGTTACTTGGTGGTTGGAATGAACGCCCATTATCAAATATAGATCATTACATGAGCATTGAGTTAAGTCTCTCATAAAGGTTCTAATGGGCGCACAGGCCCAGATAACCAAATCTGTGGCAGTCCTAACTCAAATAGTCAAATGGGCATAACCTCATACCCAAACCATTCAAAAGATGGCATGTTATACACTTATACCATCAATTGGACAATCATACAGCCATACAGCTGGTTTGATTGGACCAAAATCTCTTCATGTAATATGTGTTTAAAAAATTCTTAGGTGGTCTTAAAATGAAAGCTGAAGAGTCAATAGCACATTGATTGCAAATTCCAACAGAGTTTGGATTTCACTTTTGAGAATCCTTGCTTGATTAGGAATCAGAAACATCATTACTCTATGCTGCTTAGAAATTGCAACTGGATCAGAAAATTAATTGATGTGGACTCTGGGTGGATCGAAAAACCCTAATTTGGTTGCTAATGGGCCCAAACACTCCAGCCAGCTGAGGTGTTAAGCTAGTTGTGTTGCACTGATCATTAAGACCTAAGGGAATTGTTGATGAAGAAGGATATTCTTGGAAATTTACATGAAATTTTCAAGGTACATTATTTTATCATGAAATATTGAATAGCATGCTATATATGTTTTGATGTGTATTTACTGAATATATTTGTATGTGAATGAGTTGGGCTAAGGTAGGACCTAGACCTTAGTTATGAGTGTGCCTTATATGTTAGGGGCATGGGAAGATGATAAGTATATTTATTTTGGAGACTAAGACCTGAAACAACCTTGTAGAGTAGTGGTTGGCCTCGAACTTATAGTTGGTTAAGGGGAGGAGGTCTTGAGTTCAAACCCCCATGTATACAAAGGATTTTGGAAGGATTTTTATATGCCAACTAGAGGTGGGACCCACATGATGGTTTGGCAGCCACATGGCATTCTAGGTTTCATGCATTGGTGGAAGTGGTGAGTGGATGATGACTCATCAAGGATGATGACATGGCAGCCCACTATTGGGCCATATATTGTGTAGAGGGTTTTCATTGGTTATGGCATGTTGTAAATATAAACTATATAAGAGATGGCGAAGGGCATTTTTGGTCCCTAAATTAAAAGGGTACCAAGAATAAGATATAGTACACTCCTTGCATGTTAATGCATTGGAATCTTTAAAGGGTATTAAGGTCATTTCACATTTTGAGGATTCCCTAAAGTTATGGGCTCCAAACCCATGCATTGGGGTGTATTGTAGGGGTACGATGGAGTTTTCACAAAAAAGGCTATTATCGGAAAATGAAATGACATAGATTGAATAAAAGTAGGATTTTAAAATTCAAGGAAATTCTTACTCACTTTGAAGATTTGTTGGTAAGAAGGTGAGCACTCTTGAGGTGAAATTTTTGGATTTCTCCAACTCTTGGAACTGTGGTTAAGGGATTGATGAGCTTTTGGAAGAGATTTCAGTAATCATTGGACTGGGTGTTAAGATCACAGCAAGCATTTGATTTGGGGAGAAGAAACAAGGAGGAGTTGCAGAAAAATTTGGGAGCTTCCTAGCAAGTTTAATTTCATCTTTGAAGCTACTTGGAAGTTGATCCTCGGAGTTTATTTGGTGCCATTTTGAGGTAGGTACAGCTGTACCATGGTGCAAATTATATTGCATGTTAGTCTAAATGATGAATGACAAGATTATAAACCTTGAGAATGAGTTTAATGGAGGTAGAAGATGATGAACAGTAATATCGATTTTATCAATATTAAGTTGGAAAGTAGAGTTTTGGGTGTTTAATTGTAATGGCTAAATGGGGGGAAATGGTTATTCTCCATTTAAGCCTAGTAAATGACACCTAAGAGGAAGAACACCAAGGAAAAGAGAACCAAAAACCCTTTTTCCCAATTGAGAAACCCGTCACCGGAAGAAGGACCCGAAGTATTACTTCCAGAGGTACTTCCGGTCACACCTAGTGGTCATAGAGGTGGTCTC
Organism: Protea cynaroides; assembly: GCA_028583415.1. NCBI lineage: Eukaryota > Viridiplantae > Streptophyta > Magnoliopsida > Proteales > Proteaceae > Protea > Protea cynaroides. Next base: position 71,402,482 of record CM053274.1, read on the forward strand.
TTTGGAGATCTGGAAGAAGATGTCCAGAAGTATTACCTCCGGGCTCACTTCTTCCGGTTAGTGTAATATGGACCGGAAGAAGTGATCGGAAGAAGTGTCACAGACTCACAGTACAAACTTCTTCCAGTTGGGCTGTTTTGATATACAAGAGGCAGTTTTGGGGCTGGTTTCTTGGGGGTTGTCTCCAAACCCCAAGGGGACACTTAGGGGATGTTTCGGGGGATATAATGGAGATCGTTCAAGAGATTTTTATGACCATTTTGCTCACCTAATGATTATCAAATGCAATGATATGCATAGTGATATCGAAAGGAACTTTTGGGGAACTTTGTCAAGAAGGAACAATTTGACCTATAGTTGGGCAGCAAAGGTAAGTAATGGATAGGTGATTTAAAATGGATGGTGTTGGCGTATTTAGTTTTAGTTTATTTATTATCTTTTAGTTTTCTTTATAGTCGGTATTGTTTGTAACCGACAGTGATTTGACTTAGTAAGACTAGGACTCCTATTACTTTTGGACTTCTGTTTAGACTAGGAATTTACTTTATTATTTATTGTTTTTTGTTTTAGCTAGAACTCTGGCTTGTAGAGTCCTAAATCCTAGCTAATAGTTATTTCCTAAAATCTATAAATATAACAAGGAGGAGCACCTCTCTCTCTCTCTCTCTCTCTCTCTCTCTCTCTCTCTCTCTCTCTCTCTCTCTGTTATGCGCACTCCTATTTCCTTGCTGATTTGTTAGTTAGTTACTTTCTTTTCCTAACATGGTATCAGAGCCTATCGATTAACCCTCTTTTCTGGTTTGGATAGTCTCCTAAAGATCTCCTCTAACTGATTGCAGCAACCTATGCTGCCTATTGATACTATGTTTGTTGCTACTATTAAGGTACTACTCCTACTATTAAGGTACTCCTCCTAACATCCCTACAGAATTTTTTCCTGCTATCGATTTTTTTTTTGCCTATTACCTACTGCAACCTCATTCTGATCTAATCTTAATTTTGCTATCGATTTTTTTTTTAACTACTACCAACTACTACTACTACTACTACCTACTACCTTTTGCTTCAACCCATTGCTATTTTTACTACTACTACTGCTACTACACCTACTACCTACTACTACTACTACTACTACTTTTTTTTTCCTACCAATTGCCATTACTACTGCCTTTTCTATTGCTATACTTGCTGTTTTTTTTCTATAAATGGCTACTTCTACACCAATCCAAGGTACTCATACTCCAGTACACATTACTACCATCAAATTGAATAGTGTTTCTAATTACCTATTGTGGCCTCAAGCCGTCAAAGCCTTCATTCGCTCTCAAAGTAAATTAAAATGTATCACTAAAGATCCTTCATCTATTGATTCTAAATCACCTGCTGCTATTGCTGTCCATGATGAATGGATGAGTGAATCTTCCATTCTCCAAATTTGGCTGTGGAATAGTATTGATCCTACTATTGCTTCCAATGTTATGCTCCATAGCACTGCCAAGGATGTATGGGACGATCTAAAAGAAAGCTACGGTCAAGAAAAGAATATATCACGTCTTTATAATTTATATGAGCGGCTGTTTTCCTTTTCGCAAGGTGACCGCACGCTTAGTGAGTACTACAGCCATTACAAGGGCATCATTGAAGAGTTACAGGTTCATCAACCTTTGACTACCAATCTTGAACTACAGAAGACACAACGCAGTGAGTTCTCTGTTGCTAAATTTATTGCTAGTCTCAATACTGACTACCACTATGTTGAAGGGCAACTTTTGACAGGGGAAAAAGTTCCTACTTTTCCAGAGACTTTTCCCGTCTTCAACGCTTGGTTCCTACTCCTAAGGGTGACACTTTTGCTGCTCCTACTGATTCCTCTACTCTACATGTTGGCCATGGCCGCAGCTTTCCTTCTGGTAGGGGTCGTGGCTATGGCCGAGGACGTGGTCGTGGCTATGGCCGAGGACGTGGTCGTGGCTCTAATTCCTTTATTGACAAGTCTTTTCGCTATTGCACCTTCTGTGGGAAGACTAATCATTATGTTGATACTTGTTGGGCCAAACATAGGCTCCCTAAATGGGCTGATTCCTTGGTTGACTCAACTCATGTTGACTCAGCTGATCCTGATCTGGCACTTCAGGCACACCATCTGCACCTATCTCTGCTCCTACAGCATCAACTTTAGGCACTCCATCTCATGAGTTTGATCAGTTACTTCACCGCATTAAATTACTTGTGAAAGTCAGTTCTTCTTCCAATGCTACCTTAGCCATTGCCACACCTTCAGACGAAAGTAAAGAATGGTGGGAGGCTTAACTGTTTTCAAGCTATAGCATTAACATCCCCATGCTCCAGCTTGAGGGGGGATGTTGGCATATCTAGTTTTAGTTTATTTATTATTTTTTAGTTTTCTTTATAGTCGGTATTGCTTGTAACCGACACTGATTTGACTAATCAAATCAGTGGGACTAGAACTCCCATTAGTTTTGGACTTCTATTTAGACTAGGAGTTTACTTTATTGTTTTTTGTTTTTTGTTTTAGCTAGAACCCTGGCTTGTAGAGTCCTAGATCCTAGCTAATAGTTATTTCTTAAAATCTATAAATATAACAAGGAGGAGCACCTACCGAGCTGCTCTCTCTCTCTCTCTCTCTCTCTCTCTCTCTCTCTCTCTCTTTCTGTTCTGCGCACTCCTATTTCCTTGCTGATTTGTTAGTTAGTTAATTTCTTTTCCTAACAGATGGTATATGTGATATGTGCAGATCATTTTGAAGCAAAAATTATTTATTAATTAGCTTTCCCAATTTATGCATAGGATCCTAGTGTTGCTGATTTTTATCCAAGCTTATTATCAAGTATTATTGAAGACTTTCTTTTAGCAACCTAAGGTGGGGGATTACTATCCTGTAGCAAGTAGTTATATATTGTATTTGCTACTGATTGATGCATGAAAATGATGATGAGGATGGTATTCTATATTGACAAGACTCATGGGATGTATTAATTCTATGTTATGACTTTTAAATAGGAATTCGATGCAATGAATAAAGCATGATATTGTGATTTACATATTAGATCCTGTACAGCTTTTAAGTTATAGTATAATGCTGAGATAGGAAAAGTTTAAGTATGGAAAAGATAAGAAGGAGGTGCATTATGCTGTCTGTGAACTATGGGTGGCTTTATATATTTACACCACAGGAATTACGAAGCTGACTGATAAAGTGAGAAGTATGGATGTATAACTTTAGTTCTTCTTAAGGTGTTGCCAAGTTAAGTTGAAAAGTATGACCATGCAGTCTGTGAGGAATGTCTGAGAACTATTAATACTAGTAATTGTAAGTCAGTTAGTGAAATAATGCTAGGTTGAGCATGTGATTTTAGTTTATGAGATATGAACGATATGCGGAGTTATTTAATTAGTTGCTTAAGCTATAAGTGAACAGGTTTATGTGAGGATATACATTATGGAACCATGCTTACAGAATTTTTTATATGAATTGTTTCTTAGTAGAACACATCAGGGTATAAAACCTGGAAAGTTGCATAAGAACTTACTATGAAAAGATAATGAAAGGAAATAAGGTTGACAGAACATGAACTGCTATAAGCTGAACAAAACTATAAGGTATTGTTATGAACTGAAACGAGACTGAACTGAGATATAACAACAAGAATTGAACAGAAAGGATATGAACTGTATTGAAATGAAAAGAAAGGAATGACTAAGCAAGTAAGAGAGGAAATAAATGATAAGCCAAGGCTAGATTGGAAAGCAAATGGAAGAAAGATGGACCAAGGTGTACGGGTAAAATCGTTAGCCCTACGGGGTGAGTTGAAGCAAAACCGTCAGCCTAAAGTACTTATGTAAAATAAAGTGTAAGAAAGATGTACCAAGGTGTACGGGTAAAATCGTTAACCCTACAGTGGTGAGTTTGAACAAATTCGTCAGCCTAAAGTACTTATGTAAAGTGTAAGAAAGATGTCCCAAGGTGTACAGGTAAAATCGTTAGCCCTACAGGGTGAGTTCGAGCAAAACCGTCGACCTGAAGTACTTATATAAAGTAAAGTGTAAGAAAGAAGTACCAAAGTGTACGGGTAAAATCGTTAGCTCTACAGAATGAGTTCGAGCAAAACTGTCAACCTGAATTACTTATGTAAAGTAAAGTGTAAAAAAGATGAACCAACGTGTACGGGTAAAATCGTTAGCCCTACGGAGTGAGTTCGAGCAAAACCATCAGCCTAAAGTACTTATGTAAAGTATAGGAAAGATGTACCAAGGTGTACAGGTAAAATCATTAGCCCTATTAGGTGAGTTCGAGCAGACCCGTCAGCCTGAAGTACCTATATAAAGTAAAGTGAAAGTAAGACATACTAAGGTGTACAGGTAAAATCGTTAGCCCTAAGGCGTGAGTTCGAGCAAAACCATCAACCTGAAATACCCATATAAAGAACGAAAGTTAAAGGAAAGCAAGAATGCAAGGGACAAGAAATAACTAATCTATTGGGTTCAAAACGAAATATCATGAATGCTAACACAAGAAATGGTATAGTTGAATTGAAAGCAAGCTAAACTGAGGTAGATAAAGTATGAAAGCATTTTAAATCTTATGTTATGATTATATAGTGTTATTTTTGTATGGATATATGTATTCTTGCCAGGTTAGTGATTTTCTTCACTGAGCTTCGGTTCACTCCTTTATGTTGACTATTTTACAGATGATCAAGCAGATGGATGAAGATTGCAAGTCCAAGCAGGAGATTTATCTTCCCTTGGCACCCTTTCGTTATATTTTGTTCATGGATGTATTTGTATTCGTAAAGAATGCAATGTTTTGTAAAGAACACATTTTTAAGCCCCGTTTGGTAACACTCCGCTCCCTTGAAGTTACTTCTGGTCCGGAGTCAGTGATTGCTCTCCATTTTGGTCCGGATTCAGTTTTGGCTTCTGCTCTAGATTCAACAGAATCTCGTTTGATAAAAATGAATCTGGAATTGATTCCAGATCTGGTGGTGGTGGCGGTGGCGGTGGCAGTGGCGGTGGTGGTGGTGACAGTGCCAGGGGTGGGTGGTAATGGCGGGGGTGGAGGGGGTGGTGGTGGTGGTGGTAGTGGCGGGGGTGGTGGGTGGTGGGTGGTGGGTGGTGGGTGGCGGTGATGGTGGTGGGGTGGTGGTGGTGGTGGGGTGGTGGTGGTGGCGGTGGCGGTGGCGGTGGGTGGTGGGTGGTAGTATAAAGTAGCTCTGGAGGTGGCGGTGGGTGGTGGGTGGTAGTATAAAGTAGCTCTGGAGCCATAGAAGCTACATTTTTTAGCTCTTAAATATCAGCTCCCAGAGCCAAAAAAGGTCGGTTCACTACCTTGGAGCTCGAGATTGAACCAAATTTATCACACGGTATTCTTCTCCGAAATAGCTCCCAAGGAGCCGAGAGCCAAAAAACCTGCTCCGGGAGTGTTATCAACGGGGCCTTAGCCACCAGCTTTGTTATCATATAAATGTTTAAGTCTTCCACTGTATTGATGTTGATTGATGTTTGGATTTTTTTCTTACAAAAGGTTATGCAAGTAAAAAAAAAAATCAGACCCTTCTATCAAGTATTTACATGGATGTATGATCATTATTGACCCGACCACCAATCCGAACCCATTCCTAAGGGTGGCTGTTACATGGGCCCACCCAAATAGTAGTGGCAGTTTGGCAATTTCAAGAACAAAGTAAGCGATTCTCCCAAGGCGATACGTTGAGCGATAACCCCTACTATGACAGCAAAAGCCACTGTTTTGTTGACCGTCCAACCAGCCCAAGAAATGAGAAAAACATAAATTGGGATGTGAAGGGGATTTGAATTAATGGAGAGGGGCAGACTTGGAAGCAAATATAAGAGATGGATAGCACAATAATACGATTAAAAGGAAGCAGTATTTTCGGGATAAGAGGGGTTATGGATTTAATAAAAAAATTAAAGAAAGTTGCTTCTTCTTGTACACGATAACAGAAACAGAACTCAGGCAGAGGTGATAACATGAACCTGTTCGAACCGATAGAACTCCCTCATGTGAACTTCAATCAAAATAAAATTTTAGAATGAAGTTCCTGGTCCCCAGTCCTCTTAAAATCGCCGATAACAGATCCAATAATCAACTTACAAAAATATGCAAATTGAATAAAATCAGATCTGATGGAAGGACAAGTTTGAAGATGTTCAACTACAACTCTCATAACTGAAAGGGAGTATGGAGGAGAGATTCAAGAATCAACTCGCCTAAGGTAGACACTCCTATGCTCAGAATTCAGGTCCAACAGATTGACCAATGAGGAAATTGATTGACTTCTTAGCTGTTCGGTATGAAACAGTAGCAGGAAAGGGAAAAAAAAAAAAGGGTAAACAGGATAAAGCTAAGAAAGGGAAAGAAAAGAGGAAGAATAGGAGAGAGGAGAAAAAGATTACGTTATGAGAGAACCCACGGTAGCAGGGAATGATGAGAGAGAAAGAGAAGGGACAAGCAAGAGCAAACAAGTTTCAGCCTGTAGGCACACCAAATCAATATTCATTCCATTACAAAAAAACCTGAATAATTCTGTAGTCACAGCATGTACTCAAAGAAAATATGGTAAAGACTACTAATCTAATTACATCATCGAAAGATAGACTCCTAATAAAACTGACTTAAAGATCACCCAAATAAATCCTAATCTAAACAAACTCAAGTAAATGTAAACTCTAATAAAGTAAAGACTAAAACAAAAGCTTAAAGCAACTTTTTTTTGGGCAAGTAGCTTAAAGCAACTTTATTAAATCCTAAATTTGGGCTCATAAAAGAGAACCATACATTAATAATCCCCAAAACAAAAGGCCCAAACCCCATTTAACTCATCCATGGGCTAAAATCATAATTGTGAGGCCCAGATGGCGTGACTGGGAGCCCATATGTACATCATTAATAATCAAGCTCTAGTGGAAGTAGTTGTTCCTTTTCATGCCATTTCTTATAATCTGAAATATCCACCCTCGTGCAATTTCTTGTTATCACATCAAAGCCTGCTTTAAGCATAAGTAAAGAGCTTTGCAATAGATTCTCAAATTCTACTGTCCGTCAATTGATTCATAATGATCAACAATTATTAAACTTGTCCTTGTTTTGAAGGACAGTCACAAAAGCTAGCACATCATTCTTGGTTCAGTGATGATTTCATGAAGTTTTGAAGCAACTTTGTTTCTGCACAAACCTTTTGCATGTTCAATTAGTTCAGGGCCATATTCTCCACAAGATAGAAGACGTAGTTGATAGTTCCGAGTTCAGAGTATTACTTGTCTATTTCCAACGTGTAAATAACAAATGCAATATACTAAACAAAAAGTAAGTAAATAAATAAATAAACCAAATTGACAAAAGAATTCTAAAATCATCGAGTGTCCCACTTGGGAAAGTCACTAATTTAATTACCTCTAGGCTTTGGAATTTATAGAAGTTGGACAAGTTGATACATCTCATAAGAAAACAGCCTTTCAAGTTTGAAGCTCACACAATTAGCATCCCATTTTTTTATGTTTTGCTGACACTTTTATTAATTATTAAATAAAAGAATAATCAAGCCATTTTGCAGAGTAGCAATAAATAAGGCACCCATATTCCATCTGATGATTCCATTAAGGAAGAACAAGTTAGCTGGAAAAAAATGCAACGTTATGAAAATATCATCCCCATGAAACCTAGTACAAACACTTAGAAATATTTTCAGCTCTTGGATAAAGAAGGATAAGATGTACACTCCTCTAAACCTACCAACAAGAACAACCGGAACTGCTCATTATCGATTAACTTCTACCTGTTTTCATTCAGATAACATTCACAACTAGCCACCACTGATTATTTAAGGTAAAAAAAAAAAACCCAAAAGGTAATTTCAGCATGAAACAGAAATAAACAAGCGATAACAATGGCCAGGACTAGGTCATCCATTATAATCGGAACATAACAAGATGTGTACAGAACAACCAGAAACAGGTAAACCGAAACTATGCAATCAGAACAGAAGTCGATAGCTTACTTTCTATGTGGTTGCACATTTCCAGACTTTGCAACAGCATAGGTTCTGAACGGACAGTGCATAGGGGTACTGAAACATGTTACTGAAAACCAGCGCAGGCAATCAGAACAAACTTGACTTTGTGATAAGAAACAAATAGGAGATAATACATAGAGAGGAATGAAATTTTGCTTTATTCTCTTTCCTGTTTAAAACAAAACCTATCAACGAGAATGAGTAAATGGGTATATGAAAATTTTCTCATAAAAGATTTGATTAATGGAGACAGACACCTGCAACAAATCCGCCGAATGTAGGAAAGTTAACAATATGGAGCTAAAACCAGAAGGAAAAAAAAAAGACTTCAGGCAGATGAGAGAAATATGTTTCTCATGCACAAAATAATCAATTGCAATGTTATGTTTCTCTCAGATGTAAATAATCTATAAGGAAACAGAGGAACCATCAATAAATTTGTAAAGGAATAAAACCCATCAGCGTGAGAATACTTTAAAGATGAATAAAAAAACATCTGCGTGAGAATTTAGTGGTGGGATTGCAAAGAAGCACCATTAAGTTTTCTAGTGTTCGATTTGGATAAACCAAATAGGGTTGCAGAAGAACGTGAGAAGGGGAGCTTCAGAAGCTCCAGAACCATTCCTTCCCCGATTTCGTCGTTTCTTCTTCACTCGCTAGCTAGTCTCTACAGACTACAGCCGATAGATCCAGCCGATAAGAAAGTATGCGACTGAAAAATGAACGAGTAGTCAGGATTCTTCTTCTTCTTTTTTTTTTTTTTTTTCGTCTGTTGGGTCCGTTTGATGACACTCCAGCTCCCATGGAGCTACTTCTGGTCCGGAGTCGTTTTCTACTTCTTCTCCAGAGTCATAATTTTTTGAGTAGAATAGTGTTTGATAACATTGCTCCAAAATCAAAAGACTATACTTTTAGAATACTGTTTGGTGGTGGTGGTGTTGGTGGCGATGGGGGGGGTAGTAGTAGTGGGGATGGGTGGTGGCAGTGGTGGTGGCGGATGGTGGTGGCTGTGGCGGTGGCAGTGGGTGGCGGCAATGGTGGTAGGTGGTGGTGGCGGTGGTGGTAGTAGGTGGTGGGTGGTAGTGGTGGCGGCGGTGGTAGGTGGTGGGTGGTGGTGGCGGCGTCGGTGGTAAGTGGTGGGGGTGGTGGTGGTGGAGGAGGCGGTGGTCGTGGGTAAAGGGTGGTGGTGGTGGTGGTGGGTAAAGGGTGGTGGTAGTGGTGGTGGGTGGAGGGTGGTGGTGGTGGCAGAGGCTGTGGGGGGTGGTGGGGATAGTGGCGGGGAGGGGTGGTGGTGGTGATGGCAGTCGATATTGGTAATAGTTCCGGAGCAAGAGAAGTAAGTTTTTTTAACTCCAGTTTTTTAACTCCCATAGACATTTTTTGAGCGGTTCTCTCCATGGGAGTCAAAACTTGAACCGTGTTTATGAATCACCATTCTACTCCGGATTAGCTCTGGAGCTAAGAAGTAAGGAGTTGGAGTGTTATCAAACGGGGCCAGCTTCAGTTTTTTAGCTCTCAGAGACATTTTTGGAGCGATTCACTCCATTGGAGTCAAAACTTGATCCATGTTTATCAATCACCATTCTACTCCGGATTAACTCCAAAGCTAAGAAGTAAGGAGCTGGAGTGTTATCAAACGGGGCCTCAGAGTCTTGAGAGTTTAGATAGTTATATAATTCTGATTCGGAAACTATTCAAAAGGAGAATAATTTGAAATAAGTCGTTTAGTTAATTTAAGAATTCGATTAAAGATATGGTCAAAAAAGTGGATTTAAAATAAAATTCAAATTCGGTTCTGTTCAAAAATTATTCTTTTGTCTAAAAAAAATTCGAATATTAATTTTTAATATTTGGTGCTTCATCAACCATTTATTACACCTGAATAATATATAAGTGATATTAGAATAATACTTAATTTATAAATAACAATATAATATATAATAGATGGGTATGTGTGTATAATATGGATTTGTTATATTTCATTACAGGATATAATGTGGATCATTAGATTTTATTATGATTGCAATACCAATTTATTGGAACTCATGATTTTCATAAAATCAAATATTTTCATAAATTCATCCAATCATTCTCATGAAATCCATCTCTTTTTCATGTTCGTTAATTATTTCTTCATGGTTATTATAATATTTATTTTTAGATTCATATTTAATCCCAATTGGAAAAACACACAAAAGTAATGATTTACTTTGTATTACGGTGTATATGATTTTTATACTCATATTTAATTCCACGTTGTCGAACAAAATTAATGATTTGCTTTGCATTATGATTTGATTTTCATAATATTTAATCTCACATTGGAAAAAAAATGAAATTAATGTTCTATTTTATATTATGGCATGATTTTTATACTTATGATTAGTCTTATATTGGAAAAGATGCAAATAGTTATGGCATTAAGGATTCTTTTTTTTTTCAAAAAAACTTTATTTGAAAATAGTAGTTAAGGCATTAAGTCATCCATTAGGATAATAATAGTTTTTTTTTTTTTTAAGTATAAGAATCATTTGGTATAATTCGGATTTGAAAGAATTATTTGCGATATTTATTTATAGACAAAAAAATGCGAGAATTTTAAAAAATCATTAAATATAATTCGAATTCGGGAGAATTATTCGTATTATTCGGTTTGGAAGAATAATTCGAGAATAATTCAGAGAATTAAATAACTATGGTTCAGACTCGGGGTGCGTTTGATAACACTCAGCTCCTACTTCTTAGCTTCAAAGCCAATTCGGAGTAGAATCCGATTGATAACCCTGGTTCAAAAAGTGACTCCCATGGAGTGAACCGGTGTTATTTTATCTTAAGGAGATGAAAATCGGGAGTTAAAAAAAGCTACTTCTCCAGCTTCGGAGTTACTTGATGGGAGTATTTGACGGGGCTCCGGAGTTACTTGATGGGAGTATTTGATGGAAATCGGTCGAAACCAACTCTCACCAAATAGAGTTGGCGCCCGACTTTTCTCCATCTCAGCGTTGCAGAGGAAGTGCGAACCCCCTTCACTAGTGAGTATCTCCTTCGTCTTTTCTCCTTCTTCCCTTCTCATTATGTTCCTTCGACTGATGTGCCTTTGATGGGATTGCGGAGACTGCGGAGACTGCGGACTGGTGAGCAATCTTCTTCCCTTCTCCTTTTTCTCTTCTTCCCGTCTCCATCTTCCCTTATTCTTGTCTCCTTCTTCCTGTCTCCTTATTCCCTTCTTCCATTCTCATTGTCATTATCACCGACTGTTACCGAACTCTGCCCCTTCTCATCTCCTTCTCCTTTTTCCCTTCTCCCTTTTCCCTTCTACTTCCATTCTCGTTCTTTCATGTTAAGGTTCCTTACGAAACCCTAATTTGGGGCAATCCATCGATTGTGGTTTCTTTTTTATTCTCTACCACATAGTCACCATTTACGAAACCTTTTTTTTTTTTTTTAATGTCTGCTGTGGTGGTTGAATGTCGTTTTTACTAACTAATTTCCTCTATTGCGGAATGTGTAGCTTCGGATCTCAATTTCAGAGACAACAGATCAACAGGCAACTGTGTAGCTTTGGTGCTACTACTTCTTCTATTTCGTGAGTTTTTTTTTTTTTTTCAATTTTTTTATGTTGGATCCTTTTGTAGAAAATCCCCTCTGATTTTCTATTATAAATTAACTGCATGTTTGCTTAGACTGATCGGTCATGAACCCTGAAGATTTTGTGTTACAAATTTTTCTAGTTTGAATTATTTCGGATGAACTGGTTCACATCCTCCACTCCTGCATAAGAGGCAGGTGCAGGAGTGGAAGAGTGTTGCCACATCTACTACCAAGCATTTGCGATGTAAAGATAACAACAAAGGGAAATTTTAGATCAGAAGAAGTGGTTGGCGTGCATAAACTGATTTTGGAATGGATTTGTATTTTTGTGATTCAAATATTTTACTGTATGAAGATTGTATCTGTATTGTAGATAAATTGTTTTGATTGAAACATAACTTTGTGTTCATTTTTATCTAAAACATAGTCATTGAATTTTAAATACCTTACCTCATGTTGTCTCTTATCTTCCAATAGCCATTCCTCTCTGGTGTGTGTGTGCACATGTGCATATTAGCATGTGTCATTGAGGGATATGATCAAATTAAGCTAAAAAATGCATCTCTCCATAATCCATACTCTGGAGTTGCATAAGATGTGAAAAAGAAATCAACAACAAGACTAAAGGGAAAAAAATGCACCTCTTCATAATGGACTTGATAATTCATCAAGCAGCTCAAGCCAATCGTTGCTTGTTCAATGATATTATTATTGCTTTGAATATATATATATATAGCATCTTACTTTACTCTTTTGAGACTCCAAAAGGAAAAAGTATATGATATTTCATATTCAGAGCCACCCCTGACTTAACAGAACCAACCAGACTAAATCCAAGTTTGAATAAAATTGAAAATCAGAAATGTGCTCCTCAGGCAGGCAACTCAAATTGGTTTGTGCTATCTTCTGCAAGTTTTAGATTTTCTATTGGCTATTTCAATCTGATTCAACCCAATGGAGTTGCACTTCTGTGTTTTAAGTTTAAGGATTTAAATTGCAAGCATAGGCACACAATCCAAAAAGACTTCAGCCTAATTATTAGCCAGGACACCTATTTGACTATTTGTGTTGCTAAGATCCAGTCAAGTGCTAGTATAGTTTATGAGATAAGAAAGATTTAGAGTTAGTCATTATTTCGTAAAGCTTATAGTAAGCTACATAATGGAGAGTAAAGAATTGGTACTTCATCTAATTTACCATCATGATTCCCCTCTAAGGTTCAGTTTTGAGCTGATCATTTTTTTCTAGCATTATTTCCCCCTCTCCAACTTAAGTAGATTGGCTACCCTGAAGTCTGATCAAGTGCATTCATGTTTTTATTAAGGAGAATAGTGGTGTGAACAAGCCAATCCCTCACGTCATTGTAGATTTTTATTTAGATCATCAAACTTAAACCGAGGGAAGAAATAGAGCTTTGAGACTATATGGAATAAAAGAGAGGAAGTCCTGAAATTTGGAATTTGTGACTGTAGAGAAGGATCACTAACTAGGCTTCCAATAGCCATGGAATAAAAGAGGAGAATAAAGTTTTGAAGTTTGGAATGCTGCAGAGTGCAGGCTATGATGTGATCATATAAGATGACCTCTTTTGTTTAAGTGTCAATAGTGTCATTTACAGTGGGACACAACTCATTATGATATTCAGACAAAGAAGATGAAAGAATTTTGTACCCTCTGGAGCTGGAGTGTTTTCAATTGAAGGTTTTGATAGTCATAGTTAGACTATCTGTTTTATTAGTTGATGACTATCAATCAATATGATCTAGTTGTTCTCCATACAGGTTATATAACTGAAGACATGCTGTGAGTCGTGATTGACTATCAATCAATAGGGTCTAGTTCTATACTTGCTTTTGGTGATTCTTATGCCACTAGATCGTTAGCTTTTGTTTAATCTTATGTCTTCTATTATTTGATTATGCTCGTTATTGTTGTTCAAGTGATACATCTTGTTTTTTTCTATGATGTGTGTTAGGGAATTACGCCACGCTGGCAATAAGGCCATGACACGTAGGACTCAATCTCAGAGCCACGTGGAGATCACCCATTCAACAAAAGAAGGTCACTCAGGTACAAGAACAAAGGGTAAAATCAATATTTAGGGATTTCACACTATTCACTATAAATAGGGCGAATCCCGAGGTTTTTTACAGACAACATTTACTGCTCATTACTCATCCTTGAGATTCACGCTCTGACACTTGGGACGGAAAATCTCACCTCAGCCCACACTTTTCTATAATATCTTCATGGGCTCGACACCCAGCCCACTGAATGTTCACAAAGCCCTAACTTTGACATCGGAGTGGACCCGGGGCATCCAGCCCGCCTCCCCTTCTTTGCCTTTCCTTGTCTTGCAGGTCTAGGCAGCTTGGAGGACCCACAGGACGGATCAGGGCGAAACTGTCACACCCCCAATTCGGTGAACCGGAAGTGTGAGTGAACCGGCTCTAAACCACGGTTCACACCCGGGATCTCAATAGACCGTGTCAACCAATCATTCCCAAGCGATCCCAACAAAATCAGAGATATAATACATAGCAACGGAAATAAATAAATGAGTCGAGATCTAAATTGTAATTTAAATAAATACCCAATTTATTTCATCATCCATCAAATGTAAATAATATTTATTACAAAACTCAACCGAAAATAATCCAAGTCACTGAGAGTAGACACAGAACGAGCACTCGCATGACGCATCATGCTCGTCCTCTTCTGCCTGAGCATCAATGGCAAAGTCGTCCACGGTGTACCTGCATCCAAATCCGAAAAAGAATAGATATATATCCGGTGAGCTCACAACATAGCTCGGTAAGTACAAAACCAATGCAACGAAGTACAATATGCATGAAATAACATTACAATTTGGGCGGGTATAACTTGCAAATGTGCTATGGTAAGGTTTGGCGGCCACCGCACCTCCATGCACGAGTGTGAGCACACCCAACGGTCGGGCACCTACCACACTTCTGGCTGTTGCCCCACATCACTCACTCCGGTATGGAGATAGGACTCGAGTCCGGGCGGGCGGGAAGAACCACATTCCCACGTCCTTCCCCCCGATACCCCATACCGGTACCAATACCTAAACCCCTATTGGCAGGGGCTTGCAAGTGGGTTCCGTTTCTTAACCAGTCCTAGATGTCAATACAATATCATTAGCCGTACCCCAGCACGGCTCCCTGCGACATAGAGATAGGGCTCGAGTCTGGCGGGCAGGAAGAACCACAATCCCACGTCTTCCCCCTGATACCCTATTCGCACCAAGTTCGCTATATGGATAAATATTCTAGTGGATCTATGGATAATCCGAGTGGACTAAGGTGTGGATCCGAATTTGGGTTTTTCCCAAATGGCCTATGTATCCTAGGGTTTGCCTTAGTAATCAGAATCCACGTAGTTCGGGCTCTGGATTGAAATGGGAATGGATATCTTAGTGGATATATGGATAGTCCGAGTGGACTAAGGTGTAGATCCGAATTTGGGTTTCTCCCAAATAGCCTACGTATCCTAGGGTTTGACCTAGGAATCAGAATCCGCGTAGTTCAAAATTGGATAACCTGTTCTAGGTTAATGATTGAGAACCTATTCTAGGTTTAGGGTTGAGAACCTGTTCTAGGTTTAGGGTTGAGAACCTGTTCTAGGTTTAGGGTTGAGAACCTATTATAGGTTTAGGGTTTACCGAGGGGTAAAATCATCCTGAATTACCCTTTTCAACCTAAGATCTAGTTTTGGAAAGTTTGGCAAAGCATTTTTCTTTCTTTATTAAGATTTTTATTATTCCTATTATGCCCTTCCCAAGAATGTGGGTGCCTAAATGCACGTCCCCACACCTAATATGTTTGTTAGGTGTACAGATATGGCAGTTCAACTAGGGTGGAACATAAATTAAATTATTGCCAAAAAAAGAATATTGTAAGCATGGCATGTATGATATTTATGGTAACTATCATATCATATAGTAAGATTATGAAAATCTCCCTAATATGGCATGTATTGCAAATAAGGCAAGAACCTAATATGGTAAGATCTAATATGACAAGATCTATTATGCAAAATCTAATATGCATCTATATATCAATATGGTAAGTACCAATCATAGAATGCATATATGACATTAATTTTTCAAAAAAAATGAAAGATCTTATATGCTATTTTCTAAGTATAGTAAGACTTAAAAAAATTAAGATTTTGCTAAAATATGGTAAAAGTTTATCTATTCTACCAAAAATAGCAACACATGGAATGTGGCCAACATGATATGCACAATCCAAACAAAGCATATGAATTCTCCAAATATGGGAGAATTCATTTAAACAATCATTGATGTTATAATGAATGAGACATCAATAAAACTTTTTTTGAAAAATGCAAAATTATCAAAACAAACATATGTTCAATGTTCTTTGAAAAAATTATAATTTTTATGAAGAAATTTGGGAAGATTAATGACTCAAAACTGTGAAAATTGGGACACAAAGTTCCAGATAATGGACAAAACTATGAACATTATTCAGATTTATCATATTGTACAAGAATGATCATAAGTAGGTCTTTCGAAACTCAAATCAAGCTCAACTTTTTTTCATAGAAAGATGACTTAATATATTATATTTCATATGAAGGATTTGAATCCCAATAGAAAGCAAAAATAAGTCAAAGATATGCCCTAAGACCGAACATGTGCATTGATCAAATCTGTTCCAGATTTTTGACCAGTTGCACCATAAATTCCAAATAAAATTCTATTCTTAATGAAAATAAAATATAGACATATGTCTATGTAGATAACTATCTGATCTAAAATTTCATTAACAAAAACAAGTTAAAACAATATATTTTCTTTGTGAAAAATGACTCTTTTCAATCATGCAAATAAGTACATCATGACATATTCAAAATCAGAGCACTATGCACTTAAAAATTGATATCAATTCAACAAAAAATGGAAAAAAATATGAAACTAGTGTCATTTTTTAGAAAACTTTCATGTCTAAAAAGTTTATGTTAAGTGGATTTTCTGATTATGGCCATAAGGCCTTTGTTTAGAGACTTTCTGATGGAGGATTGCATTACATCCGAGAAAAATAGCAATGTCAAAGACAAATTTTTTGATATATTTTTCCAATTTCAAATGGAACAAAATTTTTAGGGTAGTCTTCTAACATATCAGAGAGACTCCCATAAAATTTTGGGCTTCAAAATCTTAGAAAAAATACATATGTTGTACTTCCTAAGTTTGAACCCTAAATCTAGAATTTTCAGGTCAGAAATCCACTTTATGAAATTTGCAAAAAACATGAAACATCATCGTATATCATTCAAAAATTCATCATTGAATAGCTTAGACAAATTATCATTCATGAAAAATATTATACATAGGCATCCTAACATTAACAAGCATGTAATAGAGCATTCATGAGACCGTACCCTGTAGCACTTTTAACTTATCACTCTTTAATGTATTTATAGAAGTTTATGGTTTTGCCTATCTAGAGCATGTGCATTTATTAATTCCATATTTAATATAGTATGTTATGCTCTTCCTTACATAGTTTCAGGCATCAAACAAGTGCTTAAGATGTGTTCTTATTAAGGCTTTTAAATTTTCCTATCTCAGTTCATCGACTCAGTTAAGTGCAATATGGTCTGTTGGACAGAGCCTAAGAGCTCTGATACTAAGTTGTCACACCCCAATTCTGACTGAACCAGAAGTGTGAGTGAACTGTCACTGAACCAACGACTCACACCAGGATCTCAATAAGACCGTGTCCACTCATACAAATCATTGCACATAACCACAATCAGAATAATAATAAATACAATGGAAGTCTTTAAATAAAATGAACTGAGCATCTATTGATAGATTTAAATAAATATTCAATTATCCAAATTCTCAAACATAATTAAATATCTTTACATCACTTTAATGTCAATCGAAAATAACTGAAACAAATAAAGAAAAGTCATAGAGATACACGCAGAAAGGGCACTCGGATGAAGCGTCTTGCTCGTCCTCTCCTGCCTGCACGTCCAGAGCAGCTACGCCTCCGTACGCCGGCACGTTCATATATTCATCCACCGTGTAACCTGAATCAACATCTAAAAATGGTGTATATACAAGGGTGAGCTCACAACTTAGCTCAGTAAGACAATTAGACAATGTAATATTCATATGCATGAGTAACAATCATATTATATTATGGTCTGGTTTTAAGTTTACAATGTGTTATAGAAAGGATTGGCGGCCACCGCACCTCTATACATGAGTGTGTGAAGTCGCCCAGTAGATCACACCACTGTCGTCCCACATGCACCCACCATGGAATAGAGATAGAGCTAAGACGTTCCGATCAACATTGCCAGCACCTCCCCAGATGTTCTACCCATACCAACACGAAAGCCCCTATTGACGAGGGCTTGCAAACTGGGCTCGCAACTAACCAATCCTATATGTTATCACAGTAGGCCCTACCCCAGCACAGCTCCCTACGGCATAGAGATAGAGCTAGAGTCTAGTGGCCAGGCCGAAGACCACAATACCACGTCCTCCCCCTGATGCCCTACCCGCACCAAGCGTGCTAAGACAGAACAATACGAAAGATAGACCCTATCCCAACATAACTCCCTATGGCATAGAGATAGAGCTAGAGTTTGGTGGCCAGGCCGGAGACCACAGTACCATGTCCTCCCCCTGATGCCCTACCCGCACCAAGCATGCTTAGATAGAATACTACGAAAAGGTGCTAGTGTGAGGAATGATCCCAGACCCCAGGCCCTTCCATTCCACACACCAACGAAAACAATCACATGCCTAACAATCACATCCTAGCATAGCGAGTATGCATGAACAATAATAATAACTGAAAGTAAATGATGACATGCGAGTATGCACAAACATCAAACCACAGAGTCATAGTTATTAACAACGGTTTACTGTCCATTAGAATATTAGGGTTTAGGTCTGATTCGCTTACCTGACGCTCGTTTGATAGCTTGCTCCACGTCGCAAGATCCAAACGTGCTATCACAAAGTCCTATACAATATTAGGGTTTAATTAGAATAGACTTACGTTGGTCGAAAAATCAACAATGGCAAAACACATCTCACAGACCACCGATTACAGTACCGGTCGTAGCACTGTAGGGAAACCTACGACCAATATGGTCAGCCGGTCCCCACAGACCAGCCCCCGGAAGGTACCGGTCGTAGTACCGGTCGCACAGGGTGCAACCAACCGGTATAGTCGACCGGTATGTCTCCGGAAGACCATACGTCCGGTTCTCGACTGCCGTCGATCATCCCCTATTGATCCTAGGGTTCCTCTTACACATTCTACGTTTGAACACTGAGTTAGAGTTGTTTCCAACTCCATTCAAGTCCTAGCTTTGACGGTCTTCTTCTTAGAACTCGAATCTAGGGTTTACCGACTAGATTAGGGTTTGTCGGCAAAATAGGATTTATCGACAAAATAGGGTTTTAAATCAATATCTGCTTTACATGGTATTGATCAAAGCAACCTAATCATACTAGAGTCATAATCCTGAGTCATAATGTAAAAGAAGGTTTAAGCACTCACCGTTGACTGGCGGTAAGGTGTTCTTCGTCGAATAGCAATATCGGCTCTTCCTAGCTTCTCTTCCTTCTTCAACCTCTTTCTCCTTTCTAGGGTTTGTGAGGATCAATGGAAGGGATTCTAGGTGGTTTAGAGGGGTTTATATAGGCTAGGTTTAGGTTTAGGAAGCCTCCTAGGATTAGGAAAGTCCTAGGGTTCAGAATTTAAAAAGTAGGACCCGCAGAGATCTGGTTCCGGATCTTGGTAGTCTGCAGACTATACCGGTTGATCGGTACCAATGCTAAGACCGGTACCATCGACCGGTATGAAATAAATCATACTTAATTTGGTCTGTTTGGTCCGATTTCATACCTGGTTGTCATCCGCTCGTCCCGTTTGGCCCGGTGATGATTGGAAGACCTGTTACGACATGAAATCAAGGTTTAGATCGGGTTCATGGAGTGCGGGTCTTACATGGTTGATCCACCAGGTGCTTCTATCATGAACTGCTCATTACCATGATTGATACTTTCCCTGTAACACACATTGCCGCAGTCTTGTTAACCTCTCCTTGAGATTTTATCATTGCTTTTTTGCTTAGTGCATCAGCAACTACATTAGCCTTTCCTGGATGATACTGGATATCACAATCATAATCCTTCAATAATTTTAGCAATCTTCTTTGTCGCATATTCAACTCCTTCTGATTAAAAAGATAAGTGAGACTCCTATGATCTGATTTAATCTGAAATTTCTCTCTGTACAAATAATGTCTCCATATTTTGACAGCATGTACTACTGTCGCTAATTCCAAGTCATGAGTGGGATAGTTTTTCTCATGTGTCTTCAGTTGTCTTGAGGCATACGCAACTACTTGTTCTCCTTACATAAGTACACATCCTAAACTCAATCCAGACGCATCAGTGTATAAGGCAAATGGTTGTCCTAGAATAGGAATAGTCAAGATGGGAGCTGATATCAATCTAGCCTTTAATGTTTGGAAACTTTTCTCACATTTATCGGTCCAAACAAACTTTTCTCCTTTCTTAGTCAAACTGGTGAGAGGTACGGCAATTTTGAAATAGTCTTCCACGAATCATCAATAATACCCAGCTAGATCGAGGAAACTTCTAATTTCTGCAACACTCTTAGGTGCCTCCCACTTCACAATGGCTTCAATCTTGCTATGATCGACTTTAATTCCTTCAGCGGACACAACATGGCCTAAGAAAGCGACCTCATTTAGCCAAAACTCGCACTTTATAAATTTGGCATAAAGCTTCTCTTTTCTCAGTCACTGTAGAGCGGCTCTTAGATTCATGACATGAGTTTCCTTGTCCTTGGAGTAGACCAATATATCATCAATAAACACAATGACTGATGTATCCAACATATCATGGAATACCCGATTCATGAGTTCCATAAAAGTTGCGGGTGCGTTAGTCAATCCAAAAGACATGACTAAAAATTCATATGTCCATATCTTGTTCTGAATGCTGTCTTTGGAATATCATCATCCTTAATCTTCAACTGATGGTATCCTGACTGAAGAACAATCTTGGAGAACACATTGGCACCTTGCAACTGATCGAACAAGTCATCGATCCGAGGCAACGGGTACCGATTCTTGATTGTAAGCTTATTCCATTCCCGATAGTCTATACACAGTCGAACGCTACTGTCCTTCTTCTTTACAAACAATACTGGCTCTCCCCATGGTGATATGCTAGGTCTGATATAACCCTTGTCCAATAATTCCTGTAATTGTATCTTTAGTTCCTTCAGTTCAGTAGGATCCATTCGATTGAGTGCTTTAGATACTGGCGCGGCTTCGGGTATTAGATCTATAACGAACTCTATAGCTCGATCGGGTGGTAGTCCTAGTAGTTCCTCAGAAAATACATCTGAAAAGTCACGCATAACATCAATATCCTCCATTCATGGTGCTTCCTTGGTGAGATCAATAATGGATACTAGATACCCAACTCTTCCTTTCTCGAGGCATTTTCTAGCCTTTAATGCAGAGATGATGAGTTTTCGTTTACGGGGAAGTTTGGTTCCCGTACAACTAAACTCTGCTCCTTCCTTGTCTTTAAATGTTAGCTTCTTTTCTGCACAAAATAGGTTTGCAAAATGCCGAGCTAACCAATCTATTCCTAAGATAACATCGAAGTCTGCCATTTCGAGTTGGATCAGGGTTGCATCCAAAATTTTCTCGCCGATAAGAACTGGACATGGTCCATAACCTTTTTCTAATTCCACTTATAATCCCATAGGTGATCGTACAAGCAGTTTATAGTCTAAGGATCTGAGAGGTAGATTTAGCTTCTTTCCAAATGACACAGATATAAAAGAATGAGTAGCTCCAAAATCAAAGAGTACTCTTGCAAGTATGCCATTAATAGGTACGATACCTGTGATTTGTTTTAATTTAGTCTATATGCTCACACAAGGTAATTCAAAACGAAAGGTTCAGGTCATACCTGTGACCACATCAGGCGATGCGACAGCATCCTCAAATGTAACTGCATAAACCTTTCCTTGTTGTAGTAGCTTCATGGGCTTAGGACACTCCCTTGAATAATGTCCTATTTGATTACAGTTAAAGCATTTTACTCCTTCATTATTTTGCTTTAGTTGTTGTTGGGCTGCTGGAGTAGTCTTGGCTGCAGCATTAAAACCTTGAGTACGAAAGCGTTTGAATGTCCTTGTGTTCCCTCTGTTATAAGAATTCCCATTTGGCCTCTTGATACCTCTATTCTGAGCAAAATAGCTCTCCTTCTAGCTCGACTCTATCACTCAAGCAATCTGTACTGCTTCATTATAAACTTTCTTTTTCAGTCCCAGAACATGCTCACGAATGCTTCCCCTAAGTCCCATGACGAACCTTCGGGTTTTAGTATTTTCCTCTTGCATGCTAGCGGGTGCAAAAAAAAAAACAACTCTTCATAACGTTGTTGGTATGCATCCACAGTCATCTGTCCCTGATATAAACTCAAGAACTCTCTCTCCATAGCATCTTTGAAACTTCTGGGAAAGTACTTCTCAAAGAATGCCTCTTTATAGATAGCCCAGGTCAATTGGGCGTGCTTGGTTAACAGATAAGTCTGGGTGGACTTCCACCAGTGGTGTGCATCGCCTTTCAGCATAAATGTTGCACACAATACTTTCTCCTCCTCATTAACCGTCATCATCATGAAATTTCTTTCCATTTCATCGATTCAGTGTGCTGGCCACAAAGGATCTACTGGCTTACTATTATACTCTTTAGACTTCATTTTCAGAAAGCGCTCGATCAGTCGAGAGTGGTCCAATTGATACTGAGCATAGGCCCCGTACATAGGTGGTTGATACTGGTAACGGCCTTGAGCTACCTCAGGATTCTGTACTGGAGCTTGTACCACTGGCGTTTGAGGTGCATGGGGCACCATGTTGCTTCCCCCTGGTACTGTGCTAGCTTGTCCGGCTGGCATAGGTGTCGTATGTGCAACTGAAAAAACCATTCCTATAGCAGCTTGCATATTGGCTTGCACCTGTTGTATTTGCTGCAGCTGTTGTGCCAGGTTCATTACGGCTGTAGCCAAATCTATACTTGGAGCTAGCAAGTTTGTAGGATTTGTCTAGCCATTAGGCCCTGGTGTTGCCATATTCTGATTCTCTTGTTCTTCAGGAATTTCATGGCTAGTTTCCTCCACAGGTGGTTGTGGTGGAATTGGGTTACGGCCTCGTCTGGTCACTCTTCGCCCAGCCATTTCCTATTATAGTGGTGGTACTATCTGAAAAACAATCATAGAACATGTGAGGCAATCAATATAAGTCGTTCACAAGTCAAAATCTAACTAATCCATGTAAAATTCCAATTTCTAAGTCATTCAGACAAAATACTGTATTTTTCATCGTAGGGTCGATGGTAGGATCGCTCTATATTCGACCCTAGGGTATGCGACCCCAAAAACCCTGTCAGCTCACCAAGAGCCTACGGTCGATCATAGGGTCGGTATATGTCCAACCCTAGGTCCGACCAGACGATGTCTGTCAGATCACCGAGAGCCTAGGGTCGATGGTAGGGTCGATCGTAGGGTCACACATTTTGTCGAATTTTGCTACCCCACGACCCAAAATTAGGATTTTAAACCTGATTTTGGATTCTTTTCCTACTCTTTCTTCTTTCTTCCAACTCAACTCGCTTCCCCTGAGTTGCTACAATATTGACCCCTAGTGTTTGGTGATTATTTCTTCCGTTCACGACTTCCGTTCCTTTCCTTCAGGTATGCTCTCTAGTGTTGCTCTTTTTTTAAGCTTTCAAAACTAAGTTTTTTTCCATTTATATCGTTTTCTTCAAATTAAAATTTTTCTAACTGTAAAAATTAGATTTTTATTGGGGGTTTTTTCTATTGGCTACCCAATGGATGAAAGCCCTAAAAAATATTTGAGTTTCATTGGTTGGTTATCGAGAAACTTGAAATTTTCCATTTTTGACCTAATTTTCGGGATTTTTCCAATTTGTTGAAATTTCTTCAAATTCGATCTTTCTAGATTAAATTCCCAACTGTATAAGCTTTGCAGGATGGTTTGGAACCTATGTAAGTCCTCTTGCCCAGCAATTTGGGTGAAAAGTGAGGCTTTTGGCCAAATCATGCCGTTATGATGTCGAAATTTTGAATTTTTCACCATATCTAATATCTTGTTTATTTTTCTGTGTCTTTGCAGATAGCATGGCTCATACTAAGGTTCCTAGAGCTCATGATCCCGTTCATTTATGCTCTAACGAGGCAGAGGCTCAGATGCTCGTTATGAACGTAAGAAGGTGGAAGGGGGTCGCTGTGTACACTTGGCTAGTCTAGCCTTGTTTAATGTAGAGGGTGCCTTCGGTGTCATGGGTTGGCTTCCCGTGATCACATATGAGGCTTGTACCTGTCCTGCTTTGGTGAAGCAGTTCTATTGCAACCTCCAGGTAGTGGGGGATCGCAATGATACAGATAGGGGTAGGGAGCTCAGGATCACCAGCTATGTAAAAAGGGTGGAAGTTTCATTTAATTGCCAGCAGTTGTCTGATCTCATGGGCATATCAAATGACGGCCCCTTGGTGTACTGTGCTCCTAAGGAACCCCAGTTCCTATCCTTGATGATGCGTGCTGAGATTGATAGTCAGCTTCTTAGAGGTGATCGCTGGGAGATCAAGGCGATCAACTTACGGCCAGAGCCTCGGGTGTACTGCAAGATCATTCAGTACAACTTGATTCCCCAAAGTGGCCATTATGACAGGATTTCTCAGCTGACCCAGTATGTCTTGTACTGCATCTAAACTATGCAGCCTGTCTGCCTTCCTTATATTATCATCAGGACGATGATCCATGTTACGCTGCCTGGTCAGATAGGCAACCTGCCCTATGAACGTTTGATCACTACTTTGCTCACACGCCTACACGTCGACTTATTGGATGAGAGGATTCATGAGGATACCTTCTCTTATGACCTTGACTGGGAGGCCATCTGCAGGATGGGTATGCGAGATGCTCAGGTCAGTGATGATGAGAGGAACGCTCTGGTGCGTCCTCGTACCCGGGTAGAGATAGCAGACGCTGAGGCGGTAGCAGCAGCAGGGGTCTATGGAGGTGATGCTGAGGATGATGATCGTATGTATATGGATGTAGGCGTCATACCTCCTCCATCACCACTACATTCTACTAGAGCTGGCCCATCTCAGGTTCATTCACACTCTGCTGGTCCTTCACACCCACCATCTGATGATATGATGGGGCTAATGCATGAGATTAGAGAGGCTCAGCACGTGACTGATTTGAGAGTAGGAGAGCTTCTAGATGCTCAGTGCGCGACTGATGGGAGAGTAGGAGAGCTTCTAGATGCTCAGCGTGCGTCTGATCAGCGGATGGCCGAGTTGACAGTTAGTCTCCAGATGACCCAGACTCAGGTAGCCTGGTTGACTAGAGTGTAAGCTGAGGATTACGATAGAGATCGCGAGACACCTCCTCCTCTAGCACCTCCAGCTCCATGATGTATATTTTCTTTTGTTTTTCCTTGTACTACAGAGTAACTGTCCGGATTGTGGATCGTACTCTGATTTGGATATATATATATATATATATATTTGTTGCTTTTTATTCGATGTATATATGAAATTTATTTCTCCTTTTAATAGTGCATTATTATCTTTCTTAATTTTTGTCTCATACAACACAGGTGCTTATAGTGTGTTATTATTACAGCTTTTAAATTTTATCCTAACTCCGTTCACAAACTTTTTGTGGAAGTATACCAATTTAATAGACATGGCCTGATAGCTCTCATACCAAGTTGTCACACCCCAATTTCGTACTATTCATAATGGTGTGATGAACCGCCAATAAACTAACGATTCAACCAGGATTTCGAATAGGCTGTGTCCGTTTGCTTAAACCATACACATCCACAACCATAATCAGAGTAACTAAACAATAGCAGAAGTCTTTAATATTAAATGAACTAAGAGTCTAGCGGTGATAAAGTAAATAAATTATCCAATTATCTCCAAATAACAAAGACATAAAATAAAATAATTTAATCAATTACATCGTCTGAATAATTCAAAGAAAAACTAATCGAAGACGCAAGCGTTGCACTCGCATGACGAATCATGTGACTTCATTATAACTTCTGTATCCATCGCCGCATCATGCCTGTACATCGGAGCATTCATATAGTCTTCTACTATGGTACCTGTATCATCAACTAAAAATATTCGACGTTGAAAGGGTGAGCACACATCACGGCTCAGTGAGCAAACAAAACAATGCAACAAACTTATGCATGCATTCAATTCATATCTTTGGTCTGGTTCATAAGTTTGCAATATGTAATAGAAAGGTTTGGTGGCCGCCGCACCTCTATACACAGGTGTGTAAGCCCACCCAAGGGATCAAACACCATTGTCGTCCACATCCACCCCACCATGGAATAGGGATAGAGCTGAAGTGCTTAGGACTGCACCGCATCATACTTCGCCTGATGCCCTACCCATACCAACACGTAAGCCCCTATTGGCGAGGGCTTGCAAACTGGGCTCGCAACTAACCAATCCTAATGTCAAACAGTGTATCCAAGGCTTTACCCCAGCATCCCTCAATATGTCCATAGAGATAGTGCTAAGGCCCCCCGGCAGAGTCAGAGACTACACGGTCCGAGACCACCTCCCCTGATGCCCTACGACGTAATAGTTCTGCTAAAGTAATGGCGATACGACGATGTCAGTGGACAAGACTTGAGTAGAGATAGAGTTAAAGTGCTTAGGACCGCACCGCATCACACTTCCCCGGATGCCCTACTCGCATCAGGTACACTAACCACACACAAACATTCACATGCCTATTCCTAGCATCATCGTCATCAACATATTATAAATAAACAAAATTAAATAAGCATGAACATTAATAGCGGGAATATTGGATGACATGTTAAATGCACATTACACGCATACAAGCATAGAATCATTTATGGCATCAGACTCAATAAATAAAAATAATTTATTATTAGCCAATTATTTTGGTCTTGTCCCCTCACCTTTGATTGCGAGTAGACCATCGTTCAAGCTTTATAATTCACTTTTAAATCACTGAAAATACCTAACAAGTCGATAGATTTTAACTAGAATTAATTCCAATATGTTTAGACTAGCAGAAACTAAGGGGTCGCAGGTGGGGTAGCACCTGGGGTCTCAGTTCTGCGACCACAGGATGTAGGGTCACAGGGTTGGGTAGCACCTGGGGTCTCAGTTTCTGCGACCCCAGGGTGTAGGGTCGCAGGTGGGGTCGAACTTACTTCGAACCTACGTGCGACCACACTCTTCCTGGAACTTTCCGAGGGCATGTGGTCGATCATGTAGGTCTCGTGGGGTCGAATATCATTCGACCCTACATGTGGCCACACGTGTTCTTGGTCGACCTTTTACTCTTAAGTCCATTCCCTCATGTTTGAATCCTTTGGCTTACCATCATGGTCCTTCCTAAGATCGTTCTATGGCTCAAACTACAATTTTTATACATTATCCATTGTCCAGAATGATTTCCTCCATGGATTTTCTTGGAATTTGTCCATGGATGGATGATTTAGGTTCCTCCTAATCCTATCTTCTTCATGAACTATTCTAGGCTCTTAATTCATGGAGGGAATTAGGTTCATACCTTAGGTTTGTTGAGATTCAGAGTTTTCTCTGAACATTTCTCTTCCTTGGTCTTCTTCTTCAATTTTCCTTCTCTTCCTTCTCTTCTCTTTCTCTCACTTCCATTTAGGGTTTTAAAGGAGTGAAAGAGGCTAAGGGACGTCCTATTTATAACAGAAAACCCTCCATAATATGCCCCAATGAGTTTAGGAAATACCCCTTCGAATTAGGAAGGTTTTCTAATTTTTGGCTTTTGACTGTTTCCATAGGGTCAGATGTAGGGTCGCAGAATCCATCAACCCTACGTTTTTTTAAAACATGCGACCCCAAGTCATGGGTTGGACTCTTTTGAGGTGGGGTCGATCATACCTGTCTAGATATGCGACCACACACTCATATTTGACTGTTTTTTAGTTAAATTTCATACCTAGTCTTGTGGTTTTTTTACGCACTTGGTCCACTTGGCTCGACCATGATAGGTAGACCTGGTACTAGGTGGTAAGACAGGTTAGTTCGATACGGGTCTTACAGACCAGCTGAGTGGGAAGGAACCCGATAAGGGCCAACTCCAGTGGAATACGGTGGTGATGGAAGAGGTATGACGTCCACATCCATGTACATACGATCATCATCCTCAGCATGGACCTCTGCTGCTACTGCTGCTGTCGCCTTAGCGTCTGCTATCTCTACCCGAGTACGGGGATGCACCATAGCGTTCCTCTCCTCGTCACTGACCTGCGCATCATGCATCCCCATCTTGCAGATGGCCTCCCAGTCAAGGTTAGTCGAGAAGGTGTCCTCATGAATCCTCTCATCAACTAAGTCGACATGCAAGCGAGTGAGCAGGGTAGTGATCAAACGTCCATAGGGCAGGTTGACCATCTGACCAGGCGTCGTAGCATGGATCATCGTCCTAATGATAATGTATGGAAGGCAGATAGGTTGCTTAGTGCAGATGCAGTATAGGAGATTTTAGCGTTCTCCCGCCAAATGCTCTATCTTCGTTCTGAGCTCAAGTGTGTCTGGGTCAACTGGGAAACCTTTTCATAGTGGCCACTCTGAGGAATCAGGTTGTGCTGAATAATCTTGCAGTACACCCGAGGTTTCGATTGAAGGTTGATTGCCTTCATCTCCCAGCGATCATCCCTAAAAAGCTGACAATCAATCTCTGCATGCATCATCACAGATAAGAACTGGGGTTCCTTGGGTGCACAGTATACTAAGGGGCCATCGTTTGATATACCCAGGAGATCTGCCAACTCCTGGCAGTTAAGGGAAATCTCCACCCCTTTAACATAACTAGTGATTCTGAACTCTCTACCCCTGTCTGTATCATTTGGGTCACCCTCTACCTGAAGATTATAATAAAACTGCTTCACTAGTGCAGGACAGGTGCAACCCTCATACAAGATCACAGGGAGCCAACCCATATCACCAAAGGCACCCACCACATTAAATAAGGCTAAAATAGCGAGGTTTACACAACGACCCCCTTCCACCTTCTTACGTTCATAACGAGCATACTGAGTCTATGCTTCATTAAATCGGAAGCAAAGAGGATCATGAACTCTGGGGACCTCGGTACGAGCCATGTTATCTGCAAAGACACAGACAAATAACAAGATATGAGTTATAGAGCAAAACTCAAAAAAAAAATTTACATTATAACGGCATGAATTGGTCAAAAGCCTCACATTTCACCCAAACAGTTGGGCAGGAGGACTTATATATGTCCCAAACCATCCTGCAAGCCTCATACAGTTGGAAATTTAAACAAGGATCAAATTTGAAGAAATTTAGACAATTTGGAAAAATCCCAAAAATTAGGTAAAAAATGAAAAATTCCAAGTTTCTCAAAAACTAATCGATGAAACTCAAATTTTCTTGAGGGCTTTCATCCATTGGGTGACCAATAGCAAAAGCGCCCAATAAAAATCAAAATTTTACGGTTAGAAAAATTTTAATTTGAAGAAAATGCTATAAATGGAGAAAACCCTAGTTTTGAAAGCTTAAAAATGATGACCAGTAGAGAACATACCTGAAGGAACGGAACGGAGGCCATGAATGGAAGAAAGAATCCCCAAACACGAGTGCTCGACACTGTAGCAACTCAGTGGAAGCGAGTTGAGTTGAAAGCAAAAGAGAAAGTGGGAAATGACTCCAAAAATCAGGTTTAAAAACCTGATTTGGGGTCGTGTGGTCGCAAAATTCGACCAAATATGCGACCACACGATTGACCCCACGATCGACCACAGGCTCTCGGTGAGCTGACAGACTTCGTGTG
The DNA here is from genome assembly GCA_028583415.1 of Protea cynaroides. Classification (NCBI taxonomy): domain Eukaryota; kingdom Viridiplantae; phylum Streptophyta; class Magnoliopsida; order Proteales; family Proteaceae; genus Protea; species Protea cynaroides. Next base: position 71,432,125 of record CM053274.1, read on the forward strand.
GTTGGACCCTGTGGTTGCACATATTGCGACCATACGATCGACCACAGGCTCTCGGTGAGCTGACAGGGTTTTGTGAGGTCGCATACTATGTGGTCGGACATATTGAGACCCCACCATCGACCACACGATGGAAAATGCTGTATTCACACTGAATGACTTGGAAAATTGAAATTTTGAATTGATTAATTGGATTTTAACATGTCAATGACGTATATTATGATTGCCTCACATGTTCTATGATTTTCAGGCACTACTACCACCGAAAACAGGAAATGGCTGGGCGAAGAGTAACCAGGTGAGGACGTAACCCAATTCCACCACCACCACTTGTGGAGGAAGATAGCATGAAAACCCTGAAGGACAAGAGAATATGGATAACTCGTTCTCGGTTGGAATATGGATGAATATCCTAGTGGATCTATGGATAGTCTGTGTGGATTAAGCTGTGAGTCCGAATTTGAGATTCTCCCAAATTGCCTACGTATCCTAGGGTTTACCCTATGAATCAGAATCCGCATAGTTCGGAATGGTGAGAAAATTTGTTATAGGTTAAGGATTTTGAACCTATTATAAGTTGAGAATTTTGAACCTGTTCTAGGCTGAGAATTTTGAACCTGTTCTAGGTCTAAGGAGCAACCTGTTCTAGATTGAAGTATGCTGAGGGGCAGGGATCGTCCTAAACTACCCTTTCTTCTTAAGCTTTAATTTTAGAAGGTTTGGTAAGGCAATCTTTTTCTTTATTAAGGTTTTTATGCTTTCTTCCTTTTTTACCCTTCACAAGAATGTGGGTGCCTAAATGTACGTCCCCACGCCTTGATTATCTTCTAGAAGTGTGCATATATGATAGTTCAACTAGGGTGTTGCAGAATTGAAGTTATTACCAAAATTCAAACATAGCAACAAATCTAGATATGGCATGTATAAACAATCCAACATAGCAGTGTGCATGTGTAGCTGACAAAAATAGCAATGAACATGTGTGCATTTAAATTTAATCAGCATGTGAATGTGATTACTATAGGACTGTAGACATATCAAGGATTGTAATGTGGTGCTAATCAATGGTAGATGCAAAATCAAGGGTTGTGATGAGGTGCAAGATAATGGTGATGATTGATGGGGCTGATAAGGGTGATGATCGGATGGTGTGATCAATGGTGGTGATGGTGAGATGATGTAGATGATGATCAAATGGTATGGGTAATGATAGGATGGTGTGATGGGCAAATCAAATGGCTATGATGCATGGGGGTGAACAAATGTAGGGGGTGATGTATGGATCAGATTGGTCATCACATGATTACGACAATTTAATATCAATGGATGAGATCTATCATCATATGGTCAAAATAAAATTTAAAACCAATGGATGAGATCACATGATCGAGAAATCATACCAATGGATCAAATCTAATTAGAATCTCATGATCAAGAAATTAATATTCTAATGGACCAGATTTAATTGGAATCTCATGATCAAAAAATTAACATTCCAATGGATCAGATTTAATTAAAACTACATGATCAAGAAATTAATATTTCAATGGACCAGATTTAATTGAAATCTCATGATCAAAAAATTAACATTCCAATGGATCAGATTTAATTAAAACTACATGATCAAGAAATTAATATTCCAATGGACCAGATTTAATTAGAATCTCATGATCAAGCAATTAACATTCCAATGGGTCAGATTTAATTAGAACCACATGATCAAGAAATTAACATTCCAATAGACTATATTTAATCATTAAAGATTCTAAATCAATGATGATCCATAAAAAATCCAGATTGATGGTCCATATTTAATCTCATTAAATTCCAAGCATCTGATGGTATCAATTTTCATAAAAATTCCAAACATTCATCAATTTCATAACAATTCCAAACATCCGTCAATTTCATAACAATTCCAAATATTCATCAATTTCATAACAATTACAAACATTCATGATTGGATCGATAAAATAATTCATGGTTGGATCAATGGGATTGAAGGTTTGGACAGCTGCTATTTTGGGTTTGGAATAGGAGATGTATCGATTTTGGGGTTGGTTTGGCATGTGGATGGGAGCTGATATAGTGATGGTTCGGTATGTTGGCTGCAGAGATGTGGGATGGCTAGGTGTTGGTGATATGGATAGTCACATGTGAGGGATTTTTCCAATGGTACATGGGTATGCAAGCGGTGGCTGCAATCAGTTTTGGTGGCTGGGTAATCAGGTGTAGCTGGATGAGTGGAGCTGGTGTGCAAGGTTCTCGGTTATGATGGCTGCAATCGGTTTTGCACTCGCATGAGGGGTCATGCGCATCCTCTAAGTCTTCAGCTTCCATTGCAGTAACACGCGCATACACCGGATCATTCATATAATCTGCAACTGTAGTACCTGCATCATCAACTAAAAATATTCGACGTCGAGAAGGTGAGCACACATCATGGCTCAGTGAGCAAACAAAACAATGCAACAAACATATGCATGCATTCAATTCATATCATTGGTCTGGTAAATAAGTTTGCAATGTGCTATAGAAAGGATAGGTGGCCAAAGATCACGTTTATTGACGCCACACCTCTATACACGAGTGTGTGAAATCGCCCAAAGATAACGTTTATTATCGACTCACATGCACCCAATCATAGACAATGTACATGCAAAGGTCATGTTTATTGTTGTACCCGTTGCCCATACCAACACGTAAGCCCCTGCTGGCGAGGGCTCACAAACTTGGCTCGCAACTAACCAATCTTAATGCCAATCAGTGTATCCAAGGCCTCACCCCAGCATCCTCACCCCAGCATTCCTCAATACGTCCATAGAGATAGGGCTAAGGCCCCCCAACAGAGTCAGAGACTACACGGTCCAAGACCACCTCCCCTCATACCTTACGACGTAATAGTTCTGCTAAGGTAATGGCGATACGACGATGTCAGTGGACAAGACTTGAGTTAGAGATAGAGCACACCAACCACATACATACATCCACATGCCTATTCCTATCATCATCATCATCACATTATAAACAATAATTTAAATATGCATGAACAGTAATAATAGAAATATTGGATGATATTTTGAATGCACATAACAATTATATACGCATAAAATCATTCATGGCATTGGACTCTAGAATAAAATAGTTTATTATTAACCAATTAGTTTAGGTCTTGTTCCCTCACCTTTACTTGATCGTAGGTCATCTTTCAAGCTTTAAGAATCAACTATATATCGATATTATATCACTAGAAGACCTAACCAAGTCGATAGAATTTAATTAGAATTAATTCGAAATTTAAAAAGCATGCTGTTAACTGGGGGTTTATGCCAGGGTCAGAGGTTCCATCGACCCTAGGTGCGACCACCCACAGTCTGGACTTCCCGAACACGGGGTCGATTATCAGGGTCTGGTAGGGTCGATTGGCCATTGACCCCCGTGCGACCCCCTATGGGTTTAGTCAATTTTTCATCCTACAGTCCATTCTTCGTGTTTAGGGTCCTATGGCTTGCTTCTACAATCCATTCCACACATGTTCTATGGCCTATAACCGTAGTTCACTCACCTATATGGCTTTCATGATTTCCCCCATGGTTTTCCATGAAAAGCTAACCATGGGTGGATGATTTGGGTTTCTCCTAGATCATTCCCTCTTCTCTATCTATTCTAAGGTGTGTAGAATTATATGGAGATAGTATCCATACCTGAGAATTAGGCTTGTTTCTCTGAAGCCTTCTCTTTGATTTTCTTCTCCACTTTCCTTCTCTTCTCTTTCTCTTCTCCTTCTCTTCTCTTTCTCTCAATCCAATTAGGGTTCTAAAAGGAGTAAAAGAGGCTCAGGGACGTCCTATTTATAGAGTAGAAACTCCCAAAATAAGTCTCATTGAGATTAGAAAAGAATCCCATTGAATTTTGGAAAGTTTTCAAATCACGATTTCTGTCGGCAGACTGGGGGTCGATGAGGGGGTCGGAGATCCCGTCGACCCCTGGTTCTTAAAATATCCGACCCCCGGTATAAAACTCAGGGTCTGACTTTAATACTGGGGGGGGGTCCGACCCTACCTTGCTGGGTATGCGACCCTCCCCCTATTTTTAGTATTTTTGGGTCAGTTTAATACCTGGGATCGTGATCTCCCTCACGCACTTGATACATTTGGCTCGACCATGATGGGTAGACCTGGTTCAAGGTGGTAAGACCGGGTTAGTTCGATACGGGTCTTACAACACAAACCATCCTCCAAGGGCCATCTAATAGGGAATTGCAACTAATTACAGAAAAACTATAGAGATTTCAAAAATTGGGAAAAATCCCCAATTTCTTGGTCAAAAGTTAGATTTTCAATTGTTTGACTAAACCAACCGATGAAACCCAAAATTTCTTGAGGGCTTTCATCCTTTGGGTGCCCAATATCGAAACCCAACAATGAAAATTGAATTTTTACGGTTAAATAAACTTTAAATTGATTTAAACAGCAAAAGACAATGTAAATCTAAAATAAATCAACAAAGAGAAGAATGGGAATGAAGAACATACCTTGGAGATGAAGAATTTGGTTATTAATCAAGACAAAATCACCCAAGTGGTGCGTCGACACAATAGCAACTCAGTGGAGGCGAGTTGAGTTGAATATTGAAGAAGACAAGATAATGGGAAAGAAAAGGCACGAAACAAGTTTAAAAACCTGATTTTTGAACGTATGATCACATATTTCAACCAAAAGAATCGACCACAGGCTCTCGGGTAGTTGCCAGGGTTCGTATGGTCGCAACTTGTGGTCTCTTGTAATGCGATCGCATGATATTGACCACACGCGTCTTTTTCTGCTGAATTGCTTGTTTGACCCTAAAAAAATTTGGGATTGCTTCGTTTACTGTGAGACTAACATGAGACCACCGTATATTGTACTTCTCTCACATATGTAAGACCTACATGTAAATTTTGAGGACGAAATTTCTGTAAAAGGTGGGGGAGTTGTAAGACCCACACTTCATAAATCCGATTTAAACCTCTATTTCATGTCGTAACAGGTCTTCAATCATCACCGGACCAGACGGGACGAGCGGATGACAATCAGGTATGAAAATGGACCAAAACTAATGATAACTTTCATACCGGTCTCATGATACTTGTCTACGTACCGGTCGACCGGTATGTCTACGCTGGCAGACTAGTTAGATCCAGAAACGAATCTCTGTGGGTCTTGCTTGCCAAATTTCAGTCCTAGAGACTTTCCTAACATAGGAGAACTTCCCTAAACACCATCCTACCCTATTTAAGGACCTCTAAACCTCCTTAAACCTCTTTGATTGATTCTCACAAACCCTGGAGAGGAAAAAGAGATCTAAAGAGGAGAAGGAGCTGATAAAGGTTGACGAGGAGCCTCCGTTGGACGAAAAACACCATAGTTGCAAACCAACGGTAAGTGCCTGTACTTTTTCTCTAGGTTGAGTATTGTTGATGATTGATCAATACCATGCAAGGCTATGTATTGATCTAAAACCTTAAACTTTAGTTAAATCCTAACTCAGTCGATAAACCCTATATTGAATGCTAAATTAAGGTTTCTTAGAATGTAGGCCTTAAATGGAAGATAAAAACAACCCTAAAACGTTGCTCAGACTTAGAATGCATAAGAGGAACCCTAGAAGTCATGTGCGATGACCAACGGAAGACGAACACCAAGTTGGTGGTCTTCCGGAGGCATACCAGTCGACCATACCGGTCGCACCCTATGCGACCAGTACATAGACCGGTACCTCTTGGGAACTGGTTAAAGGGGTGGACCGATCGATCATACTGGTCACACCAACCCCACAGTGCCTCAACCGGTACCTGCGACTAGTATTCACTGTATCGGATATATTTTGACCTCGTTGGTTTCCCACCAATATAAAACTTATGGAATAAATTCTAAATAACCCTAATATTGTGTAGGACCTTGTGATAGCAAGTTTGAACTCTGTGAGGTGGAGCAAGCTAGCAATCAAGCATCAGGTAAGGGAATCGGACCTAAATCCTAATAACTTAATAATAGTAAAATGTTGTTACTAATTATTGTTCTATGGAATGTTGTTTGTGCATATTCACATGTCATATTTACTTCAGTTACTTTATTATTCATGCATACTCGCTATGCCCGGATGTAATTGTTAAGCATGTGATTGTTTTCGTTGGTGTGTGGAATGGGAATGATCGGGGTTCTTATATCATTCTTTACACTAGCACATTTTCGTATCGCTACTATCTTAACATGCTTGGTGCGGATAAGGTATCAGGGGGAGGACGTGGCATTGTGGTCTCTGGCCTGGCCACCAGACTAGAGCCTTATCTCTATGCCGCAGGGAGCTGTGCTAGGATAGGACCTACTATGATGACATATAGGATTGGATAGTTGTGAGTCCAGTTTGCAAGCCCTCGCCAATAGGGGCTTACGTGTTGATGTGGGTAATGTATCAGGGGAAGTGTTGGCGGTGTGTGATTCGGACACTTTAGCTATATCTCTATTCCATGGTGGGATCATGTGGGACGACAATGATGTTTGATCCACTTGACGGATTCACACACTCGTGTATAGAGGTGCAGTGGCCGCCAATCCTTTCTATAGCACATTGCAAACTTAAAACCATACCACAATGTTAATGTTACTCATGCATATTGCTTATTGCATTGTTTGATTTTCTTACTAAGCTAAGTTGTGAGCTCACCCTTGTGTAACACTATTTTTAGATGTTGATGCATGTTATACTGTGGAGGACTATGTGGATGCTCCAGTATATGGACGTGTTGCTACTCTGGAAGTGCAAGCAGGGGAGGACGAGCATGACGCTTCATGCGAGTGCCCTTACTACGTGTACCTCTAGGATGTTCTTGATTTAATTATTTTATTTATTTCAGTTGGATTTCATAAATGATGTCAAGATATTTATTTAGGTTTTGGTATTAAGAATAATTGGATAATTTATTTATGTAGCAACAGAATACTCAGTTCATTTAATTTAAGACTTCTGCTGTATTTATTTATAATCTGATTATGGTTATGTGCAATGGTTTGTATAAGTAGATATGGTCTTATTGAGATCCTGGTGTGAACCGTTGATTTAGTGGCGGTTCATTCACACTTATGGTTCAGCCGGAATTGGGGTGTGACAACATATTTCTTTGACTTTTCAGATACCACCACAGCTGATAGTCAGGAATGGCTTGGAGTAGAGGAACCCGAAGGGAACGTAACCCAAGCCCTCCTCCACCACCACTTGCAGAGGTAAATGCCAATGAAAACCCTGAGGAACAGGAGGAAAATCTTGAGAACCATAATGTAGCACCACCAGAAGTCAACAATTAAGCCAACCCAACAAATTTTCCAGCACCACCAATGGATTTGGCCATGATTGTGATGAACTTGGCACAACAAGTACAACAGTTACATTAGATGCAAGTGAACGTGCAAGCTGCCATGGGAATTGCTCCCCTAGCTGCAAACACAACACCCGTAACCACATGACAAGCCAACACTGTGCCCGAGGGTAGCAATACTGTGCCTTAAGCCTCAGCTATGAACAACACAGTACCTTGAGTACCTCAAACCCCAGTGGTACACGCTCAAGGGCAGAATCCTGAAGCACCGCAAGGCGGATATAACCAAGGTAACTATCAGTACTAGCCACCCATGTTTGGGGTTTATGCATAGAATCAGCTGGACCACTCCAGGCTGATCGAGAATTTTCTGAAGATGAAATCGAAGGAGTTTATATGTAAACCGTCGGATACATTGTGTCTAGCTCACTGGATCGACGAGATGGAAAGAAATTTTATGATGATGACCATTACTGAAGAAGATAAAGTACTATGTGCCACTTTTATGCTGAAGGGTGATGCACATCATTGGTGAAACTCTACACGAGGTTATCTACTGACCAAGCACACCCAACTAACCTGGATTATCGTCAAAGAAGCTTTCTTCGAGAAGTATTTTCCCAGGAGTTTTAGAGATATGATGAAGAAGGAGTTCTTGAGTTTGTAGTAAGGACAGATGACTATCGATGCTTACCAGTAGCATTATGAAGAGTTATTCTTCTTTGCTTCCTCTAGCATGCAAGAAGAAGATACCAAAACCAGAAGGTTCGTTATGGGACTCAGAGGTAGTATTAGAGAGCACGTGTTGGGACTGGAAAAGAAAATATATAATGAAGCTATACAGATTGCTTGAGTTTTGGAATTGAGCCAAATGGAGATCTATTTTTCTCAGAATAGGGGTATTAAGAGGCCTAATGGGAATTGATACAATGTAGGGAATCCAAAAACCTTCAAACCATTCCGTACTCAAGGCTTCAATGCTGCAGCCAAGACTACCCAGTCGACTCAACCTTAGCAGAAACAAGGAAATGCTCGAGTTAAATGCTACAATTGTGATCAAGTAGGGCATTATTTAAGGGACTGCCCTAAACCAAGGAAGCAACTGCAGCAAAGAAAGGTTTATGCAGTGATTGCTGAAGACGTTGCCGCATCACCTGATGTGGTAACAGGTATGACATGACCTTTTGTTTTGTAATATATTATATGAGCATATAGACTAAGTTAATTAAAATCTCAGGTATCGTACCTATAGATGGCATACTCGCCAGAGAACTCTTCGACTCTAGATCTACACACTCATTTGTTTATGTAACGTTTGGAAAGAAATTGAGTGTATCCCTCAGACCTTTATACTGCAAACTATTAGTACGATCACCTATGGGGTTAAAAGCGGAGCTAGACAAAGGTTATGGACCATGTCCAATACTGATTGGCTAAAAGACTATGGATACAACCTTAATCCAACTTGAGATGACAGACTTTGACGTCATCTTATGAATAGATTGGTTAGCTAGGCATTCCGCAAATCTGTTGTGTGTAGAAAAGAAATTGACCTTCAAAGGCCAGGATGGTGCAGAATTCAGTTTTTCAGGAACCAAACTTTTTCAAAAGTAGAAACTCATCATCTCTGCACTGAAGGCTAAGAGATGCCTTGAGAAGGGTGGAGCTGCATACCTGATATTTGTAGTGAACCTTACTAAAGAAGAGTCATGGATGGAAGATATTAAAGTTGTGCTGGAATTTCTGTACGTGTTTCCTAAAGATTTACCAGGGTTTCCACATTGGGAATCTGACTTAGGCATCATAGTGTACCCGGGGCTTAGTCGCCCTACTCCCTTGTCTCATCTTTGTGATTGCAGATTATCTGAATCGCAGATCGACGGGACGATTTCCAACCGTAACAAGCACATTTTGCCACACAAACCACAAGCAAAAGTATCCTATGGTTTGGCCTACCAAGTGTGCACACCCATCTTGCAAACAACACATTTCATATGCACATTCCACATTCACACAATCACACGAAACAGAATATTGCGTGGTTCACCAACACCATGTGTGATGGCTAGTCCACGGGGCAATACCCTAACCAAGGTTTTGTACTATACCCAATACACTACTCAAGGTTTCTGGCTACTACAACACCCATACACTCTAAGCAACAACTCGGACTAGGGCTACAACCCCCAATCTTTTCTAGCCCCAACTTGACAGGTAACAATGATTTTAATATGAAATGTTTACAAATCCTTCCCATACAGCATTGGCATAAACAAATAGGGTATGTGTGTGTGATTACCTTCCCAGCGTGATCACGACATGTCTGGTGCTCACCAAATGGGCTTTCCAAGCTCTCAAATGGTGGTGGGTGAGCTTTTCACCAAGAATGAGAGTTTGGCACCAACCCAATGCTCATCGCACAACCCAAATCACACGAAACTCTCACAACATTACCTCTCTCATGCTTTATATGGCCATTAAACTTAGAGAGAGAGGTGAGCGGAGATGATTTGCACACACAAATGATGCTATAAAACCTTATTTCTTTACAAACCCAGAGCCACTCTCAGTAAAACTGATTTTTCTTGTTGCAGCTCGTAACACATTGAATTAGTACGATCGGACATTGGATGGCCAAGTTATGGCCCATCAAAGATCGGCCAACCACAATAATTCAAATATAATCTTCAAATGATATTACCGTGAGCCGCGAAGCACCATAGCTGCGCAGTTGCTGACACAACAAGCGCAGTGTTGAGTTTCGATTGGTGGAACCTAGAATCTTCCTTAAACACCGTCGGATGCATCAGTTTAAAGTGGTAAAACATGTATACCGTTTGATCTATTAGATCGCGTCTGAGAACTTCGGCGATGATCATGACCCTTCGATCTGAATCTGGACTGCTGATACACCCTATGCATGATACACTGTATCACTGATCCTGCTCCATGCAGCGCATCCTACGGATTTACGTTGCAACTACCCATTCAAATATTCCACGGGAGAATCTTGGAGCGTCGGTCGAGATACACTCGAGCCTGCCTTTTTGCAAGTTGTCGGATTTGCATCTAACCTACGCGGCTCATTCAGGAACGACAATTTGGAATCACATCTTTATGTTTTGACCAAAATGCCCCAAACAAACTCCTAAATACCCTATGTATCCATGGTTTTTGTTAGAAAATCAACTGAGATACAATGCTTCCTGGGGGTCCTCTCTCTCCTCGCATTTGGTCAAGCATGTGGGAGGTCCCCTTCTACTGCTACTGTGCTCCTTGCGCGCGTGTGCGACAAGCCTACTGGCATGCGGGCCAACTGGCCTGTGGCCTGCTGCTAGGGCTACTGAGGGACTCGGCTGCCATGGTGGCATGCCACCTCAGTGGGTCCCACCCACTCTTTCTCTCTCCTCTTCTCTCTCTTTTTCTCTGACTTCTTTCTCTCTCTTCAAACAGATATAGAACTGTTGTATTAAAGAGAGCTACACAATTTACTTTGTCTGCCATTCTTCCATGAAGACTGTTGACACTATCTCTCCTCCACATCACTGAACATGTGTCCCAAATACAACCATGTCATCTATAATTATTCCAACTGCCCAAAACCTGCTCGGGCATGTTGCTAACAATGACAACCACATAGCCACTGCTCTAACACTGCCAAGGTTCCAACAAAGTTAAAACAATTCAATTAAACTAATGAAGCTATGACACTTACAGGTGAACAAGAGCAAGTTAGGGCAAGCCTATGTAGCACAGAGGGCACATAGATATCACTCGCCAGGTGAGGGACAGAACCCTGACTTTGTTTTGGAGTGTTTTTAATCACTTGTCTGTCTATGGTGCATTCTTTATGAATAACAAACCATACAATATTTGTATCTTGCATGCATTTGCATTTATGTAACTTATGTGACTGCGTAATGATTTATACCTGAGTGGGAAGTTGGGAAAGGGTCGTGGATAGCTGAACCATCTTACCACCTTGACCTTGCCATGCATTGCCTCGTATCTTAGTGGGTTGACAACGTTTATGAGGGGGATAGACGGACGTCCTAGGATTTCTACTAGGGTATTGTAGGGGTGCATATAATGACATGTCGAATTGGTTAGTGGCATTATCATATGTATGCAACCTTGGCCATTAAGGGGTTAGGTACTGGTATGTGATGGGGGATGAGGGAAGGTGTCAATAGTGTTTGTTGGAGCGTCACTGGTTGGACCTCTATCCTATTATCATCCATAGTGGGAGACACTTGGCTTTACCAACGTTGTTGGAGTAGGCTGGGTGAGTGTTCATTTTCTCATGTGTATGGATGTTATGGTCAGCTTTGGTGAATGTGGTCAGACCTTACCATAGCACATGATAGACATTATACTAGTATAATAACTTATCATGCATTATTGCTGGCTTGCTTGTCTGCTTTTCACTGAGCTTAAGTTAGCGAGCTCCCACTGTGTACATGCCTTTTTTTCTAGATTTTGTTCCAGGTTTAATGTAGCTGATTTCGTGGGGCTTTCTTTATGTTACTGGAGATTTTGGTAACAAGTTGACGACGCTCGCAATCTGGATTACTTGCTATACTTAGGTCTTTAGAGGCCAAGTTTGAGTTGATAAAGTGCTGATTTAGTTTTAGTAGCTTTGATCAGACATGTCGTCCAATACTTATGCATTATAGTATTTTATTTGAGGTAGTACATTTTATGTCTTGAATCTTGTTGAGATAAAATAACACATGTTATTATTGTATAAATATTAATTAGAATCCATCACTGTTGATACCTATAATTTATGTAAGTCTTCCGTTGTATTTTATGTTTCATTCTAATTATGTGGTGGTTATTGTGTTTATGGGATGAGATGGTATAATGTGTGGTTTGCATCATAATCTTGATGGTTAATAGGACGGAGATAAACGTTTTATTTATAGCCCCAGCGTGTGTTAAAAATCCGGTGACACCCCTGGTCACCACACCATCCACTGCAATGATTGAGAGGCCAACCTCCCAGTCAAATTCGAGGTTGGTTCAATTCAATCCCTTCCGGACTGGCAACACATGTCTTCTCTTCAATTGTTAACGTTTCTTTTCACGAAGAACTGTGGCGGCGGCTTCTGGGGATCCACCAGACTCACTGCTAGCTCATTTCTTCATTTAAGGAAGGAACTTCTTAAATTGGGTTCTCAAGAAAGTGTGGTTTTGGCTAAATTAATTAGATCTTCCTTGGCTGTCAACGGAGAGAGAGAGAGAGAATTTAATATCCTAACATGAACATAGTCATTCATAATCTTATTCAAAGCAAAGTTTAGGGTTCTTAAGAAGGAGATAGTTGCAGTTTCTAGTGCTGCTTTGTCGCGATTATGTTGAAATGAAGTACATTCACAACAAAGTTGAAACGAAGCACATTCACAGCAAAGTCTAAGCCAGCGTCAATAATCCCCATGCTCAAGGTTGTCCGAGTTCTTGATCATTTGGAATAGAGTAGTTGTCGAGCAATTGTGCCATGAAATCGGAATCATCTATGGAGAACGTTCCACTAGATAATCCCCAGTGACATCGACTCCATCCTCCACTATTGTCTCAACCTGGGCACCTTCGTCACTGTCACTTCTAGTGGCTTCCCCGACTCACTCCTATTCCTATTTCGGTTTAGGGTTTAGGGTTTAGGGTTTTCAGGTATGCGAGAGTGATTGATAACAGGACAAGATAAAATGGTATTTTACAAGTACAATAAGGGTAGTATTGTCTTTCAATTTTAAAATGTTAACTGACATTATCATCTAATCGAAGTCCGTTAGCAGACTAGGTCTCTATGTTATATATTTTCAATATTTGAGGTGGTAGTTGATAGTCAGATAGTCATCATGGGTGGTAGATAATGTTAGTCATAGTTCTTGGATAGTATGTGAAATTTAAAAACACTTTTGTCGGCTAAGTGTTTCCAGAACATTACCAAATCGTAGTTGTGAAGACGTCGTCTAAACATAAGGGCGTATTTTTTGGAGCTACTTGAGGTGCCTTGTGGAGGTTAAAAAGGCGACCACCTTGGTCGCCTGGGCGTGGCCCTTGGACGTCCTATAAGCGGTCCTCTTATTATAACATGCATTTATTAATTGTATTTTTAATTAAATTCTAACACTAATATTTCTATTGGTTTTGTGTATTGTATATAATACACGGAATCATAACTTTATAAGGCAAATTGCATTCATTAAAAAAAAAAGAAAAAGGAAAAGCGAGAGAGCTGAGCTGCAGAGACCGAAGACCGTTGTTACTTCCGATTAGGTTTCAAGCGTCTTTTCCTCTATTCCAGCGGTGAGCAGTCAACATCCCCTTCAGTTTCAGGTATGTAAGGGTGCGTTTGATAACTCTCTGAAAGAGCAGTTCTTCTGTTCTTCTTCTCCCCCATCTTCTTCTTCTTCCTCCTACTCCGCCCCTTCTCTGCTACGTTTTACCGCAATTGTTTTTCCCCTCATCTGCTAATGCAAGTCTGCAACTCGAAATTTTTTCTTCTAGTGTTTTCTGTTTCTCTGTTTCAGTGTTTTCTCTCTCTCTCTCTCTCTTTTTTCTCTCTAAACTTTCAAGTTTAGTTTTTTTATTGTTCATTTGTTTGCCTTTTCTGCACTCGACACTGGTATCATCTAGTTTCATAATTTCAGTTTCATTGACCGAGTGCAGTTAGTTCATTTGTTTGCCTTTTCTGCAGATACCACTCGACACTGGTATCGTCTAGTTTCATATTTTCAGTTTCATTGACATACCACTGGTAACATAATGGAGTTTAATATACGAGTTTAATTTCTGACTGTGCAAATCTGAATTTAATTTCTGAAACTTGTGTTGCATACTTGGATTGAATGCCTATATATCTAGTTTGCTTATAATAGAATCCGGAACTATGAAGTTGCTTGTATGCTTGTGTTCCCTTAAATGTTGATTTTCTATGTAGTATACTGCATTTATATAAACAATAGTATAGCGTTGATATATTAGAAATAAAAAATACATAAAAAATAAAAAATATACTAGGAACGCCTTGGTCGCCTAGGCGCCTAGTATGACCTTGGGTCGCCTTGACAACTGTGCACCAAATGCAGCATAATATGTCAATGAAGTGTGGAAGCGCGCACAGGTTCATTCTCTGCTTAGCTAACAGAGCTCTCTTTACGTTTTTGATAGGGTTTTGAGCGAAAACTAGTGCTGTTCATATTCTCTCTCTCTCTCCCTCCTGTGATTTTTAAATCTTCACTCACTTGAGGTGTCTATTAGAACTCAAAATTTGGTCTTCGGCTGCTCCGCCATTGAAGTTCAGGAAGAATGTGAGTATTTGACCTTCACTTATTGTAAGAATTGTCTTTTTTGAGATTTATATGGTTGGTTTTGCCTATTTAATCTGATGGGTGTATTATTCAGGTCTCGAATTTGCGTCAAGAATATACCTAAATATGTTGGAGATGATCGTCTCAGAGAGTTCTTCTCTCAAAAGGGAGAAGTAACTGACGCCAAGCTCATGCGAACCAAGTAAGTCATTTAAATTTCTGCGTTGTTTGTGTTCCTCTGTTGTCTTGGTTCTGTTTGTACTTAAATTAATTCATTTTCATTCTTTTCCTCTTTCATGGGTACTCTCAGAGATCGTAAGAGCAGGCAATTCGCTTTCATTGGGTTTCGAACTGAGCGAGAGGCAGAGGAAGCTCTCAAGTTCTTTAATAACTCATACCTGGATAACAGTAGAATTACGTGCGAGGTTTGTAATTTTCTGTTGTAGTTTTAACCGTATATTGAAGAAAAAAGAATGCTCATAACCTCCCAGTAACAAACACTGCATGATCTTTACTGGAATTCTTACACATGCCATTTTTATTCCAGATTGCTCGTAAAGTTGGGGATCCAAATATGCCTCGACCGTGGAGTCGTTATTCTGCAAAGAAGGAAGAAAAATTGGACGACGAGAACAAGAAAAACATTGGCTCCAAAAGCTTGAGCCTTGTGGATTCCAAGGGGAATGTGCAGAATTCTAAAAGAAGCAGCGAGCATGATGACCCACAGCTTCAAGAGTTTCTTCAGGTTATGCAGCCTCGGATTAAGTCAAAGTTGTGGGCCAATGATTCCGAGGGAGTTCCCTTTCTTGAACCAAATGGTAAAGTTGGTAGGAAACAAAAACAGTTGGAGGACGGAGACAGAAAAAAATCGGGTCCAGATCAGGTTGAATATGATGAAAATGATAAAAGAGAAAATGGGTCATCGAATGTTCATGCAGCAAAGCAGGCAGGCGATGCATTTCATGATGAGGTTTTATCAGACAAGGATTATTTCAAGAGTAGAGTTAAGAAACAATGGTCGGATTCAGAAAGTGATGATGATTTACCCATTCAAAAAGATGATCAGGATAGTGAGGAGTTGGACATGATGGAGCAATGTAATGCTAATCAAAATGAAGCCCTAAAAGATAAGGTTAAAAAGGAGGCCTCTTCTGAAAAATCTGATGGTGAAGGAGCCCTGTCATCGGGACTGAAAGATGCAAAAGAAGAAGTTCTAGAGACTGGTCGTCTCTTTGTTCGCAATCTTCCATACAGTGCCACGTATGTTCTATTTCGAACTAGTCTTCTCTTGATATCATAAGAATAAATCTGAGTGTATTCTTTGTAGGGAGTCAGGGATTCAAACTGGTTGTTTCTGACTAGTCTGTTATGTTTGTTTTGGGATTCAGTGAGGATGATCTTGCAGAGCTCTTCTGCAGTTTTGGCAATGTCTCACAGGTCCATCTAGTAGTTGATAAAACCACCAAGCGGTCTAAAGGATATGCTTACGTTCTTTATACACTTCCAGAATCTGCTCTTAGGTAGCTATTTCTCATAATTCTCTACTATGCATTTTTTCATGTTTTATAGATGGACTTTTGTTGAGGTTGAGAAGGCTTTGGTATAAAACTTTCTTTATCTAAAAAAAGATTTGTAGTTCATCTTTCCTTTTTTTTTTGGTGGCTTTTCCATCTTTAATGTTAAGGATCCCATCAAGCTTTTAACTTTATTAATCATTTGCTGTGGCATAATGAGCCAAGATGCAAATATAGACTATTCCCTTTTTTTTATTCTTCTTATTCTCTGAGGTCTAGACTCTAGATAATGCCCTATTCTTGTTTCTCTATTTTTATGACTGTTACATGCATGTCTTGGATATGTATCTTTCTTACCGACATGAAAACCAATTTCACTGATTTTCTTTTAAAGTCATTGCTGATTTTATTATTTTTTCTTTAGGGCATTGGAAGAATTAGACAATTCTATTTTCCAAGGCAGATTGCTGCACATTATACCGGCAAAACAACAAAATCCTTCTGAGAAGCAAGAGTCAGTAGTGCTAAACTCTAATAGCTTATGTTCTGTTTCTGAGTTTTGATTGTTCATGGATAATAGAATCATTCTTTAACTCGAGTATGTTGACTGATTAGAGACCATTATGTTTGGGTATGCTGATTAATTTGGTATAGTGTTGCTGCTGGTCAAGCTTCAAGAACTTTTAAGCAACAGAGGGAGGAACAGAAGAAAGCATCTGAAGCTAGTGGAGATACACGGGCATGGAACAGCTTGTTCATGCGTCCTGATACGGTATATCTCACTTCAGAAATTACATTATTTTTTCCCATTATATATGTAACATCACTGAGATGTGGTGACTAAGGAGGCTAAACTGTTTGTGAAATAATAAAATATCTTTATGCACCTGGATGAGGTAATTACTTCCCTTGCCTTTTTTTTTTCATAATTCAGTTGATGAATAAATTTCAGCTGCCACCCAAAATAGTTTTAAAACATCACCTACCACCCACAATTTTCAAAAAAATCAGCTACCACCCAAACATTTACCGCCGTTAATCAAATAGATCCACTCCGTTAAATGAATCCGTTAGTTTCTGATGTCATCTAAAATCGATTTTAAAATAGACAATAATACCCTTAAGAAAATATTGAAAGATAGTTTTACAACTCGTGAAATGGTAGGGAAAAAAAAAACTCAAACTCCCTCGGTATATGTCTCAAACAACGAAGGAGAAGACAGAGGGGAAAACGATGAAGGAGAAGAAAGAGGGGAGAACGATGAAGGAGAAGAAAGAAGGGAGAATGAAAATGTGAAGGGTTATAATAGTCATTTTATTAGATTTTAAAAAATTTCAATTAAAAAGAAAAAGGGTAAAAATGTCTATTTTAAAATCGATTTTAGATGACATCAGCAACTAACGGATTTATTTAACGGAGTGGATCTATTTGATTAATGGTGGTAAACGTTTGGGTGGTAGCTGATGTTTTTTGAAAGTTGTGGGTGGTAGGTGATGTTTTAAAACTATTTCGGGTGGTAGCTGAAATTTTAAAACGTGTTAGCTGTTGCTACTGTAATATACAACCTGTCCATTTTAGCATTATTTCTGCTGGTAAAACATTATGCTGAATTTAATTCAGAGATGTGATTGTAATCTGTGATTAGCATATTTCTCTTCTTGCAATGCTGCAAATGAACAAATTGCAGTATAGGGTTTCACAAGATTTTTAACAAGAATAATAAACTTTTCCTACAATGGATAATCCTATGTCTTTTGAAATGGTTTCTCAGTCCCACTTCACAAGTTTGACCCCCCCCAAAAAAAAAAAAAAAAAAAAAAAATGTAATCTGGTTGTTCTTTTTGTACATCTTGACCTATTTTTATTGCGTCTTGATTTGATTGGTATAAAAATGTACTACATACCACTTAACTATTTGGACTTTGGAGTTTGGAATGAGATATTAAAGTTGCATCCATAGAAATTTATGTTGATTTTTGTATGGTTCACTGATTTATTACCTCTTAAACTTCTGTCTGTGGCCTTACATGAGTGTATGCTTGAACTCGCTTTTCTTGAGTGGCC